>RYFJ01000212.1:0-498963 GCA_003991445.1 Oryza meyeriana var. granulata
CCACCGCGGAGCCAACCTGGCAGCCTCGCCAAGGCGATATTGGCCCGGGACGCGCGCCCGACCCCCCAACATCACCCGGGCCCCAAGTCCCAAGCTCCGTACCCTTCCCATAGGGAAGCTCACTCCCTGGGGAGCAGGCCCGAGCCCAGCCCATGCCGGGCCGGCTCGCCAGAAATACGCACCAGAACCGGTTGTACTTCGTCAGCAAGTACTCCGTGACGCCAAATCGCGCTTCCCCAGCGCAAAAGAGCTCTTTTACGCAAGTTCTCATCGCATCCAGGAAACTTCGCCACTACTTCAGCGCACAAGTGTCCGTAGTCACCGTCCCCTCGGGCAATATGCAAACCGGAGGTAACGAGCCGCGTCGCCTAAGTGGCGTCGAGCTCGCCGTCGACCTCCACTTCCAGCCACGCCATCAAAAACCAGTCCTGGCGGATTTTCTGCGGAGTGACCCGGCCCGAGCCAGGATCTGTGCGTGGCGCCGGATTCCCGGCCCCCGACTCGCCGACCTGCGCCTCCCACTGGATAATAACTTCGACGCTCCTGCGCCAGCGGCTTGTCGCCAACCAGCGCCGGGTCGGTCCTCTATCGCCGCCAGGAGTTCCCTCGCGTCCACCAACTTCGGAGCCACCAACAACAGGGCCGATCACGAGCCTCTCGCCGGCCTCCGGCCGCGAATCGACCGCGGGTGCGAACGGTTGTCGCGCAAGCGTCCAGCGCTCATCAACCAGGGCAGAATACCAGACCCTGACCCCAATTGGCCGCATATGTGGCGAAGTCGAGGCTTAGAGCCCGTTCGACGCCCACGCTCCACTCCCTCGCATTGCAACACTAGCCCAAGCTCTCAAAGCTGGTCCCTCGCGCCAGTCCCTCGGGGTTTTCCGAAGCCCTCGAATCCTCGGCCCTCACCCGGACCTCGGGCTCACCCCTGAGCCAAAAACACCCCCGCCCTCCCGCTCGCAGCCCTCACCACCCCTCCCGCCTCCCCAGGCCCACTTCGGCTCTGGCACCCAGCGCGCCTTCCTGATGGCGATCCGGGCATATCTCTCGAGCACATCTCCCGAAGACACGTGAACAGAAATCCGGGCATAAATTCTTTTTCCTAGCACATTCTCCCCGAAAAGATGTCCTGTAGAAGGGACCTTCTACCGGCGTGGCCCAACAGCGTCCTGGCTTAAGATGCGTTCCGCGCGCTCCGGCTCAGATCGCTCGCCGACATCACGAAGGACCTGTGGCAGTCACGCCGCATCGTCCCGGTCGGAAGGCTTTCCGCAGGATATTGTAGCCCACGCCTTGCAGGACGGTCGACCTCGCCAGCGCGCCGCGCGTGCCATTTCAGCCAAACAGACCACCAGCCCGCGAAGCACTCCAGATACCCCCTGTCCTAGCTTTCGCGTCGGGGACTCGAATCCTCGGCCCCTTTCCCGGCATTCGGGTCACCGCATCTGTATCCCATCGACAAGTTCACGAGTGGCCGGAGCGCTTCCCCGTAATCACATCGACAAGCACTCACGCTCAAGTCATCCGGGGAATCACCAGGCCACTATCGACCCCAACCCCATTATCACCGACAACGCACCAGTTCCACGACGACTCTTCGGCGAATACTGCTCCTTGCGGCATCAAGCTCTGCTGCGCCTTCCCCTGCCCACCCTCCAGCAATGCAGGCCGAGAGACGAACGCCGAGATCCTACGGGGCCTCAACAGTCCTACAAACGACCTCAAGAAACACGGCGTCAAGGATCGACGAGCTTCCCACGTCTTTGGCAATCTACCACACCGATCGGCGACCGGGAGACCCGTTCTTCCTGTTACGGGCCGAGCCGTTCTCCTCAGAACTCACCTTCGCGCCCCGAACACGCTACAGCACAACACCGACCACACAATCATGCACATCGACAACCTCGACTTCCCGAGGACAAGACGACCGCCTCGCTCGATCGCCCATTACAGCAACCTAAGCCTATCACCAGCGCAAGTTCGGCCCCGATCAACTCCAGGTCGGACCTAGTCCTCCGCCGTTTCCTTACACGTGCCGGAAAAGAATAAAGACTTTCCCCCTGTGGCCCCTTCCTGGTTATCTGTCTCCCGACCGGCTCGTATACTGGGCCAGGGATGACCCCCTTCCCAATCCCTGGAATATCGAAACATCTGCGCCAATTTTATCCATAAGCATATCCTGTAAGTTACGAACTTGGGCCACGCCTTTCTTCCAATCTCGACGCTGGCCGGGCCCCCCATGTATCGCCTCATATAGCTTTTTAATATCTCCCTCCGTATATAGCTTTTTAATATCTTTCCTTCGTATATAGCTTTTATATCTCCGTGTCGTCCTTGTTGTCTGTTTCTCATTGTTGCGCTCTGCTGTCTCGTCTTGGGCATAATCGGGCCGCGCCCTGCACAGTTGTCCGCATTATCATCAGTTCCCTAGACGAGTAACCGCCATCCGACTGCTAGCGTCAAGACTTTCAGCTGCAGGGACCTAAGGGCGCCCTCCGGAGGCCCCCGATCCGCGACTCCGGCGCCTACCTGCTACTTCGCGTCGGGGATTCTTTCCAGTAGGGGCTGAATGTTATGCTGCTTTCCCCCGTCCGGCTCTAGGCCCGTCGAATGATCACCCACTTCGTACATGAGTGGCAAGCGAGCCCAAACCTCACAATTCGTTGCGCAGGGAGACCGCGTCAAGAGGGACCCAGGTCACACCCCAGGAACGTCCTTGGATCCCGGACCGAGTGAATGTCGGGAAGGTTTTCCAGACTGGCCTATCTCGGCCTGCTGGGCCCCTCCCCAGATATCCCCGCGTATTCCCACTGGGAGCAGCTCCCGACCCGCTCTCTCGCAGAAACCACTGCTCTTGACTGACAATCCAGATACGAAGCTTGCTAACTGTACATATCGCTTGATTCCTTTTCTTCCGCTTGTGCCGTCCGTATTGCTCTCCTCGCCCGTGCGCAAAGCGGAATCTCCAGGCCGGAGCCGGGGCACATTCGGTTAGGCTCGCCCTATTCTCGCCTCTGATCGGTCGTGGACGCGCCCCGGCACGTCGAGCTCGGTCTTGCGCAAAGCCCCTTGTCGGGCCTGCCTAGACTCCCGGCCGGGCTACGCCACCGTCGCCAGTTCCTCCCCGCCACGGCCCGAGCGCTGGTACCTCGCTACCCGGGACCCCGGGCGTGGCCAGCCGGCTCCAGAGGGGCTTCCGGCGAGTCAAGAGGCTCGAGCGTAGCATTTCGGCCATACCTAACACGCGTGGGGCTCCTTTTCGTATTTTTCTCTCTCTAGCAGGCTCCTCCGAGACGGGCAACTGGCTAAAGCCCGCGGCATCGGGAGCCAATCTCCCGGGCGGGCGGCGGGGAGTCGTGGAGGCCAAGTAAACGGCCGCTTCCCGCGAGAGGAGTGGAGCTCGGACCGTCCGCTTGGGAATCGGACAGTCCGGACTGCCCTGATCGGACTTAACCATCCTAGGACTGAGTTCCCAGGTGAGCGGTTACGCTGGCCCAAGGAGGGCTTACACGCAGCGACCGGTCACAGCCGCCGGGCTCGGACTCAGGCGACACCCGGCGCTCGGTTGTTCCCGGCCCAGGATGTCAAGACGAACAAAAACAAGTATTGAGCATCCAGGCGCAAAGGCCCGAACACAGGTGAAGTCAAAATGCAAGCACGGAGGACCACAGCCGTCGCCGCGCGAGGAGAGATCACTCATCGGGCCCGGCCCCTTCGCCGGATTCTTGAGGTGTTCCCCCGGTTGAAGAATCTGGCCTCCGTGCAGCAGCGTCGGTTCACGGCCTTTCGAGCCTCTTCTTCCCCGTCGGCGGGGAATCCCTCCATCTCCAGCACCGGGCCAGGGAAAACTCCGCGTCCCGAGCCCGTAGCAGCCGGACCTACTCCGCCCACCCGCGTGGCGAGCTCTGTTCCTTCCTTCTCCAGGACCTCGTGGATCGCCACCGGGGAGCAAGTCCAGCGTGTCGAGCAAGTCGCGAGCTCACCAGCTCCTGACCGACCCCGGGCACCCTCGGGGCTTTCGCGGGGGTGCCTGGATCCGATGTGCTTGAGACGTCCCGGGCACCGGAGCTGTACCGCCCCAGGCAGCCGCGATCTCGCTGTCGAGATTCTTCTGGAGGGCGAGGCTATCTGGCACCGTTCTCAGCCGTTCTCTGCCCTAGCAGCTGCTTCGGCTGAGCTGGCCGCGCCTGCCGATGAGGGGAGCCGCTTACGCGGCCCGCACGCGGCCCCGCGCGCCACGGCCTCAAGGTCGGCCGCGCGTTTCCAGGAGACTTCCATCTCGCCTGCCGGGCTCGGCAGCCTCCACGCCGCCTCTCGCCGGGCCAGGGAGTTCTCTTTTCTCCTCGAGGATCGCCTCTCGCGTCCGAGAGCCTCGGCTTTGGCGTCCATGTCGGCGGACAGCATCTTCGCCTGCTCTGCCTCGCGTTGGTGGTCGGGACCTCCGCCCGCTTCGAGGTCTCTTTCCCAGGGACCAGCTTCTCCTCCTTGCTCAGGAGGCGGCTCATGCCGTCTCGGGCCATGGCTGGAAAGCTTGGCGCCCTCCTCGTTAATCACCGCGGTTTTCTCCCACCGCTGGTCTCGCGCTCCCGGGCCGCGAGACCGGCCTCCTGGCCCCGGAGACGTTTTCTCCGAGAGGAAATCTCCTCCTCCCGCGCCTCCGTCTCTGACCGGCACGGAGGCGTCGTAGAGCGGCAAGCTCGATGTGGCGCCCTTCGATCGGACGATGCACCTGTCCCCCTGCCGCGATCTCCGCCGGAGAGTTGCTACGAAGAACTCGACGCGCGGCGCCCGAGTCCGGGTATATCCCACTAAACGGCAAGGACGTCAAGCTCTACCAGCTCAAGATGAACCAGGCGGACCCAGCGTCCCTCGATTCTTCAAAGACGTGGCCCCGTTTCTGCCCGGAGGGGTTCCGGCCGAGCAACAGGGCCAGGGGCCACTGTCGGCGAAATGGACTGGGGGTCCCACAGCCTGCGGGGACGCGTGATCCATAGCCACGTTCAGTTCCCCGGGCGTCATCGCCATCTGCCCCGGGCTCGTCCCCGGGGCGCCGTAGCAACGGCCCCGGGCCCGTCCCGGCGCTATCGCCATCGCCCGGGCTCGTCCCCGGGGGCTGTCTCCATCGGCCCGGGCTCGTCCCCGGGGCGCCGTAGCCAACGGCCCCGGGCTCGTCCCCGGGGCACCCTCTCCATCGGCCCGGGCATGCGCCCGGGGCGTCGTCTGTGTCGGCTTGGCCCCGGGGCCCGTTGCCTCGGGCCCGCCTTGCCTCCGGGCGCTATTGTCTCATTGCCTGCCCGGGCCCACATGTCGGCCCCCCAGGCTCTGAACTAGCTCCCCAAATATTCGCATTAACGGCGCCTCCCGCCTGTCTCCCGACAGCATCTCCAGAAGACACGCTGTCACGTCTCTGTGCTCAGCCGCACAGCCGAGCGGCAAAGCGACCAGACCAGCCACCCTCGCGGCCGAACCGACAGCACCTTGACGCTCCAGCGCCCACACAGACCATGCTCGGCCCGACCGCAGTAGCAGGGCCAGGCGGCGACTGGATGTCCCTCCGGCACGGCGCGGCAGCGCGGCTGTGCGTGCGAACGAGTGGTAACTAGCTCTCTTCGCACTGTGGACTCCCCTAAATCTATAAAGGAGGATCCAAGCCACCAGGGAAAGGGCAGACTCAACTTAGGACATCTAACTCCCAGCCCTCCGCACCGGAGCTCACTCGACTGTTTCTCTTCCTTAGCGCCGGCCAGCGGGCTGAGCTCACCTTGTAAACACCAAGCCACATTCATCCACTACATAGCATACACACAGGAGTAGGGTATTGCGCTTCCAGGCGGCCCGAACCTGTCTACGCCTCCTGTCTCTCTCTCTCCCGTGAGTTCGCAACGGTTCGGACGGTCCGGATCCGGATCGGACGGTCCGAGCCCTTGTACCTTCCAGCTCGGGCCCCCTCTGTTCCGGCCCGAGCGCTGATCCGTCTGACGCCGTGTCCGCCTGAAGAACTACTCCCCTGGCCGAATTTCAAAAGGGGGGTCTCCTGACTTCCCGCCGTCGAGGTTTCATCCTCCGACAACCATGTGCAACATTTACAAATGATTAGTGAAATATCATAGAGTAATTATTAAAACATAATAACACCATGTGCAATATTAAAAAAGATATATTACATTAAAAAAATTAAAATATACAATATAGCCGAATACCAGTTGAAACAATCGCTGAATGCGTATGAAACATTAGATTTTTAACGGTTGAAACATATAAATTTTTTGTTAAAATATAATCATGTGAAATTTTCTTGTAAAGATTTAATTTTAACGAATACAACGGTATAATCGTGTGGGCACCTAGGTTTTTTGTATTATAAAAGGTAATTGGTACAACAACGTGAAATATTCTAGTTGGATGGGATCTCAAGAGAAAACCAAATAAAACTGTAACCATCCAACCTCATCGCAGCCTTGTCATACAAGCCACCAATTATAATATAAAATAACCAAAACGCCAGACTAAGAACACGAGAGATATTTGGAAGAATAGTTACACTAGTCCGCACGGCGAGATATGCCCGTCAAACCACACGAAGGTGGCAACCAAACACGATACATATCTCTGAGGACATGGTCTAGGTTGAACTACTCTCCATGTATCTCAACTATTCTAAGCCTATACTCATGCAGATTAGCCCTAGGATAATTGCTAGTCCACACTTTCATCTCTAGCAATGGTATATAATAAATGGTTGTACAAGTAAGTAAACTAAATTTACTACATCAGAGTTATATAGGTCAAATAACCGAATAATATGATTTAGCGGAAGCTTGTCTACCCATACCACAGGCAATCCGACTAGGGGTAGACCCCTTAAAAAATCAATCCTGAAGAACTAACGAATTCCCATAGCACTCAATCTACAGCAAAGAATTATAACCATACAAGCAAGAGTCAGTACATCACCGAAATAATGTACTGGCAAGGACAATCCTATATCTCTACATGCGAGCTCTAAAATCAAGGAGATGGCTATTTGAGGGTTCAGTTTTGCATAAAGCTAATTTTAGTTCACAATTATTTGCAACGGTATTTAATAAAACGTTAGAAACACGTATAACAAGTAGGGAAGTGATCAACATCATAATTTTCCTGCTTGCTGCCCTCCACGGCAACAAGCCATCATAAGCATTGTAATAAGCATAATAATTCTCATAAGTCACCAATCCTCATCCTAATTTCATAAACACATTTAAAAGCATAAATCTATACTCAATGGACACAACCATGCCGCTCATGACCGTGAGCACGGTTAACCGATTAGTTTTGACTCTGCAGAGTTTGTACAACTTTACCCACATGATATGATCGCTCTAGTTTGTCCGGTACCCATCAATACCACCACACTCTGCACATTGAATACGGTCTAGAGGTCACAACATAGCTTTTACATTACCTAACATTTAGCCTTGCAACAGCACGAGGTGTGTTACTCCACATCGGGGCGCTATCCCGATGCCGTGGGTGGCGGGCCCATGCCTTAACCCAGCGCTGTGGCGGCAGCCTACTCGGCTCCCCACGAGGCACACAACGTTGTATTGGACCAACTTAAACGCATATTCCGTTACGGGATATAGGTAGCTCCTCTGAACAGTCCTACGGTCCATTGTAGGCACTGCCCATACTACTCTGCCTACCAAAATGCAAGGCTAAACATTAAGTAACTTAATCCACTATGGCTATCCCATACTAGCGCATGTGGTTGTGCTGTTTAATATGAGAATATGACACTAAGTTCAGTCCTTAATCGACTCAGGTGAACACTCCCCCTATCGATGTGCAACTACTCCATATGCACACCACTTGCCGCCCAAGTCTAAAATCATGTTTTTCATCATTTTAGTTTACAAATAACCAGAGGCTTCACCTCTGTCCAGAAGTTATAAAATTTCCATTTTCAATGGTATATAATGATCACTGTAATATTTAGCACGTTACTAAGCATGGCTAAGCATAAGCAAGTGTATTAATTTAACATAGACCTCTATGAGTACAAATCAAGTACTCTAACCAAGCCTAAGGTTACAAACAGTAAGGAGTACAATATTTTAAGGTGGATCATGCAACTAATAGGTTATAACTACCATTTACCACAACTCAAATACCGTTATTCACAAATATGCATGCAATTTTACAAACAACACATTTCATTCTTCAAAACATAGGATTCAATTTGTTCAAGGAGGAGGGGAGACTACTTGCCTTACTCTTGAATACTCGGATACCAATTATCTCACTTCTTCACCGATATCGAATTCGTTCTTTAGAAAGAAAATAACGAATGACCGAATAAATAGCAAATAATGCGAAAAATACAAAATGCTCTAATATGCATGAGGTTTATACAGTAGGTTGCTACTGATCTAAGGTGAATTTAGGTGAAGGAATTTCTATTTTATCACTTTTTATTTGGGAGTTATGAATTTTACAAATTCTATATACATGCTACGGCATTTGTACTTTATATAAATTTTAGAGATACTTTATGAGGTGTTTTTGTCAAGTGTGACCTTTATACAGTGGGTAGGTATTAGTTTTGGATGATTTTTAGTGAAGGAAGTTCTATTTTATTATTTTGCATTTCAGAGATATAATTTTTAGAAGACTTATACACAAATACGTCTAGTTACAAAATAATATTAAATGTCCAAATTACTTTAAAATGTGTGAAACCTACGCAGTGGTTTGGTACTGGTTCTTGATGAGTTTTGATGAAGAAGTTTCTATTTTATCAACTTCTATTTAGGAGATATGAGTTTATCAATTTTTAGACATGTACATGTATTTATACGTGTATTTTAGTATTCATGTGTTTTAGGGCTAGGTTTTTATAAGAGTATAAATCTACATGTTTTGAGAAAAGTGTCTTATGGATTTACCTCCATTTGGGTGCACTTTATTTAGAGTAAAATGGAGTTTATATAATTTTTAGAAATTATTTTACTTTTTATATCCCATACGAAACATACACGCCCAGTCTTCTCTTGACCAACTTCGACTTGCCACCTTTGTTCTTGAGTTTGGGGCAATCGGCGATGAAATGGCCGTACTCCTTACATTCATAGCATGCCCGCTTGGATTGCGTCCTTTCTTTGTCATCCTCCTTCTTGTCCTTGCCGAAGCCGTCTTGATGAAGGAAATGCTTGAACTTCCTCACCACAAGAGCGAAATCTTCATCTTCACTCTCGGAATCGCTTGAATCTTGCTCCTTCTTTACCTTCAAAGCAACTTCCTTATTCTTGACGATTGCGGCACTCTTGGCAAGTTGCTTAACCTTCTTGGCTTCCTCTTCGAGTAACTTATGTTATATGATCCTCGAGAGAACGTCGCTTGGGGTGAGTCTCTTGAAGTTCTTCATCTTCTGGATGAGGGTCACCAAGCTGGGGTTCCTTAGGGCGATCGCGCGGAGAAGCTTCTTGACCACCACATGATCGGTCATGTTTTCACCACCAAAACCACGGATCTTGTTGACAATGACCATCATGCGATCATACATCTCTTATGACGTCTCGTTGTATTCCATCACGAACCGTCCAAGTTGCCCCTCAAGCAACTCGATCTTGGACTCTTGTACGCCGGGGGATCCTTCATGCGCCAATTGAAGTGTATCCCAAATCTCCTTAGTCTTCTCGAGTTGGTCCACCTTATTGAATTCCTCGGGACTCAAGGAGTTGAGGATGACACTTGCGGCTTGAGCATTGCGGTGGATAAGAGCCTCTTGAGCCGGTGTAGGCTCCTCTCCTTCTTCCGGAGCATCCGTCCCACCTGTGCACACAATCTTCCAAACACTTAGATGCAACGAGATTAGATGCAATTTCATCTTGTGCTTCCACGCGCTATAGAAGGTCCCGTCAAAATAGGGAGCACGTCCAGAAGGTACGGAGATGAATTGCTGAGGAGGAGGGATAAATTTTTTGTAATCAAGATCGAAAGCAGCTCCCTTTCTTCCACCCGACTTGCTTGTCGAGCCATCTCCGTCTTCTTTAACCTCGGTAGAATCAACTACCTTCTCGGTCGACATCTTCGGATCAACTCCAAGCGATTAAACTTCTTAGGAGTTTAGGCTCTAATACCAATTGAAAGCCCGTTAATGTCACCTAGAGGGGAGTGAATAGGCATTCCTGAAAAAGAACGCCGGAGGTTCTGACCCTGGAATTCTGACTTTATCAAGACACTTCAATTATGGATAATTTTGACAGAGATCAAGTATTGTGCAAGTAATGGAGTAAGAGATAGATGCTGGCAAGGTAAGATACAAAAAGAGACAATAACGAGAAAACACAACAGAGACATAAAGATTTTTCCCGAAGTTCGGATCATAAAGATCCTACGTCTCCGTTGAGGAACTCTAAAGAGCCGGGTCTCAATTGACCCCTTTCCTCGCCAAGCAACCACGAAGATCAACTTGGTATCCACTAGAATTTATCTCTTTTCCTTGCGGAGGCGAGATTAACCTTTACAAACTTTTTCGGGACAATCCACAACAAGAGGAAGCTCGCGGGAGACGCCTAACCGTCTAGGAGGTTTCCCTCCAAGAGAAATAAGCTCCAAGCAGCCAATCCGTGTCCTCCTCAAGTGCACAAGATCCTCCTAGCCTTCTCTCAACAAAATTCACTTAATTTCGCAGTAGATCTTCCCAAGAATCACAAAGAATACACTAGAACTAGTTGGGAGAGCTCAAAGAACCTTAGGAGAGGCTAGGGAAGAGTTGGAATGACGTGGTATGCCTCAACAACGGCTAGAATCAAAGTTTGGGCTTTATAGGACATGGCTTACGTCACTTAGCCGTTACCCACAGATTTTGGCCAGGAGGTTCCAACCCCAGAGGTAGGAACCTCCGGCCAACACTTAGTTTCTGGCCGAGTTGGCTGGTCGGAGCCTCCGATCCTGGGGGTCAGAACCTCCGACGCTAACACTGAAACTAGCCCATCCCAAGTGTGTGTGTTGTGCTAAAGTGATGGACTCTCAGTTATTTGGATCTTAAGCACTTGAGTGGTCTTGGAACTCTGCTTGAAACTCCTCTTGATAGTACAGTTTTTCCTCGACTCAAAAGAAAATTCAAAAGAATTCAAAATAAACTCCGAGTCGCTTCGCCGTTTTGCGTCATGTTTTTATGGGGGTCTCCATGCACCACACTAAGCAACCAGGGACTAATTCTCTGCACAATTCTCGATAAACTCATTAGTCCCTTAACCGCTTTGTCATTAATCCACCAAAACCCACTTAGGGGTTAGATGCACTTTCACTTAGAACCTTTGACAATGGAAAAACTTAGAATTAAATTCAAACTGGAAAGCCGAGACATCAAACCAAAATTAACATGACATAAACGTAAATACCAGATACTGGCATCATCATCCACACTGCTACAAATATGGTTCACAGACTTATTGCAGAAATCAGAAAGAGAAAAACAGAACAAGCCTGCGCACTTATAGCCTTTACCAATAAAATATCCATGTTTAGACACGACTACTTTATTAAACTCAAATACCAACTTAAACCTGTCTCTACATAGACGGGAACCACTAACGAGATTCTTGTCAATAGTAGGGACATGCTACACGTTCTTCAGCTGCACGATCTTTCTCGAAGTAAACTTCAGATCTACCGTGCCAACACCGTGAATAGAAGCATGCGACCCATTCCCCATTAGGACGGTGGAATCCCAGCTGACCGGATAAGAGGAAAACAAAGATATGTCAGCACAAACATGAACATTGGTCCCCGTATCAATCCACCAATTAGTAGACTAATTAATTGAGAAAACATTAGGTAAATTACCATACCCAGTTTTATCTCTAGTATTGCCAATAATCACATTGACAGACTTAGAAGTCTGTCCTGCAGGTGCCTTCATGCCCTTACGTTGTGGACACTTCCTGGCAATATGACTAGGCAAGGCACACACAAAGCAAGTTCTGACATCTCCTCATTGCTGTTGTTCCTTTTTTTCTGGAAGTTGGTGTTTTGTTGGGCTTTGACAAATTTTTCTTTATTGTTTTTGTTTGCAGTCTTTTGCACCACGTTGGCACTAGACTGCCCACCATCGTCTTTTGACGCAGCGTCCTTTGTCCGAGCTTTCTCATCAACGTCAAGAAACGCAATTAACCCCTCAACGAAGTACTCCTGTCTCTTGTGTTTGAGTGCAGTACCAAAACTCCTCCATGAAAAAGGTAGTTTTGCAATAATGCATGCAGCCACAAAGTTGTCGGGAAGGGCGCACTTAAAGAGTTCGAGTTCCTTAGTAATGGTTTGTAATTCATGAGACTGTTCGACCATAGAACGGTTGTCAACCATGCTGAAATCGTGAAACTGCTCCATGACGTACAAGTCGTTGCTAGCATCAGTAGCACCGAATTTGGTATTCAGTGCATCCCATAACTCCTTAGCGTCGGTTATATGCATATACACCTTGACCAGACGATCATCAAGAACGCTAAGAATGCATCCCACAAAGAAAGTAGTGGCTTTCTCAAATTCTTTCTGCTGTTCAGCAGAGAGAACTCTTTCAGGTTTGCCAGTACTCACCCAGAAGCACTTCACAGCTGTCAGCCACAGAGTGACCCTGATCTGCCATCTCTTAAAGTGTACACCGATAAATTTATCCGGCCTCAGTGTATCGGCAAAACCAGCCATCGAAAAATCACAGTGCCTATAATAAGGTTTTTGGATTGTTGAAAATATAAGCACATGTAGATTTAATTTATTCCATAAATAAACCATGACATTAATAGCATAAGTAAACAGAACCATATAATCTGATCTAAACATGTATATGACAGCAATTAACATGAATAGATCAAACACAGGAGACATAGTGTACGCGTACCTACAGCCCTGTTTTGGAGCAGACACGGGTGCAGCACGTACGGCATGAACGACACGCAGCACCGGGTGATGACGACGACGCGCAGCGCCCGAACGTGGAGGAAGACGAGCCATGATGGGTGCACAGCGAGTAGTCGCGCGTAGCGCTTCCCAAAAACCTTATTCGCCCTCTCCCAGTGCAGGACGTCGAAGGCGAGGGTTCCGGAGACTTGCTCTCCCAATTCGTCGGTGCACGCCGACGAACGGGACGGAGTAAACGACGAACGACGGTTTAGAACAGAAGATATGGCAAGCCCTAGATTTTCGCATATGTTGTATAGAGACAGCACCTCGGTATTTATAGAGATATTAGGACACATGATTAGGACGCCCGCACGATCTCTATCTTATCCGGACTTGACGCTTATCAAATTATCCCGTGAGTTCAAAACAAACTCCGGATAAGTTGTTAAGATTTGCAGCAAAACAGAACTGCAAAAAGAAGGTGCATCTACGCAAGCATGAGAAGCCAATTTTGGCAGACCATTCATGCGCATGTCGCGTACGCGCGCCGCCTGGCGTGGTGAGGCGAGGCGAGCGCGTGTGGGTTC
The DNA here is from genome assembly GCA_003991445.1 of Oryza meyeriana var. granulata. Taxonomy (NCBI): domain Eukaryota; kingdom Viridiplantae; phylum Streptophyta; class Magnoliopsida; order Poales; family Poaceae; genus Oryza; species Oryza meyeriana. The sequence continues at coordinate 13,470 of RYFJ01000212.1, forward strand.
CTCTAGTTCTCTCTACTATGCATGTCTCAAGTGGCTAGGAGAGAGCTCACCCTTATAAGGAGGTCTCTCTCCTAGAACTAGCAAGGTGGTACTAAACTTCCCATGCCACTCCCCATGAGGTGGGTCTTTGAGATTTTTCTAGGAATTATTCTCCATATGGGCCTTAGCCCACTTAGTAATTCCAACAGTTTGTTCATTCATAATGCAAGTAGTAGTAGAACTGAGTGAATAAATGGCACTTGAAATTTTGAGCGGTAACAAAACTGAACTTGTCACTGAGAATTTTAATTGCCAGTGTTGCACTCTCATTTGGTAGATCTAGCCCAATTCATGTGGATAAGTGACACATGTACACTTTGCACTGTAAATAAAATGCAATCATAGTAATATAGATGGCATGCTGGCTGTTGCTACTAATGTGATTTATGTAAATTAGAATTAGTTTACTTGTTGCTTCATGTCAAATTATGCATCGTGGGGTCTGAAATTCTTAAATTGTGGCATATGGGCTGAAATTCTTTTGTAGGGAGGATGGATGGTGAATTTTTAAGTGACATATTGTGTGAGGGCAATGATTTAAATAGAAGTGAATAACCATTCATAGTTCAAGAGCAGCAAGAGCCAATTGAATTACCTCCTATGTCCATGAGAACAACCATCAAGAGATCCAAAAATTTCTCAAAAGACGAAGACAAGATGTTGGTTTCAACTTCGCTTAATATTAATATGGATACAATCCAAGGTAATGAACAATAATGCATTACCTATTGGATGAGAATTCATGCTTACTTCGACAAGAATAAAACGTTTGTTTCCGATTGCAATCATACCTCTCTCATGCATTGTTGGGGTGATATACAAAAGAATGTCAACAAGTTTGTTGCTTGTATGGATAATGTGGAGCGTAGGAGGCCAAGTGGGATGAATGATAGAGATAAGACTTGTTTCTTTTTGTCTTTGTGCATTTTGATGAATATATGGAACTGATGAGAAATTGTTGTATTGATGGCAACTTAAAGCGTCTGAAATTTTCATGGGAACAGAGAAGAAACCATTTGTATTCTTGCATTGTTGGCCTCTTTTATAGCATGCACCAAAATGGAATGAGTGGTTGACTTCTAAAAAATCAATGCCACCTAGGAAGATGTAGAAGATATTGCCAATTGCAAGAGAAGTTTCACTTGCTCCTGCGAGTATGGACTCATGTTGCCCAAATGATGATGGGGTTGAGGCCAATCTTTCAGCCAATTCTTTAAAAAGACCATGTGGTAGGAAGGCGGCGAAGGAGAATCAAAGAGAGGTAAAAGTACTCTAGGTCCAGATGATAGTTTATTGACTGATGCTATTGATGTGATGTGGTCAAAGAAGAATGAGATGGATGCTACCAAAGAGAAGAAGAAAGAAGAGCGCTATGAATGGGCATACGCACAAGAGCAAGAGAAAATAGAAATTGAGAAGACCAAGGTTGCTGCCAAGAACAAGCAGATGGAGTTGAAGAGAATGGTGGAAGATGAGAGAAATATGGCTATTGACACTAGTTCCTTGAATAGACCAAGAAAGGATTATTATGAGTCATTGCAAAATGAAATCCTTGCTAAGAGGCTCAAAGAGGCAGAATGAGGTATCTTTAATTGCATTATGTGGACTTTAATTATGTATGGACTTTAATTATGTTTGAACTTTAATTATGTATGGACTTTTGTTATGTATGGACTCTTATGTACAGAACTTTAGATGAGTGGATTTTTATTTTTTAGATAACATAGCACATGTTAAATAATAGTTGAGCACATAGAAGCACATGACAACATAAATACATAATAGTTGTTTACATAGATGACAAAGCTAAACATGATAATTGAGAACCTATAATACATAGATGACAGTTGACAACATAGAATATACTAGTGACCTCCATGACATTGCCATAAGTGTTCCACAAGATCTTCTTGGAGCTGATAGTAAACTTGGCGATTTGTAATAGCACAAATGTTGTGAATATAATCTTTCAATTCAATCGGATGGTCATGTGAAGGTGTGACATGGACTCCCATATATTTATAATTGTAGTCTAGTTTAGTGTCTCTCTCATCTTCAACAATCATGTTGTGCATAATAATACATGCTCATGATTTGACCAAGTATCTCTTGATCTCATAAAAGAGCTGGCCCTTGAATGATGGCAAAACGCAACTGTAGAACTTCAAAGGCTCGCCCGACACACTTCTTAGCTACTTCTTGAGCTTGAGTGAATAACTTTCTCTTGTTCCCTTGTGGAGATTAATTGACTTCACAAGTGTGGTCCAATTAGGATAAATGTCATCTGCAAGTAATATCCCATTGTGTAGTTGTGGCCATTGATAGTATAATTTGCTTGGAGAGCTTGTCCTTTAGCTAGCTTCACAAAGAGTGTGGAACGTTCAAGAACATTAATGTCGTTGTGAGATCCTAGTAAGCCAAAGAAAGTATGCCAAATCTAAAGATCTTTAGAAGCAATAACTTTTAGAATTATTGTAGGCTCGTACACATGGCCTTGGTACATACCAGACCAAGCAGATGTGCAATTTTTTCACTTTCAATGCATGTAATTTATGCTCCTAAGTATACCCAGGAAGCCTCTTTCCTCTCCAAATGCAATCAATCTATGAGTATCATCTTAATTGAAAAACCTCAAATATTCATCCCCAAATACTTCAACAATGGCCCTCACAAACCTTCTAAGATTCTCTAAAGTGGTACTCTCAGCAATCCCAAGATAATCATCCAAAAAATCAGTGGCCACACCATATGCTATCATTCAAAAAGGCCATGGCAATTTTTTGCAATGTGGATAACCCAAGTACCCCAGCTGCATTTCTCCTTTGTACAAAATAAGAATCATGATTTTCCACAACATGTGCAATGCGCATAATACAAAGATCGAGCCATTCTAAACCTACAAATAAAAGAAAGTACCATCACAATAGGATCAACTAAAGTAAAAGAAAAAGGGTAAAATGATGGTTGCATACCTCCGATGAAACAAAACTAGGCCGTATGTAGGATTATCTAAAAATAGTCTCTCATTAATCTACTATGTCGTTTCGCTCTATCACGATTAGGTACTATATGCCTAGGAATGGAACCTCCATTGCCTGTAACATTAATGGCTTGGGCTTGGCGATGATGGTGTATCATGAGTGTTGTTGCCATAATGAACTCATCGTCGTCATCCAACAACGATGACTCCAAAGCAATTTGCACAGCTAGGCTACGACGCCTTATTGTGACGTGGTGGTAGAGAAGCAAGCAAGGAAGATCAAGAGCGGTGTGGTAGAGAGGAAGAGAAGGAGCCTGTGTGCGCGCATGCGCACACACATATATGTGTGTGTATCTCGAAACTAGCTGTTGGAATTTGAAGAGTGAGAAATGTAGAGTCTGTTGGAGTTGCAGTCAATATGAAGAGGAATCTTTTTGGCTACTTGACCAAATGGGCAAATGGAGAGCCAAAAATAACCATTTTGTTGGAGTTGCTCTTATGTCATTGATGTTTGTCGTGTAACTAATTTTAAGTTTTTAGTATCTAGCGTCTATGTTGTGTTAGATAATTGCGTATTCCTTAAAAAATGATAACTGTGTATTGTTTCTTTTTCCTGTCCAGAGTTAAGCTGCAGTCCCAGCTCATATCAATTGCGCCAGTATTTCATCTATCAATCCACCTATTGTCCATTCGATATGTGACTTTTTCTTTGTTGTTCTAGTAATCTATTTCTCTAACACAACAAGAGCACACGCAACAAAATCTTGCTAGAATTTTATGAAATACTGACCACAAAACTATTTGAATGAAATTACACTATTTGATGCAAATCAACTCCCTTTTAATTAGTAGCCATTCAAGACGGCCCATGATTTACGTATATGAGGGCCTGTTTTGATTGAAGCCAATTTTTTCCCTACCAAATTCTTGGCAACCTTCAATAGTATTGTTAGTGTAGTAGATATGACATTTCCTGTATACATGGACTACGTCACCGGGAATACCGCATATCTAATAAGATATAGAAGGTGAAGACCGGATATGAATAAAGTCACGGACAGAAAAGGAAACGTACTCCTGGTAGAGGAGGACTCTGTAGTTCAACTTGGTTACGATAAGGTTTACTCTGCTTGTGCCCTATTTAGGAGTCTTCGAGTTCTACTTGGAGAAGGGGTCACCTATGTCACCTATCGGTATAAATACAACGCCTTCCAGGAGGGAAGGACATCAAATCATAAGCTTACAAGCCTAGGAATACCAAGCCAGAGGAAGCCTTTCAGCCAAGTCGCCGACTATTGCATTCCATCGTCCACAGTAGATTTGGTAGACAATTGATACAAATCCTTATACTTGGTGATAATTCCATCCAATACATATAAACTGGATTAGAGCTATTACCCAATTTGGGGGCCTGAACCAGTATAATCTCTTGTCCCATTTCTGCATATCGACGGATACCTTGGTTTAGTCGACCCCTATGTCCCTAAATATTGTAGTCGGGATCTAACCCCTCGACAAGTACCATATGAATGTTCGGTTTGCTACCAATTGTTACTCATACTGGTACAAATTCCACACTACCAAATCTGGTACTACCAAAATTTGCTAAGGTTTTGGCACTACCTAAATATTGATAGGGAAAAAATAGTCTCAATCCGAACAAGCTCTGGTAGTACAAAATTTATACATGGTTGAAAACACATGTTTATCAGTTTAAAGCCAGAAAGCCGACATTTCCACGGAGTATGTACATGCAACCCATTACTCAATTGGGCCACAACAGCCTTCCCACATACGTGTGGCCCATCTAACCTGGTCCAGAATGAGATTCCCACGTGGCCCATTTAGCGGCCCATGTTGTTGGTGCTGAATCCAGGTCGCCCAACAGGTCACCGGCTCACCACCGCCACTACCGACTAGCGCCTTGTCACCTGCCTCGCCGCGCCACCCATGCCATAGCGGCCTTGCCACTACTACCCCGTGGCCGATGAGCTCGCTCTCTCTGCTTTTCTAGCACAGGTCAACGGGGTGCCGTGTGAGCTCCTGTCCTCCAACGCTGGTGAGTCCTCCCCGCAAGCTCCGGCGAGCTCCTCCCCTTGAGCATCAAGGAGCTCCTCACCCTCGCAACCATGGAGCTCCCCTTACCCCTAGAGGTCATGAGGGCCCCTTACTCCAGGCGGCTGGCGAGCTCGCTCTTTTCGGTTATACAGCACAAACAGACAGGCCGGCCGGCAAGTTGTCCTTCTTCTCCTCCGATGTCAAATTTAAGCAACGACGAGATACGCATTTGATGTCTCCTTCTAATTAATACTATTAGCGTCTTCATATACAAAGTGCTACTATCTATTTGGCATTGGGAATTCGGCTTATCATCAAGAATCCTTTTGTGGCAACATCCTAGATGATGATACGAGCAATGGTGGGTACCTTTATTTCGTGAATATTCTCTTTCCTTATAAATATTCCATGGATTCTTTTGGTGGCTAAGCTAACTGCTAGTAGTGGTAGGATCACACTATTTTTGGCTGGGGATTGTGACACCAGATGTGTTGTGCATCAAAATCTCCAAGAGGGGTGGTGAACTGCGCACTTGATTAGAGTTGAGTGCCCATTATTATTATTGTATCATTATAAAATCATCCATCATGCAAAGTTTTCTTGACGCCGAGCGTGTGAACAGGCAAAGCAATCCTCACTCGGGTCTCATTATTGAGTTCTTCACCCAGGTGGTTGATAGTGGCGCATGCCGAAGTCGTTAAGTCTTTGAATGAATTCACCATATATATTCTCCATCCAATCCTCTAGGACATGGCAATGGAGGCACTTTTCTGTATTTCAGTTTTTCTACTGCTATTATGCATAGTTAAGGAAACTGATTTGGGAGCAGAAATTGAAGCAGAAGCTATCATCCGATGGAAGTCAACTTTGATCAGCGCCACCTCGTTGTTTTCATGATCCACCGCCAACTCCACCTACTCTTGGTTCGGTGTCACTAGGCTCAAGCTTGTTGCCACAAACCTCAATGGCACACTTAACACGTTCTACTATGCTGCTTTTCAGAACCTCACAAAAACCAACCTCAACAGCAATTCTCTTGCTGGCACCATCCCGACAAATATTTTCTTGTTGCTCAATCTCACCGTTCTAGATTTTAGCAGCAATAGCTCGCTGGTGCTATCGCCTACCACCTCACAGCAAGCTACATGCCATATTCTTTTTCACCCATACCTAGTTTGAAAATTTTGTTTCTATCTCATAATTATCTCGATGGTATCTTTTCGGAATTCATCCTCAACCAGACTAGTTTGAGGATAAGATCCATCGATTTATGAGGTAACGTCTTCTCAGGATCTATGTCAGATTCACTATAGAGATGACCCCAATGTTGAGGTATCTGTATATGTCCTTCAATGCATTCCTCTTCGCCTAGATCTGAGACGTTCTTAAGAACAGCGTCCACATCTGGACGCGCTAATTATCAGCGTCTATCCTATTGTTGAAAACTCAATCTATGATTTACTAAATATTTAATTCATGTGTTATTAATTATTATCCAAAAAATTCGGTCGCCACGCCCCCGTCCTCACTTCTCTCCCAAACCCGAAAAGCTAGGGTTTGCTGGTGCTGCAATGCTCGTCGCCCGGTCGTGAGCGCCGGCTTTCTCCCCTGCCGCCGGTCTTCCTCGCTCCCCCGTCGGGCCTCTCCTCTTCCCCCCTCCCCTCCGTCGCTGGTTCGTCCTCACTCTCTCGTCGGCTCTGTCCTCCTCCTCCGTCGGGGCCCGACCGAACCAGACCCGACCGGAGGCGCGCGCGTGCGGTGCGGTGCAGATTGGTGCGGTGCGGTGCGGTGCGGATTGGGCTTGAGTCCCCGACCCCACACCACACACCCTCTCCTCTCCTCTCCCCGCGAGGGCTCTGGTCTCTCGTCGTCCTCCTCCCCTCCCGCGATCCCCTTCCCTCCTCGCCGCCGTGCCCGCCTCCAGCAACCGCCGTCTACCGCGAGAGGTTCGTTTCCGTCCTCTGCTATCCATCTCTCCCCTATCCTTCTATGGATATTTCTTCTCTTGGGTTTCCTTCTCGATGAGAGTATGTATGTATGTGTGGATTGGATCGCTGCCTGCAGCTGCCCGCCCGTGCGCTTTGCGCCTTAGAATCGAGGGTTTCCTCTCTGTTTTTCCTCTGCAACTCTGTTGGTGTTTTGGGTTTCGTGCTCCCTAGATTTGCCACTCCAATTTGAAACTCGACTACCAACCAACCTGCCGTTTTGCTCTTCGAATGAGATCTTAGGAGCCACTTACTTTTCAGACATGCAGATGCGCGCATGTCTCTTCCATGTTGCTGGCGTACCATCTTTTTTTATTATTTTATGTTATTTTCATTTGATAAGATTACCATGTGCTAGTAACTGTGATTCTATCAGAGACCACTAATTTGCTGCCTTAATTGTTTTCTCTTATTTTCGCAGAGCAGCTCTACGTGGCTGCATTCACATGTGGAGTAATTTACCTGCCTACTGCCGCCAACCAGAACTGGAATATACCCTCTCCTAATCTTCTTTCTTCGGATGAAAGGTCTGGCAGTCTGCGTCAGCTATGGCACAGAGTTCATCCCGTCTTCACCGCCTGCTCACATTGCTAGACAGTATCCTTTCTGCAAGTTTATGGTTTGCTATGATTGTAGTTTACAGATGATCACTTTCTATGTTAGCTTATACTCTGTACCGATTCTCTGAAAAACTAAGCAATTGCTTCATGAAATGTGCAAATTAGCTGGGATAAAACATACAGTCTATGCGTTGCGGTTGAACATATAGCATTTGATATCCCCTTTGGTTTATCTATCTATTGTGCAAAGTTTCCTTTAACACAACTAGCTGGTTCCACGCAAGCGACAAGGTTCGCTGCTGCACGCCAAATTGGAGAAATCGCCAAGTCCCATCCCCAGGAGCTAAATGTCTTACTCAAAAAGGTATATCGGCAGTGCCACCTCCTGCTAGTTTTGTGTATGTTGCTACCTGAAAATGTTTGCTTGATATGTTGTGGTGTGTACAAACTATGGCGTGTGATGTGCGAAATACCCAACTTTTAGTTTCTTCGATTCATGTTTGTTTGATAGCACAAAAATGAACCCTGCAGTTTTATGTTATGCTGAATCTTCAATGATGTTGAAGTTATATATTTTTTTTTCTCGAACACGCAGGAGATATGCGTATCATTATATTAAGAAGGAAAAAAGGGTAAAGAACCCTGATTACAAAACACCCACACACCCAAGCTCTCAGGCTACAAGCCTGTCCATGAGGCACATACACAGAAAAGAAAACAGCGACCACGACCTCAACCTGAAATTAAACACCAGGCTGTAGAGCAGTTAAGAGGGATAGCCTCTAGCCCCAGCCAAACACCAAAACTGCTCCTCCTCTTCAGCAAGCAGGATGGCACTAGCCAAGTTTGGGGCAGCACCATTAAAGACACAATGGTTTCGATGCTTCCAAAGCATCCAAGCACCAAGAATGACTAGAGAATTAAGGCCCTGCTGCACTGGACCGTTGGTTGCCTCGTTGGTCCTGTTCCACCACTCCTCAAAACACTGATCATGAAGCGAAGGCGCCAAAATACCCAGACCAAAGCGCTGTAGGAGTGAGAACCAAAATTGCCTCTCGAAGACAACTAGTGAGGAGATGATCAATTGTTTCATCATCTTGGTGGCCATGAGGGCATTGAAGTTATAGATTAAATATCAAACTTTGAGGGATAAATGATTTTGTGTGCTGTCTGTTGTAAAGATATGATGATGCCCTCGCATGCATTGATTGATGGATATTCATCCAATGAGAAGTAACTATTACTGCCTTCATTATCTATGATATCATGCTATTAACATACTATTTATTGTATCTATTTGATGCCTGATGTACATCATCCATTGGAGAATAAGTTGGTTTCCTTTTGACACATGTTCTGCACAGAATGGCTGGCTGATATTTATGCTTTTATGTGCTGGTTTTAGGTTTCTCCATATCTACGTAGTAAGAATTGGGACACAAGGGTTGCAGCAGCCCATGCAATTGGTGCCATAGCAGAGAACGTCAAACACACATCGGTGAAAGAGTTGTTCGCATCTGCAGAAGCAGAAAAACATGCTTCTGGGTTGTCTGGTGGAATTGGTGATGTTGGGTCAACGTTGCGGCGTGCTGATACTACTGCAACATCTGAGCTTGCTTTTGGAAGGTTTGTTGGGAATTCTTTGGAATTTTCTCAGTGCTTAGTAGACCTTCCCATTCTTTTCTTGCTCCCTCATTGGAAATGAACAAACTAATTCTGTTTAACTTTTTTTTACAGCTTTGATATAAACAGGGTATTGGAATTTGGATCTCCTTTATTGGCATCAGGTGGACAGGTGTATTTTCTTTTTACGATTATTTTGCCTTGCCATATTTAATAGTACAATTGAAATACTTTGGGATTTTTTCAGGACAATGTTGTTTTCAGATTCAATCCATTTTTTCCTTTCCGAGAGGGTCATGCATCCATCTATTGTTTGTTTTGCTTTGCCACTGTCAACTTCTTGACTGCTTTCCATTTTTCTTACTAGGAACATTGTGAATTGAAAGCAATTGACACTAGAAGTAAAATAGATCAAGCCTCTTCCACTGCATTGGATATTGGAATGTATAGGTTGCTTACTTTGCTGCTAACTTGAGGAAAAGAATTTTAGTGGATAATGTGGAACATAATCTGAAGCTCCTCACTATAATTATATTCTCAAATTCTGGAGACACACACAAAATAACCTCAAGTTTCTTTGTCTATACCAAGATATATTTTTCCAATTTTTGTTTTTAGGGTGTACTTGGCAATTCCATTCCATTTCTCATTTGTTTATGGTTTTCTGGTATGCAACATGTGGAAGCTAATGGGGATTGTTACTTTTGTGCTTGCTACTAGGAATATGACATTGCAAATGACAACGGCAAAAATCCAGCAGAGCGTTTAGCTTGCCAAAAGCAAAATCTTCGGCGTCGTTTAGGTTATACTTTTCTCTTGCATCTTATTGTTGCTACTTTTAACTTTTCACTTTATGGTGCTAGTCAAATCTGTTGCTTTACTAGCATGGTGCCTGCGCATTCGACGGTGATAAAAAAAATGTACGTTAGTTCATGAATTAAAAAGGTTCCCTGTAAACTAAACAATTGCATACATATGCCAGATTAACAGGTAACTATATGCACATATGCAGATAATGCAATACTTCATTTTCACATATTATGTCAGTACTTGTTTGAGTTTTTCCAAAACAGGGTATGACTTATTACTACGTCAATATGTTGGTTCCATCATGTTTACTATGACTAGCCAAATACCCATGCATTGCAGCTGATCTCAAATAAATGTACCATAAGTTCAAAACTTGACAAGTTGTATAAATTTATCGGGAAAAAACATATAATTGAAACCAAACATCAATCCTCAAATATCCCTATTACAATCCACATGCACAAATTATCTAAGTATCCAGAGAAGATCCCATCAATTCAGGCGGTGGTGGTGGGATGGCACTCACCGCACCACTGCCACAAGGTTCTTTCTATAATGAAGACTGCATCTGTATTCTGTAAAATATCTTTGTACTCTGTGATATATCTTTGAATATTTTGTTGTTGTTTTGGAGTTCTCTCATTCCTTTCATGTTTCTGTTCTAGTGCAGGTCTGGATGTATGTGAGCAGTTCATGGATTTCAATGATGTTATCAAAGACGAGGACCTTCTTGCCCAAAAAAATTATTGGGGTGCAAATATGCAAAACAATGGATTCTATTCATTTAATACTGGCCAGAATATTCAGCACTTGGTTGCATCTATGGTTCCCAGGTATCCCAAACATTCTAATTTTCGCTCTAGGCGATTAAGTGCCAGGGAGCTCAATATGCTGAAGCGTAAAGCAAAAAGCAATGCAAAAGATCATACGAAGGCTGTACCTGAGGATGATGACGTTGTGCTAAAAAGTTCTGGACCGTCCAACGGGGCCTCTTCTGATCAAGTTGGTTCACACAACACATGTTCCATCAATTATCTATCTTTTCCTAAGATTTTAGTATTCTCCCATACTATTTTTTCTTTTGCTGGAGTTATGTTCATGAGATGGTTAATTTTTCATTAATTTCACTTTCTTAAATTATTGGGAGCCTTGGTAGAGGTTGTAAAACTGTGTTTCTGATTGTTCTGAATTGCTAGCACAAACTATCATGTCTGAATATCTGACACAGTGCAAGTAAGTTAAGTGCTTTTGTGGGTGTGTGTTCTTTGATGCATGTGTGTGTTTGTTGACTTGTTATTGTTGGCATTCCTGTTTGGCAATTCACACAGTTGCACTGGAGCATTCTGTTGGGATGGCTTTGTCTTCAATCTGTGATGATCTAATCACCCCACTTACTTTTTTCAGGATACATTTGATGCAATCACAGATGAGGACAATCTGGAGTACAGTGAAACTGGGAGATGGCCTTTTCAACAGTTTGTAGATCAACTTATTCATGACATGTTTGACCCTAGTAAGTTCATTGCCTGTCTTGTCTCCGAAATTTGTCCCACTGTCTCTCGCTTACAATTTTTAACTGGGTGTTGTATTGTAGTTTGGGAAGTTCGCCATGGCACCATTATGGCTTTGAGGGAAATTTTGACACATCAAGGTGCTTGTGCTGGAGTATATTTTCCTGATCTGAATTCGCCTTTTGCTGATCTTGATGATAAAAACAATTTGGACTCCCTGAAAAGAGCACATGGTATTGATCTTAATGAAGACATTGATTCAGGACAGCTCGAGCCAGTTTTGAAAAGACAAAAGAAAGAGGAGTCTAATCCAGAGGCTATGGACATTCACTTGGATAAGGAGCCAAGTAATGGTGATTATTCTAAAGCAGAGCCAAGTCTGAGTACTGAACCTACTGTATCTAGTGGTGAACCAAATCTTGCTCATGCAAAGGTTGAATCAGCTTTCCAGGTTGATGGTTCAGCTAACCCCTCTAAGGTGGATCCATATTGTACACCGCTCCATGAAACACTCAACTCCATGCCCAAGCCGAGTTCTACACATCTCCCTGAAAATTCAAAATTTATAAAACTGATGAAACTAGCGAACTACTCAGCGATAAAAAATTGGGAATTTCTTCAAGACTGTGCAATTCGTTTCCTTTGTGTACTTTCATTGGACCGGTATGTATTTCTGGACTTCCAGATATATACTTTTGTGTGTATTTAGTTGTCTTGGCTATTAGTCTTATGTTTTTTTCTTGCCTTGTTCTGCCTGTAGCTTTGGTGATTATGTATCTGATCAAGTGGTTGCTCCTGTTCGTGAAACTTGTGCTCAAGCTCTTGGTGCAGTTCTGAAGTACATGCATCCATCTCTAGTATGTCATACACTGAATATTTTGCTGCAAATGCAGGTGTGTCTTGTAGTAATTATTTGTCTTGTTGTTGTCAACTTCAAAACAGTACATTCTCTTTTGTCACCATCATCACCATTTCCCTCCTTTTCTTTGTTCTTTCAGCGCAGGCAGGAGTGGGAAGTTCGTCATGGGAGCCTCCTTGGAATTAAGTACTTAGTTGCTGTTCGTCAGGTGATTTATAATGAGAAAAATGATAACCTAAAAGGCTTGCAATCGTCTTTGTGCATTCGTACTTTAACCATGGTAGATATGACCAGAGGGGCAGCAGTAGTTGGCTTGCTACCAAGTCAAAGTTTTGCTTTTTATGTCTCTACATTAGAGGAACTTAAAGAGTTCCGAGAAACACCCTCTTCTGTTTACTGATATTTGATTTTGATGCCTAATTTATGCGTAAAATTGCTAATATTGTTCCTTCCCCACCAGGAAATGCTTCAAGACTTGCTTGACTATGTTCTTCATGCCTGTAAAGCTGGTCTGGAGGATCCAGATGATGATGTCCGGGCTGTGGCTGCAGAGGCTCTGATCCCAGCTGCTGCTTCTTTAGTTAGACTAAATGATCAAATGCTGCATTCAATTGTAATGTTGCTTTGGGATATATTGCTTGACCTTGATGATCTAAGCCCTTCTACAAGCAGGTATTAGTTCAATCATGCTTTCCTCATGTAGTAAACACAATGTTTGCATAATGTTGAACACTGAGCGCATGCTATACATTACGTGGTCCATGTACTTCCGATTTCTAATCTTATTTCGAATCCAGTCACCTGTTCCCAGATAAGGAATTTGAAATGTTGGATAGTTGTTCGTTGCTTTTTTATTCTGTTTAAAGCTGACTGTATTCATGCCACAAAAATATTCTGCTTTTCTCATGTCCCAATTTCCTTTTGTTTCAGTGTGATGAATTTGTTAGCTGAGATATATTCTCAACCAGAGATGGTTCCAAAGATGCTTGGCACAACAGCCATAGGTGAAGACAACGAATTTGATCTAAATAGTGTAACTCTGGTTGCTGGTGAAGAAAAATTGAGAACTAATGAGAATCCTTATGTCTTAGCCACACTGACACCCCGATTGTGGCCTTTTATGAGACACAGTATTACATCAGTCCGGCGTTCTGCTGTACGAACATTGGTAAGAATTACTTGGAATTTGAGATCCACTGTAGTTTAATTGTGCTGCCGTATCAGGTGCCCATTCGAGTTCTTGTATGAGTTATATAAATGAGAAACAGAATCATAGGCATACAATGAGAAATATCTGCAATAATTTTCCAGGTGGAATGGCAATTTTGAGCCATCTTGTGTATGTTTTCTACATTGTTTTGCCAAGGAAAACCAACCCATTCTTGGGATTTTGCCAAGCTGAACTTGGATATTCCACGTTTGTTCCCATTATGTATTTGGTTTTTGCTGTAAGCTTCTGAAAGTCTGTTATTATACTTTACTAGTTAAAAACCGTGAAGTTCAATCATTTTGTAGGAGAGGCTTCTCGAGGTTGGGAACACTAGGAGTTCAGCTAAACTATGGCTTGCATCTATATTAGGTGATGCACTGCAAGTTGTCTTCCAGAATCTGCTTTTGGAGTCAAATGATGAGATTATTCGATCTTCTGAAAGGGCTTGGAAACTTTTACTTCAGGTTACTGATGTTCTGGATTTCTGGGTGTTGTGAATTTACTCGATTCATAGAAAGTTAATGATCATTTCTGGTACAGGATGATAGTAACAAATAAAATTATTTCTATGTTTGTAGTGCCCTACGGAGGACCTTGAGTCTGCTGCAAGTTCATACTTTAGTAATTGGGTGCAACTTGCCACTACTCCATATGGCTCAGCATTGGATTCTGCAAAAATGTTTTTGCCAGTTGCCCTTCCACGAGGAAGTCGTTCAAGAGCTGCTGCAAAGATCAAATCTGCAAGGTTAGAACATGAAAATATGAGAATGATATCTTTTGGTTCTACTGGAGAGAGCACTTCACACGAAAAGCATTCTGAAGTTTCCTTGAGTGTTCCAAAGATAGTTGTGGGGTCTGATTCGGACAAATCTGTTACTCATACGCGAGTGCTTACGGCGATGGCCCTTGGTCTGTTTGCCTCTAAGTTGCCAGTGGGGTCATGGCAAGTTGTTCTTGGTCCACTAGCAAGCAATCTCATGTCTCTCTCAGGAGTCCAGAGACAGGTAAGAGAAGACCTATTTTTCAGTGTATTAATGCATTCAATTCAACTACTTGTTTTGCACTGATAAGTCATAATTTTCTATTGCTCCAGGTGGCTTCTATGGTTATTGTTTCTTGGTTTAAAGACCTCAGAAAAAGTGATCCTGCTGCGGTGGGTACATTGCTAGCTTTCTTATCCTCCCTGAAAGGGTGGATGTTGGACTTACTGGCTTGCTCTGACCCTTCATTTCCTACAAAAGATTCTCCGCTTCCATATGCTGAGCTTGCAAGAACATATAAGAAGATGCGCAATGAAGCCAATAATTTGTTCCAGTCAATAGATTCTTGTGCTCTTCTTAAAGATTACACAAGCAACTTAAATTTTAATGCTGACATGCTGAGTGTTGATGATGCTATTAACTTTGCTTCAAAGCTTTCGTTACCATCTGAACCTGATCTTAATTCGGACAGTGATAAACTTGTCTTGAACAATATAGAGTCAGCAAAACAAGGTCTATTGTCTACGTCGGGCTACTTGAAATGTGTTCAGGTTTGTGAAATTTCTAATTAGGGTTTCTTCAGATTTATATTAATATGTTAAAATTACTTGTTGCATTTGTCTAGCTATGGTATTTTTTTCTCCCTTTTATTAGCAATATCATAAAATAAGTTTCCTTGTTTGATGATATTCTGCAGAATAATTTGCATGTGACAGTTTCCTCTTTAGTGGCCTCTGCTGTAGTCTGGATGTCAGGGCTGCCTAGTAAGTTGAACCCAGTCATTTTGCCTTTGATGGCTGCTGTAAAAAGGGAACAGGTAAGACATAGCATTCTTATGCTCTTTCTGAAATTCTGTCTTAGATGTAAGCTCAAATGGTTCCATATCATGCAGGAGGAAATACTTCAGGACAAAGCTGCAGATGCACTTGCTGAGCTCATTTTTAGTTGTGTTGGCCGCAAGCCTGGCCCCAATGACAAACTAACAAAGAACCTCTGCACGTTAACATGCACTGATGCAAGTGAGACACCTCAAGCTGCAGTTATCAACTCAATTCAGGTTATTGAGGACCAAAACTTACTGTCAATTGGTAAGCGTTTTAGCAATCACAAATCCAGGGGCCAGATGATTTCTGGTGGTGAAGACAGATCAAAATTGGAAGGTTTTATAAGCCGGCGTGGATCGGAGTTGGCTTTTAAGCATCTTTGTGAGAAATTTGGAGCATCCTTATTTGAAAAGCTTCCCAAGTTATGGGATTGCCTTACTGAGTTTCTTAAACCTGTCAAGGCTGGAGATGATCTTATGAAAGAAGATCCAAGTATTGCACAGTTAGGAAGATCTTGTGAGGATAAGGAACCACAGTCCCTTATAAATAATATCCAGGTTTGTTTTAGAAATTAATTTGAATTCAATTGATTCCCTTGTGTTTTGGCATAAAACTGCTACATGATCTAGGTTAGACCACCATGTCATATCAATATGAATCAATATATATTTGGTGTAAACTGGTTTGGTTTCCATTTTCATCACTCGCCGTATTTCTAATGTCATTTCTGCTCCTCACAGGTTGTTCGTTCAGTTACACCTCATTTGGCTGAGCCCTTGAGGCCTCAACTGTTAAGTCTCCTTCCCTGTATTCTTGGGTGTGTGCGCCATCCTCATGTTGCTGTCAGGTTAGCTGCTGCAAGGTGCATCACATCAATGGCAAAATCATTGACCGCTAATGTGATGGTAATTGTGATAGAAAATGTCATACCGATGTTGTCAGATTCATCTTCTGTCTGTGCAAGGCAAGGAGCTGGGATGCTTTTGAGCCTTCTTGTTCAGGGTTTAGCTGTGGAGTTGGTTCCTTATGCTCCTTTCCTTGTTGTTCCTCTGTTAAGGTGTATGAGTGATCCTGATGGTTCTGTTAGACAGACTGTAACTCACAGTTTTGCTGCTCTGGTTCCTTTGTTGCCATTAGCAAAAGGTTCTTTGTTACCGGATGGACTGAGTGAACGCTTATCTAGCAGTGCAGAAGATGCACAGTTTCTAGAGCAGCTCCTCGACAACTCCCAAATTGATGATTACAAGCTCAGCATTGATCTTAGTGTTGAACTGCGAAGGTCTGTAACTATCTTAAAAGCTCCTTTATTAGAATGTGGCTTGGCGATGTCATTCTACTTAGTTTGAGATAGTGTATTGAGTGCCGTTGTGGATACCACACGTAATAATATTTGTTATA
Organism: Oryza meyeriana var. granulata; assembly: GCA_003991445.1. Classification (NCBI taxonomy): domain Eukaryota; kingdom Viridiplantae; phylum Streptophyta; class Magnoliopsida; order Poales; family Poaceae; genus Oryza; species Oryza meyeriana. The sequence continues at coordinate 30,307 of RYFJ01000212.1, forward strand.
ATGATTCTTATTTGATGTATTTTTTTTAACAAAATGTTGTGGGTTGCAACAGGTACCAGCAAGAAGGAATCAACTGGCTAGCATTCCTTAGACGGTTCAAGTTACATGGAATTTTATGTGATGACATGGGTCTTGGCAAAACACTCCAGGCGTCTGCTATTGTAGCAGCTGATATTGCTGAGTCACGTGCACGAAATGACGAGCAAGATCCAAAATCTTTGATTATCTGCCCTTCTACATTAGTAGCACACTGGGAATATGAAATGGAGAAGTACATAGACAGCTCTATCATGAAACCTCTTCAGTACATCGGTTCATCACAAGATAGGATTATCCTCCGTTCTCAGTTTGATAAGTTCAATGTAATCATAACATCATATGATATTATACGCAAGGATATTGATTTTCTTGAGAATGTCTTTTGGAACTATTGTGTTCTGGATGAGGGGCACATAATAAAGAACTCAAGATCTAAAATAACATCTGCTGTGAAACAATTGCAAGCACAACACCGGCTTATTCTCAGCGGTACTCCTATTCAGGTAAAATTTCACTTCATGAATCTTGTTGGTGTGCTTTTCATCTAGCTGTTGTGGTTCTCTTTAATTGCACCTTTTATTTTATTGTTCATGTTCTTTATAGATAATTCCATCGATCCAGTACTGAAATTGGTGTTACTATTTCTTTGACACATTCTACTATAATTGCAGAATAATGTATTGGAGCTCTGGTCTCTATTTGACTTTCTTATGCCTGGGTTTCTTGGGACAGAAAAACAGGTAAATGTGCTATGAATTCAACTTTACTTACAGAACTGAAAGCTAAGAATTTGGTGATTGACATGAACCATGCGTTTTTTTTTTCAAGAACTTAGTTTAGTTTTTAACATGTTCCTGATTTACTCTTACACTAGCTTCCAAGCTTGTTAGTTAGTTCAGGAATAATATCTGTTATTTACTGTGGACTTTTGCTCACAGGCGATATATGGATCTGCCTCATCTGGGACATTACATTTTCTTACATATGATGCTCGCAGATGATGTCTATGTTTTAGTTGTGTTATAGGTGCTAGGCTGCTTGATAAATCATTCGTTTGAACTAGGAGTAGGATGTGAAACCTGGAACATATGCAACTGTAGAAAAAGACACTGGTGACTATATTCTATTAATGTAAGTGGACATAGAATGTTTTAAACCAACCAAAGACGAGATTGTTTCTGCTTTCATGAAGGGATGGATTTTTACTAGTCTTGACAATTACCTTGGTCTATTCTGATATGAAGTATTGTGCTGAAATCTAATCAAATGTTAATTATGCAGTTCCAATCTACATATGGAAAACCATTGCTAGCAGCAAAAGATCCAAAATGTTCAGCAAAGGATGCTGAAGCTGGCATTCTTGCGATGGAGGCGCTGCATAAACAGGTTTTTATCTTCTGTAGTAGACTTGAAGTCTTTAAAAATAACTGGGGGTTGTGAGTCTTGTGACCTTTGTTGACAAGTAAAAATCATTTTGCTATACTAGGTCATGCCATTTCTACTTAGAAGAACAAAGGATGAAGTTTTATCTGATCTTCCTGAGAAGATTATCCAGGATAGATATTGCAATCTCAGTCTATTGCAGCTCAAACTTTATGACAAATTCTCCAACTCCAATGCCAAACAAGAGATTTCCACTATAGTAAAAGAAAATGAAGAGCGATCGACTTCTGAACCAAAGGCAACTCGTCATGTGTTTCAGGTACTGCAGTTAGAATAACATTTTACCTTTCTTCATTTTGCTTTTCTTATGTGATATCGCGTTTGCGTTCTAATTGAATATTCTTTCATAATGCAGGCACTGCAATATCTATTAAAACTTTGTAGCCATCCTTTACTTGTAATTGGGGAAAGCCCACCTGATTATCTTGTGGACCTTCTAAAGGAAATCGGTATGGGATCTAGTGATGATCTTCATGAGCTACACCACTCTCCTAAACTTGTTGCTCTCCAAGAGATACTTCAGGAGTGTGGTATAGGGTCAGAAATATCAAGCCCTGATGCTTCCACGGCTGTTGGGCAACACAGAGTTTTGATTTTTGCTCAACATAAGGTACCAAGTCTGTTTTGTTATGCTATGGATTTCTGTTTCCTTTGGTATATTTCATCCTTGTCATATTACTAAACATTCTTTTCTCCAGGCTTTTCTTGACATTATTGAGAAGGACCTATTTCAATCCCATATGAGAAGGTGAGTTTTATATATTGCGATGTACATCAGCCTCATGTAGAATTCATCATGCCGGTTTGTTGCAACGGATTTGAAAAAATATATCATGAGTTCTAAACTGGAAAATTATATATATATATATATATATATATATATAGAGAGAGAGAGAGAGAGAGAGAGACACACACACACACACACACACACACACACATATATATGGGAAAATCATATAATATTCAATCAAACATCAATCCTCAAAAAGCTTAAGCCATATGCACAAAAGTTCTATTTATCCGGCCTTAGAAGATCCGGTGGGATCACAGTTTCACCACCACCACCACAAGCAGCAGACTCTTTTATATAGTAGAGACTAATAGCAGCTGATGCATATTATTAAGCATCTTGCTTTATGTTGTTTTATCTTCTGTTTTATTAAGTGGGGATATTTGTGCTTTGTAGAGTATTGCAGTGCTGTTTTATCTTTAAGTAACTGTAAATATAAGGTTGTCGTTGGCCAAGTTGATATGTACTACTTTAAAAGAAGCAAGTGGTGGGGGTAAATGGTGAATCTCCCACCACCCCCAGCGCTAACTCCTACTTTTTGTGTGGGGCTAAAGGGGCCACCTGTCAGCTGAATGGCATATGCAAAAAATGAAGATATGAAATATGTAGAAAGTGATGACAAAAACAGATTGATGCTAATGTTCATTTTTACAATTTCGTTGCAACACACGGGCAATATGCTAGTCTGACTAAACATACTTATGTTTCGCAGTTTCCTGCCTGTGCTTTCTATTCTAGTCATCTAATCAGCAAACTTTTGATTTTCTTTCAGCGTTACATATTTGCGGCTGGATGGCTCTGTTGAACCAGAGAAGAGATTTGAAATTGTGAAGGCATTCAACTCAGACCCAACCATTGATGTGCTCCTATTAACTACTCACGGTAGGTTTGGAGGATGCCATATGAATCAGGGATTTACTCCTTGATATATACTAGAAAAGCTATATCTGATTCTTTCCTGTTTCAGTCGGTGGGCTTGGCTTGAATTTGACATCTGCTGACACATTGGTCTTCATGGAACATGATTGGAACCCAATGAAGGATCTTCAGGTTCGCTTTTGCATCTTTTTTCAACGATAAGGCTACCAGTATATTTCCTCTGCTATTTTCGAGTTATCCTCTGTGAAACATACGAACAATACTCCACTCTTACAGGCAATGGACAGAGCACACCGTCTGGGTCAAAGGAAAGTGGTGAATGTGCACCGTCTCATCATGCGCGGCACCCTGGAAGAGAAGGTGATGAGTCTTCAGAGGTTCAAGGTGTCAGTGGCCAATGCGGTCATCAATGCTGAGAACGCCAGCCTGAAGACAATGAACACTGATCAGCTGCTTGATCTGTTCGCTTCGACGCCTGCTTCCAGAAAAGTAAACCCTTGTGACTACACATATCTCGTATAGAGGAACTTGTGTATTTTTTTTCTTTCTTTGGGTTTATGATTCTGTCTATGCCATATGCAGGCGTCGGTCCTCCCAAGCAGTTCGAGTGGTGATCAGAGTAAAGATTCCAAGGGGAAATCTGGTGGGAAGGGTTTGAAGTCCATTCTGAATGGTCTGGACGAGTTATGGGATCAGTCTCAATATGCAGACGAGTACGATCTCAACCAGTTCTTGGCGAAGCTCAACAGCTGAACACACACGATCACCGGCCCTGTACAGTGTAAAGCGAATTGGGATGTGTGATGACAGGTTGGCAGATTTTGTTGGCAACCTCAGAAGTAAGAAATTTTTTTGTTGTTTCATACGGAAGAAGGAAAAAGGAAGATCGCAAGATCAAGAGCAATGTGGCTAACATATAGGTGCTTGAGATGGTGATCTCAAATTTTTGTCTTTTGAGCTTTGGTTAGGAGGGTTAGAGGGAGATAGAGCTAGTCTTGAGAGGAGTTGTATATACTATCTGCTCATTATAATAATCAATCAAAGGCTGCAGCTCCTTGTAAATTCTGCCATGAGTTGCTGACTGTTTCTACCTTTACTATCCCTAGTAACTGAGCTGCCCAGTGATGTAGTAAGCCTGCCTGCTGGGAACATAAAACATTTTGTCTCGCTAATATGTGAAAGTAATAGTAAGATCGGGTAAAGACGGAAGCGGGGCGATACGTTCTTTCCATCAATCCTCTCGTCCGAATGGCTGAATGCTGTTTCTGCCAAATAATCTTGGGACGCTCGTACGCTGCATTCCCGTTCCGGCCCAACCTATATGGGCTCACATGCGCCACACTCCCGTTCGGCCTAACTTGCGGGCTGCACGTAGGCCGCATTACAGTCCCGGCCAATCACTATGGGCCGTACATACGCAACTACGCTGCATTTCGTTTCCGGCCCAAAGCAGCCTACGCAACCCAACAAAAGCAAACCAAACTGATGTGACGAGGTTCATGGATTACTCCATTCATCCAAAAAAGAATCAATTCCTGCTATAAATTTGGAGAAGTATTTATTCAGGTTTATATCTAGAAATTAATTTTTTTTAGACAGAGTGAGTGGTTCATAAAAAGAGAGAACTGCAGCGGGCTCACCAAAAAGCAGCCGCCGCCGCCGGTCCTGCGCGTGAGGAAGAGCCGGTCGCCGACAGCAAGGCAGCTCGGGGCGTTGAGTAGACAGCGAGTGGCCAAGTCCAGGGTGTGTGTGCGAGGGAGACGTTGCTGACGAGGTCGATTTAGGCCTGCTTGCCGACGGCGACCCACGGCATGGGCGGGGCAGCCGCAGTTGCAGCCGAGCGCCAGATCGCCTTGCCATGGACACGGACACATCTGCCTAGCGACGCAATGCGCGCGTAAAGTGTGTGCGACTCGGTGCTTCAGCGCGACGCGTGCCGAGAAACGGTGAGCGAGGATGGATAAGAGAGGAGAAGCAGACCGGCGGCGATGGCGTGTGCACCCTCCCCTGTGAGCCGGCGCAGCTGTCAAGAAGCTGCCACGTCGAGAGGAGCCCAGTAGACCACGGGTTTCCACTTTCCAGCCGAAAACGGCCCAACGTCTCGGTGCAAGCACAACACAACAAGGCCATGGCCTATCAACTCGAATTGGCTGACTAGAAAAAAACACGATATCTCATCTTATCTTACCTGTTTTTTCTGCACATATATATATGAATTAAAATTGGTATACACCTTCACGTTTCTTTATGCATTGCAATATGCTGCATTTAGCCTTTGTATATATGGAATCTTGGTCTATCAGCGCATCATTAACTTTTTGCTGATAAAAGATCAGGAATGGTCCGGATAAGTAAAATGAGATTGGAGAGGTGGGATGTCATAACGTTTATCCGTTATGATAAGTTAAATCGTCTTCGATGTGGATTAGTATCGTTTCATCTCCGGTTCACCCTTTATAAATCGTCTTTTCACTTCCGGTTTTCGTTTTTATCACCTAATAGAGCAATTCTAAGTCTCACTTATCTCCATGTACACGTAAATAGCTTTCCAAATTCAGTTCAACTCTTGACTTAGATTAATATCAATTTCTTCTATGCGTAGTTTGCCATATACATATCTAAATTACGGTGTATCTACTATCATAGTAATACGCCCACTCTTGCCTTCCTGATCTGCCCCCTCCTCCCCTCTTCACTCTCTCCAGCTTGAGTTGGGTGGTTTTCTCAGGTTTCAAACAACTACAACCTCTCCTTCTATGCTGCCACCTTACTGGTTGTCTTTGAATCAGTGATTGTCAAACCATTGGTTACCACACGGTTATTGCAATAACCACTCAAACCACCAGGGTACGGTTAGGATAACTGGAGGTTTGATTTAAGCAAATTTCAACCAAATTCAAATTTTTTAAAAAAAAACAAAACAATTCCAATAAATAGTACTTGAATTATGGATCACTATGTAAAAAAAGTTTATAAAAATAATGAATTTTACTTTATATTTTAGAGTTCTATCGAAATTAAAAAAAAATAAAAGATGGGTTAAGATATAATTTCTACTTTATTTAAGTGTAAAACGATAGCAAGGATTATAGCAAAAAAATATTATGTAATATTACATTGTTTTTTCTAGATATATCCATAATTTTTTCTGAATTTTCTACAATTTTTACTATGTTTTATAATTTTTTTCGTAATTTTTTCTTTTTGCTTCAATATACCGTGGCTTACCGCAAACTAAACACGATCTTACTGTGAGATTTAAAAATTATAAATTTTAAATTTTAAAATAAATTCGTGTTGTTTTGGACGATAATAATGGCAGCTTTGAATCACATTCTGTCTCTTTTCTCAACTTTCTTACTTAAAGCGGAGTTGGCAAGAGAGATTTGTAGGCAGGCAGAACCCCAAGAGAGTTCGGGTGGGGCTAGGCGCAATCACAGTTTTAATTTTGTGTGGGGCCGGACCCAGGAGATAACATGCGCGGGAAGCACACCATATATATCCCACAAAGTCCTTTTTCGGATTTCCAGATTCAGCCCAACCTTGAAACACAATCTCAATTGCCAACTCCTGCCCCCCGAAGCATGGGGCTAGGGGTCCGCGCTACCAGACCGGGCGAGTGAGATGCATGTACACCCTGTTTTATGTGACTTCGACGCAATAAAAACTCTCAGTACGGTACTAAAAGTTGGAATTTTTTTTATTTTTATATTTATTTATTAAAAGATTTGCAAAAATAGATTTTTGTTTGAAAAAATTGCAAAATAGACTCCCGGCGCCCTCTGGGAGGGCGATTTTTCCCAGAGGGCGATTTTATGACGTGGCTGACGGCCGTTGGCCCCCCGCCGACGGCCGTCAGCCATTTTGCAGGCGGGCCCCTGGCCTCCCAAAAACCGCCCTCTCAGAGGGCGACAAGGGGGCCGCCTGCAAAGTGCGCCCGGGGCCGGCCATTTTACAGGCGGCCCCCTTGCCGCCCTCTGGGTGGGCGGTTTTTGGCTTGCCGCCCAACTAGAGGGCGGTATTTAGCGTTAATGTCCGGACCGTCCGGACCTTATCCGGACAGTCCGGACCAACATGCCGAAAAAAAAGAAAAATATTGATTTAGAAAAATTAATTTTCGAAATCAATTTTTATGTGAGTACCGGCTGCCGTCACTATTTCCTAGGCGCATACTGTCGCCGCTTCCTGGCCGCGCCGTCCTCACACAGTAGTTGCATCGCTAGTTAGATATCAATAAGTTTGTATGATAGTTAATGTGTGTTCGGTTGTCACCGCTCGGAATGTACTTTGGTCGTGAAGTTGACACTCGAAAATTCATATTTTTGATCAGATTCGTCAGAAACGTAGATCGTGAGAAATACGTCGTTTGATCGATGAGCGTAAACGAAGTAAAGTGGTTTCATCAGGAAACGTAGAATTAATAAAACATTATATACAACAGACAAACATTTTTTGAGTCTGGGAGGGGGTTTTATAGCCGGGGGCTAAAAACCGCCCTCCCAGAGGGCGGCAAGGGGGCCGCCTGCAAAAAACCGCCCTGAAAATGGGCGACTTTGCAGGCGGCCCCCCGGGAGCCAAAAACCGCCCTTTCAGAGGGCGGTTTTTGGGCATATTTTGCAGGCGGCCCCCTTGCCGCCCTCTGAGGGGGCGGTTTTTGGGAGTCCGGGGGGCCGCCTGCAAAATGGCTGACGGCCGTCGGCGGGGGGGGGGGCTAACGGCCGTCAGCCACGTCATAAAATCGCCCTCTGGGAGGGCGATTCCCAGAGGGCGGCTGGAGTCTATTTTTGCAATTTTTTCAAACAAAAATCTATTTTTGCAAATCTTTTAATAAATAAATATAAAAATCAAAAAAATTCCTAAAAGTTGTTCCTGCGCGTAGCTGATTCCTTTAGAAAAGCCCATACCGCGAACAGCCCAGCGTAATTGGGCTGTGACGCCTTTGCCCTTGTCGAGCTCGACAGCCGCCTGCTCCGAGCAGCGGCGCCGGGGTCCTCGCCGCTGGTGAGCACCTGTACTCACGTTTTCCTTAGTACTAATAGTAATTTGATTGGGACGTGTGATGAGGTTTTCATTTTTCAGTCGCATCGATGCCATGCAACAGAAAGTTATGCAAAACATGAAGCACATCTAATGGTATTACTCTCTGCTTTCCTTTCCATTGAGTCCACCTGAGCGTGTTGCAGAAGTTTTTCCATAATTGCATTGTCCATTAAGCATTATCCTTCTTGTTTTCAGCCTTCAATCAGCTGTAGTTTTCTTTTTGGGCAGATTTGTTGTTCTGATGATGAACTGTTGTTATTAGCTTTCATTGAAAAGTTGGGTAATATCTTGATGAGAAACAAGATGTTTTGATGATGAGAGAGATTTCTACCGGGTAGTGTTTGGACATAGAGTAGCATATATCATGGCTGTCTTTTGATGTATTTGCAAGATTTGCTAGTACCTGTGCATGCAAACTCCTATTTGATGCAACTTTGGAAAACTGTGTCTTTACTCTCTGTTCATACTTAATCTGCAGTCTCAGTTTGTCATCAGCTGTAAATTGTAGTATTATTACTGCATCTCTCAATCTATCTGGGCACTATCAGGCAAAGAACACAAGTTTGCAGGTTGCAGCAACAACACTGAACACAACAAGAACACGCGCAGCACAATTTTTACTGAATCTTACCAAATGCAGATCGCAAAATTATAAGAACAAAATCACGCTATCCACTGAAAATTTTGAGGAAAAATGCAAATAAACTCCCTTTTGATCAGTGGCTGTTCACGACGGCGCAGTTCTTCCTGATCTCCCCCTCGGATCCGGTCTTCACCTGCACCGTGCCCAGCCTCGCCATGGACCGGCCGAAGACTTGGAAGAACACCTCCGGCGGGCTGGCCACGACGCCGGCGATGTCGGCCCGCGCCGCCGCGTTGGTGATGAGCGCGGCGTCGGACCGGAGCAGGCCCCTGTGCTTGAGCACCGCCCGGTAGTAGCCGAGGTCGAACGTCAGGTAGCTGCCGGGGTCCATCTCCACCACGCCGTCGCCGGCCGTCCTGCACTTGCGCTCGCGCAGGTTGGCGGCGTAGGCGGCGTCGAGCGGCGGCGGATCGGTGCCGTTGCCGTTGGCGCCGGCGCCGGCGTAGAGGCGGTCGGCGAAGGACGAGCAGTGGGCGATGCCGATGGTGTGCGCACCTGCTCAGATACATTCAGAAATGAACACTCTGAAGGCCAAAGAATTGTACGCCTGTGAACTTTTTGCAGAATTGTTTCTACTTTTTATTTTTTAAAAAAAATGAAAATTTAGTTTGTTAACTTGTTATAGATCGCCATTTTCTGGACATAAATTGAGCATTCAAACGACCAGTTTGAAATGCAAGTTGATTGTCAACAAAGAATCTAAAAATTCTCAAGACATGCATGAGAGCCTGCAGACATTATACTGATTAAGTAAAGCTAAAGGCTTCCAGTTTAGATTCATGACAGTAAAATGAAGTAGAGAGATTGTTGTAACATGTAAAATCAGTTCACATTTTGTCATGTTGAATGCTACTAGATAAAGATTCAACTAGTCACCAACACGAACTGACAGATAGAAAGCAACTATTATCGTGGTCTTTTTTGCATGCAGTTGCCGAATCAGCACACAAAGAATGGGTAATTCAGACACAGGCTTTCTTCTATCTGAAACTATTCCTACAGCTTCTACATTATGTCTCCCTGAAGACTGAAGCTCACCAAAAGTGCTAGCTCCCTGTCGGTATAGTGTAATTTGGACCTGATTCATTAGGGTAATCCGAGATGTTTTGTACTAATGAGCAATTAACCATGTGATGTGAGACACATTCAAGCAGGCGAATTACTGAATCGTGTGTATAAGCTATAATGTGTCACGTACCTGACAGCCAGACGAGGTCGCGCACGCCGAGACCCTTGCTGGCGAACAAGGCGGCGAGCTCCGGGAAGCTCATCGCCGGCGAGGGGATCTCCGCGAGCGCCTCCTGCATGCTCGACACGGTGCCGTCCCTCCTCCCCGTCGGCACGCGCCAGGACGGCCCTCCCTGAATGAACACCCAGCAGTACACACGTACGTCAGCTCCGGGCAGTGCGCGACGGCCGGCGACAGTGGCGAGCGAGAGAGATAGAGAGAGCTCGCTTACGATGGCGGTGACGGCGTCGCGGGCGGCGAGCGCGAGGACGTCGGCGCACGAGACGACGCCCGGGCAGGCCGCCTCGACGAGGCCCTTGACACTGTCGATGAAGTCGAAGCCTCGCAGCGTCTGGTTCGGCGCCGCGTCCTTCTCGGCCACGCTGCCGCCGTCGCCATGGCCAGCGCCGGCGCCGGTCGAGTTGAGGAGGATGGACGCGTCGCAGCCCTGGACACGCACAACACAATCTATCAAACACATTGCGAACGCAAACGCATCCATGCGTATCAATGGCGGCACACGTACCCTGACGAAGCAATCGTGGTAGTGCAGGCGGAGGAGCGCGGCGGCGACGGTGGGGACGCGGCGGACGTGCTGCCGGACGTACTCCCCGACGATCCGCTCCGCCGCGGGGCAGCTCTCGTCGTAGAACCCCATCCTGAGCTGCGCGCGCGCGCCGATCACGCCGGCGCCGAGGACGACGATGGCCGCCACTCCAAGCCGGATCACCGCCATTGGCACGACGGCCACGCCGCCTACGCCTCGCCGCTTCGTGCTCGCCATTACCGCGCACTCCAATACTCAGCTCAGCCTTGTGAAGCGGCTGCTTATATGCACTACGTGGCGGCAGCAGCAGTAGGCCTGAGCTTACTTAACACTGACATTTTCCTTTTGAGTAAGAGATCACTTCAAACTGACAAAATCTGTGCAGATTTCTGAACATGTGATCTGAACGAGTTCAAAATTCTTTTTTTAGTGATAAAATTGCAGAAATAGGCAGTATAAAAAGCAGGGTAATTGCAATTCGCCAACAAGGCCTCCTTTGGAATAGAGAAATTTTAAGAGAATTTTGCGGAAATTAAACTAATTCCTGCAAAATATCTAGTAAGATTCCTGTACGTTCTAAACGAGAACTAATTTTGAAGGGAACAGTGAAAGATATGAAGATATGCCCCCACATGCACGCACACAAAATGGAACCGGGAGAAGCGTGACAATTGATTCCTCTATTTCTTTCGCTTTAGTTCTCTGCTTTATATATATCTTCTTTTAATCTTTTGGATGCATGAACTTTTGCAATCTTGATGATGAATTGATGACCAATTGATTGGAACATCATGGGTGGAAGAAAGAGCAAGAAAAGAACTTGATCCTTTCCTCTTCTTTCCTGCCATTGCCTTGCTAAGGCAAGGTTCCAAGCTCTGAAGTTTCCTCCTCCCTTTTGTCAAGACTTTTGGCTGGTTCATTTCTGGACTGGAAAGTATTTGTGATTGCTTGATAGATTGCTGTTTGGTAAATTCTTGGTTCCATCACCGACAACGGGACTGTTAACTTGCATTCCTAATTTTGTTTTTAATTTATTGTACATTATAAGCTTTTTTACCAAGGGAAAATTTTTCTTTTTAAGTAAATTGTTGATTGCTTGGAGGAGACATCAGAGGAAAACAGCATGGCACAGCTATGGATCAAACACATAATTTACCGCATGGCACAATTTAAGCTCAAATGTCTCAAAACACTTCCGTATTCTGGACGAGTCTATTAATGTCTCACAACACTTCCCTTGCACCATCTTTTGGACAACTAAGCAGTGCTAATATCGATAAATCAGATTTTGAGTTTTTGACCCAATGCATGCATCAGATTAAGAAAATTCTTCCCAGAATTGTATATTTTTATTTATTTCTCATGGTTTTGAAGTTGAATCAGATGTTGGATCTTCTGATATGATCTTCCAACGCGCGCCTGCCTCCGAAACCACATGAGTAATCATATTTGATACGAAATAGACAAAGCAAGTAAACAAACAAAGATGTTACATACTCCATCCATCTCAAATAAAAAAATCTAATACAGACCTAGTTTTTTTTATTTCGTTATTTCGAGATGGAGGGAGTAGATGATACAAAGTCACATGCCCAATCACCTCCAGAATTTTCAACACACACAGCATCATTCTGGGAAGAATTTACCTAAATGCTCACTAGATAAACAGTACGCTACAAACCTTGCATATCTGCATCGCTTCACTTCAGAGTAATCTTTACAACCCACGGCCATAGCAATCACTTCACTATAGAGTAATCTACTATTTTTTGTATGAACATATTTTTCGAACACTAATGATACTCTCTTCGTTTAAAATATAAGACGTATTAGTTTTCTATATGATCCTTCGATCATTAGTTTCTTTTGTAATATATTATTAGTATCTATAAAATTAACAGGATATTAACTTTACAAAGTTTCTTTTATAATATATTATTAGCATCTATAAAATTAACAGCATATTGACTTTACGAAAAACGAAAGTATTTTTTTAAAAAACTTTCTATACGAGTTTTTTTAAAAAAATCAAATAAATCTATTTTTTAAGTTTATAATCACCATTCATAAAATTAACATAATCAAAATATATAAATATTGACTTCACGAAAAACAGAGGAACTTTCTATGTATTTTTTAAAAAACAAATAAATTTATTTTTAAGTTTATAATTGTTAATACTAACTCATCTCTTTTACCAATAAGCTAAGCAAAAGCTCTTAAACGGAGTCATTACAAACAATTCGACAAATATATAATTAAGAATAATATAAACACTCATCTTAAAGATAAAAATAAGCACCGATTTAATCAGAATCTGCAGGATTTTAAAACTTAACTCAAATAAAAAAAGCATGTGGTTCAAAAGGAAAGATGAAAATGAGCAAACTGAGCGCATATTTTAGTTCATATCCCACTTATTCATAAACTAAACTGCTGCAGCACAGCAACTGTTTCATAAAACCACACATCATAGGGACTCGATGGTCCATTAAACCAGACATTAAGTAGACATCAGCACCACAAATACTTGACGAACAGAGACACCGGACGACCAGGCACAGCAGCAGCTTCACCAAACTGGCAGATTACTGACCACCACGGAGTCGGAGGACCAGGTGGAGGGTGGATTCCTTCTGGATGTTGTAGTCGGCGAGGGTGCGCCCATCCTCCAGCTGCTTGCCAGCGAAAATCAGACGCTGCTGGTCGGGGGGGATCCCCTCCTTGTCCTGGATCTTGGCCTTCACATTGTCGATGGTGTCAGAGCTCTCAACCTCCAGAGTGATGGTCTTCCCAGTCAAGGTCTTCACGAAGATCTGCATACCACCACGGAGCCGAAGCACCAGGTGGAGGGTGGACTCCTTCTGGATGTTGTAATCAGCGAGGGTGCGGCCATCCTCCAGCTGCTTGCCAGCAAAGATCAGACGCTGCTGGTCAGGGGGGATCCCCTCCTTGTCCTGGATCTTGGCCTTCACATTGTCAATGGTGTCTGAGCTCTCAACCTCCAGGGTGATGGTCTTACCCGTGAGGGTCTTGACGAAGATCTGCATACCACCGCGGAGGCGGAGCACAAGGTGAAGGGTGGACTCCTTCTGGATGTTGTAGTCGGCGAGGGTCCTGCCGTCCTCAAGCTGCTTGCCAGCAAAGATGAGACGCTGCTGGTCCGGGGGAATGCCCTCCTTGTCCTGGATCTTGGCCTTGACGTTGTCAATGGTGTCAGAAGACTCCACCTCGAGGGTGATGGTCTTGCCCGTCAGAGTCTTGACAAAGATCTGCATACCACCGCGGAGGCGGAGGACAAGGTGAAGGGTGGACTCCTTCTGGATGTTGTAGTCGGCGAGGGTCCTGCCATCCTCAAGCTGCTTGCCAGCGAAGATGAGACGCTGCTGGTCAGGGGGAATGCCCTCCTTGTCCTGGATCTTGGCCTTGACGTTGTCAATGGTGTCAGAAGACTCCACCTCAAGGGTGATGGTCTTGCCTGTCAGAGTCTTGACGAAGATCTGCATGCCACCACGGAGGCGGAGGACAAGGTGGAGGGTCGACTCCTTCTGGATGTTGTAGTCAGCGAGGGTGCGGCCATCCTCCAGCTGCTTGCCGGCAAAGATGAGGCGCTGCTGGTCCGGGGGAATGCCCTCCTTGTCCTGGATCTTGGCCTTGACGTTGTCAATGGTGTCAGAAGACTCCACCTCGAGGGTGATAGTCTTGCCGGTCAGTGTCTTGACGAAGATCTGCATGCCACCACGGAGGCGGAGGACAAGGTGGAGGGTCGACTCCTTCTGGATGTTGTAGTCAGCAAGGGTGCGGCCATCCTCAAGCTGCTTGCCGGCAAAGATGAGGCGCTGCTGGTCTGGGGGAATGCCCTCCTTGTCCTGGATCTTGGCCTTGACGTTGTCAATTGTGTCAGAAGACTCCACCTCGAGGGTGATAGTCTTGCCAGTCAGAGTCTTGACAAAGATCTGCATGCCACCACGGAGGCGGAGGACAAGGTGGAGGGTTGACTCCTTCTGGATGTTGTAGTCAGCAAGGGTCCTGCCGTCCTCCAGCTGCTTGCCGGCGAAGATAAGACGCTGCTGGTCCGGAGGGATGCCCTCCTTATCCTGGATCTTAGCCTTGACGTTATCGATGGTGTCGGACGACTCCACCTCAAGGGTAATAGTCTTGCCAGTCAATGTCTTCACAAAGATCTGCATCTGCAAGAAATCATCACCAAAAAGACAGGTAAGAAACCAGGATAAGATTAAAGCAGCAAAAGATCAGATCAAACTGCAGACATACTAAAATGAAACTGTGCACATATTCAGACATCATAATAGGAACATGCCATATCTTCAACTAGTAAGAGAACATATAAACAGTAAACAGGAAATAGCACAGGTATCTTCAGACAGATATTACCATGAAATTACCACGATGGATTCTAAGAGGAGATTACTATGACAGTAACAGGAGATCACTGATTTAACATGAGACTAATATGACAGATTGTACAAGAAGGTTACAATTAATAATTAAATATAAGAGTTTGTCATTATCTACTCCGTGAACGTCCGAAATCAGATCAAACAGGTAAGCTAAAAAATTTAACCATGTCCAACAAGGATCAGACTACCGATCTACATCAAACACAAGCAGATTAAGCTATGAACAAGTCCCGGCTTGCATCAATCTACAGCACCAGGAAAACAAGCAAAACAATAGATCTGAACATGCACAGGTCGCGGCAAGTACTACAAGATGAACACGCTACAAATCGCACCAATAACACAGGCACGATTAGTTCAAGAATCCCCGAACAGATCTACACCGATTCCACCTACCAAACTATCAGATCAAACATCCCACAGCCTAACCAATCAATCTTAACTGTAAAAACTTTCCCTCGTCATCAGAACGAGCATCCAATCCCAAAACCTAACCGATTTCACCTATCAAACCATCATCCGATCAAGCATCCCACACCCTAACCAATCAAATCTAACTGCAGAAACTTCTCCCCGTCATCAGATATCAGATCTAGCAACAAAAACTTCGCGTCCCAACCATCAGATCGAACACCCAAGGACGCAAGTACGCAACCGAGCAGAATCTAGAGGGGGCGGAATCGAAGCGAGGAGAAGCACCGTACCTTGAGGACGCGAGAGGATTTGACCCAATTCGATTCGACGAGAGCCTCGCGAGATTGGTGGGTTTTCGGGGGAGCTGATGTGAGGAGAGGAGGCGAGGAGGGGGCTGCTATTTAAGGCGGTTGGGAGGGCGAGGAGTCCCGTGCCGTCACGGCCACGCAAGGCGGTTTCCGGGAAGAAACCGACGAGGCGAGCGAGCGGCTGGGAAATTTCGAGAGGATGCCGTTTGTCTCCGTTTGGTACGTTGCGTTGATTTTCTTTTTCTTTTGGTTGTTGGTAGGTCGCCGTTAGGTTCGGGTCATGCCGTCAACCCGCTCCTCCGTATTCGCTGACGTGGACGAGGGTGGCCCAGAATTTTTTTTATTTTTAAACCTTTTTATTTTTTAATTTTAAAACTAAACCCACTTAAAACTTATTTTTAAACTTGAAATTTTGACCGCACCATCCCGCCTTACGTGACCAAATAACACTATCACATCGTAAATAGTAGGAGAAAAAAGTTCTTCTACCACGCCGAATTAAGTGTTGTGACCATGACACGAGTCTGATATGGTAGTATTATTTGATCACGCTAATTAGACTAACATGACCGAAAGATTCAGATTTAGAAATAAAATTTCTAAAAGTTTATATTTAAAAAAATAAAAAGGTTTAAATAATAAAAAAATGGGTGGCCCACTGGTTTCCGCCCATAGTACTCCTACTAGAATTTGTTTTCCTTTTTTAAAAGGAAATAATCTGCTTTTTAGTAATGCTAGGTACGTAAAAAGAGCACGTTTTGTGTATTAGGATTACACTTGAAACAACATGGATTCATATTTGGTACACATGCCTAGGATTTTTTTTTCTACTGATCCTAATTCGATAAGAATATAAAAGCATGTTTATAACAGAGTTATAGATGAAATAACCCATCTTTTGAAAAAAAACGAAATAACCCAATCTTTTGTAGAATTCATGATTGATAGGTCAAATAACAGGTTATTTTGTGAATATTCTCCGTATTATAGTAACATATCCATCATGAATACACAATACCACCTAAGATGAGTGATTAGGATGAATCCATGCTGAAGCTGAATTCCTCAAAATACTACTACTCCTATAAGCTTTCCACTTGCCACCTGCTCTTATGATCTTATCCAATCTGTTCTTATAATTAAACTGTAGTATAGTATGGTGCAGTTCTCTTTTGCTTTCTTTATTGACAGGCATAAGAGAGGTTGCATCCACTGCCTTTATATATTTGGACCAATACAATGCACCTATTGATGCACTGGGACAGCTGAACTAACCATGATGAAAATTGCTGGTTGGTGACCGGTTCTTATAGCAGTATGATAAAAGGATAAATTAAAGACAGTGCATTGTCTCAGAAAGAAACGATGACAAGGGGGTATATGTTACAGTTTCTAATGATACAATTATGTGCCAGCAATTAAAAAATCATGCGTGTTCCCTACGCATCATTCTTTCACTAAACAAGTGCCAAGCACAATATGATTGTGCTGAGGGTCAAGAACTACTTGTAGTGGCCAAGTTTTGGATAAGACCAATGGACAATGTCAGCTTATTAGCTAGGTGTAGTAGTAGTTTGATTATGAAATGGGCATTTCTGCAGCTGTTTTCTGACCATTTGATAGAGCAGCCAATGCTGATTCACTTGGACATTCTGTATATAGTGTTGAGCTATAGCATAATAGCCTGCTCCGTTTGTATAAGGCTGTTCAACTTTGGTAGAATGTATTCTTCTTTCTCTCCACCTGTGTCACATAATTGCCCCCTCCACCCTTCTAATCTCTGGTACTCATCTCCAAATAAAATCATGTGTCACCTAACTGGTGTATGTACTATGTACATTGGTGTGTTTTTTTATTTCTGTTGACTTCTATTGGCAATATAAGACAATGGGAAGGATCAGATGCCAGCTAGGTGGAAATTTAACTGAATTTGACATGAATAGGCATCTTACAGATCACACAAACTACAGTGGTCCAGAACAAAAATTAGCAGATTAGGCTGCCAAGATCAGCCTGAAACTGTGCATGGACTTGCTGCATACAAAAACACAGTAACAGTATATACCAAGAGCCCTAAAAAGCTTTATGAATGCTGCTGAGATAGGAAGAAAAAGGTGACGAATGTAGCAATCAATAGATACAGTAAACAAACTGATATTTCAATATTACCATCAGTTTGACATCAGCTTGCTTGTTTGGTTTAGATTATTGAGTGGATTATTGCTATGGATTATCTACTTGATTGTAGGGATAAATAAAATATTTTAAGAAATAAACTTAACTAATAGCTTAAAACAAGTGGTCTAAACAATGAAAGTTTTTTTGAGAAAATGTGTTTTTTGAAGTGTGGAGCAAATAATCCAGTGAATAAGCTGAAAAGAACAGATCAGATATCCACAGTTACCAACACTAATATAACAAGTTAACTTCAACAGTATTTATTATTGCAACTTAAAAGATGCCATAAGAAGCCTTGAAGCTATCATTCCATGCTAAAGTACTGAAATGATAGGAAACCCAGTGATGTTCACTCCTTTTTTCCAATCCCATGGGACATGTTGTACACCCCACAGCCCTGTTTATAAAACAAGAAACAAGTCACTCTCTGAACGTAAACAAGACCAAAGAAAGCAAGCAACACAGGAATCAATTAAAAGAACCCTTACAATCATGAACAAGCTGGAGGCAGCAAAAGCAAGGGGAATGGCAACAGAGGTGACCACATCGTAACGCCCTTTCAGGTAAGTGTGCTTGGTCAAGTTCTGGAAATACTGCTGCTGCTTAAAGAGCCTCTCACGCGGCAAAAATGGTGCTTCTGTCATCCTGCATCACAACAGAAGGAACTAAGACAAGCCTATACCAATATGAACAGAAATGTATCTTTCTCATGGATATTTTCACATATAAAGTAATTACATACAGATTTAGTATAATTAATGTAATTTGACTTTGAGAACTATACACACTGAAAATCACATTGTTCGCCTTAAACTCCCTACTTAGTGGAGTGCTAACTCCTACACAGCCTTCTATTAATTGTTAAGTTGCTCTCATTGAACCTAAGTGGAAATAATATTTTTTTACAATTTAAAATACTGCCTCATCTCCCAAATGCTTTATTAATGTTGGTAACTCTCTTCAAACCTGGCACCTAAACACATTTTTTCCATGTATAACAAATCCATGAGTTGTAGATCATACGAAATCTGTTCCTTGATGATTTAAGCCTAACTAGGAAAAAACACCCCAGTCGGCCAGCATACCAACATTTATATATACAGCATGAACTGTAATGCAGAATGAGATTTTAAAACAAAGAGGTTTATTGGCCATCATCGCATAGGTACATGGCTGAACATGACCCACAACCAGAATCTTATAGAGTTAACGCTCAGTCACTCACAATCTTTAAATCAGAAAACCTAAAAAAGGAGGTCGTAAGTATCAAGTATGCAGCATACTATGTATATGTTACTAAGCAACATTATATCCAAATAGTCTTACAAATTCAACTATTCAAAATGACATGACCTCCAACATACATGATAAATTATACATCCATCCAGAGCCTACCAATTCACCGATGCTACAAACTGAAAGAACGCATGCATAATACAAGAAGTTGATTTGGGCCCCAAACAGAAACAGGTTCATGATCTGTCAAGCACGATCGAAAATTTGACACATACCACACCAGAATATTTTAACATGCGAGCATCGCTGAACAATTTCTACGGGTTTCCACAAATCATACTGGCATCAGGAGTCAACCGGAAACGAGCAGATGCTAAACGCACACAGCGAGCTACACAGAGAATACGCGCGAGAAGATTTCATCGGCGTCTCACCCAAAAAAAAAAAAAGACTAAGATCAACAACGCTCCACGAATCCCGCAGGTCGCACGAGCATCCACCGCGTCACGAACTCAACAGACACGACCAGATCTGTCCCACCATTAATCCTTCCTCCCAAGTCCCAACCATCACGTCGAGCATTTCCTCGAAAGAACCATAGAATCAAGCATCTACGGAAATAACGAGGCGGGCATAGAGGAGGAGCACGACGACGACGATCGATGGATTGGACGATCCTTGCAGCAATTTGGGGATTAGATGGGTCGCAGCAACAATAGATGAAACGAAATGGGAGAAGGAGAAGCAACGACGAAGAGCCAGGCGAGGGGACTGGCAACCGAATCGGGGAAAAAATTTTATTTTTATATTTATTTAATAAAATATTTGTAAAACTATATTTTCATTTAAAAAATTTACAAAACTATACGCCCAACGCCCTCTGGGAGGGTGTTTTTTATGAAATCGCCCTTCCAAAAGGCGATTTGATAACGTGACTAACAGTCGTTAACCGGGCGGCCGACGGCCGTTAGCCATTTTGCAGGCGCCCCCCCGGCCACCCAGAGGGCGGCAAGGGGGCCGCCTGCAAAAGCCCAAAAACCGTTGTTGACGCCGAAAACTACTGGGGGCCAACGACCTGGTTCGGCGCCTATAGACACGCGAAGGTCTGAGAGATTTGCTTCACTCCAGTGCAGGTCCTAAAATCTTGAGGTTCGTAGGCGTGCCAGTCAATTTGACCCTGCAATTGACAAGGAGAGAAAATATTAGATCAATGAGCCAATTGGCTGAAGCCGATCTGGACTCGTCTCATTGGCCGATAGCCGATATGAACTGTAGCACTTATACACCGACTGAAAGCCGATAATGGCATGAGCAATAACTAATAATAATAAGCAAATATTGAACTAGCCGATTGCCGAAGGGATATTCAAAAATCGGCTATAAATTGATAAAGTAAATAAGCAAAATGCGTAAATAAATGGATTTAATAAACTTCAGCCGATTGCGATAATAATTGTTAGCGCTGCACCAAAGGTGTTGCCTTCGCCCGTGCCTGGGGCCTTGCTCGTGCCCGTGTCCAAGTCCTCGCTTGTTGTCCGTGCCCATACCCGGGCCCTTGCTCGTGCCCGCGCTCGGGTCCTCGCCGGCTGTTCGTGCCCGGGTCTTCACTTGTGCCCGCGCCCGGGTCCTCGTCACAGGGGACAAAACTAAGATATGCAATATTGTGCCGCCCCGACTTGGCAACGATTTTTTAGACATGTTTATGACAAATCGGCTGGATATAAAAATAACTTATCGGCTAAACACTCCGATAGAACATCGCATAAAAACCCATCGGCTTATAAAGAGTAAAATTATTATCGCCAGTCTAGTAGATCGAACCCAACCGTTGCAGCACAGACTGATGATGATAACAAGACCTCGATAGGCCGATAGATCTAATGCGATCGTGATGTAAAATATGATAACTTATCGGCTATACATCCCGATAAGACGCTTGCACAAAAAATATCAACCTAGCAAGATCGATTTATCACTGGCAGTTTAGTAGGTCGGACCCAACCGATGCAGCACAAACTGATGATAAATCGCTCCCAGTAAGCCGATATGATCTGCGCACGCATGATGTGATATACCTAATCAATCTATGAGATCAAACTAAACTGATGCAGCCATAGACAGAATAAATATATCGTGGTAAGCCGTCCACCGTGAATCGACTAGAATATCGGACTTAACCGAGGAAGTCCTAGCCGATGCGGTGGCCGGGGTAACGAGACTTACCCTCTCGCAGGAGGTCGAACTTAACCGATGCAGCCCGGCTCGAGAAGCAAGAACCCGTCGAAGGGGTGGCGATGCGCCGAAATTGTATTGATCTGATTGATGTAGATATCCTACAAAGCACCCGGGCATACGTATTTATACCCCGAGTTGATACGAGTCCTTATTAGACACGGTACAAGATTTCCTAAACACAAAAGGAAACACTAACAGGACCCGACCGGACACGAGATCAGGTTTCCTAAAGATAAAATATTAATTTGCCTAATTAATAGATACAGTAATTAACTGCCATACTATGGTCTTTACGGCTCCTTCCCGAATTCGACTTCCTTCCGGATCAACCTTCGTTAGTTAACAACAACTTTCTTCTTAGCCGAATCTGATACAGAGCCATACCAAATTTTGGCGTTAACACATGCCCCCCAATTTCGGAGTTCTTCTATAGGACTTCGAAATTCTTTCATTTTGGGCCTTCAGATTCCTTCCATACCGAGACGGCCCAAGGTAGCCCACTTGCCTTAATTGTTTGAAACAGTGCCAACGGCCTCGATTCCCGCCCGGTCATCATGCCTCTATAAACCGCTTCGTCTCCCTAGCCTTTTTTACGCTTTCACATCACCAGAGCACTACCGCTTCATCTCCCAAGACCTCGACGAACTCCGGCGAACCCAGACGAACCGTCGCAGCTCTTTTCTTCGACCGCTGATTCTCGCTCTTCTTCTTCTAGCGCAATGGCATCAGCATCCGCAGTCCCCGAGGTAATCTTTCTGCCCGATTGTTTTTTCTGATTTCGTAGCCTAGATGAATCCAATCTGCCATGTTCTTCACCTGTTCTTCGTCGTGTTCTTGTTTACTGTAGAACCTTAGGAACGAAGTCCTGATCCCAGCCGCTGATTACCCAAATTTCTTCTACCATGGCCCAATGGGTAGCGAGGATCCCACAGATTTCATCAGCGCCGAGACCCAACACATTCCTTTCAAGAACTCCGCCATGTTAGTCAACGATTGGACCAATAGCTTCAGATCATGGCCGAGCAAGCTTTCCGGGTGGAGGGACTGGTATATTAGAGTATCGGCCGCAAAGAGAACCCTGTGGGAGGAATCAAACATCGGCCACTGCATCAACCTTTCTCTGGCCGATATGGAAAAGAACGAACCTCTGCTTGCATCGGCTTCATATTTCTGGTCAGATGCTCTCAACGCCTTCATGTTCGGTCACGGGCCGATGACCCCCACCTTGATGGACGTGACTATGCTCACCTGCCTCGACACGACGAGTTACATCAATCCTTTCAAGCTCCGATTTAAGCCTGCTCATCGGCTTCAAGCGAAGAACATTGGCGGCTGGTCCAGGTATATATCCATCCACAATAAGGGAATTGGACCAGTCGACGATCGGGAACATGTCGCCTTTTTGAACTTATGGCTGGAACGGTTTGTTTTTGGTGGTGCAACCCTCGGCCCAACGACCAACATGCAATGTCTGGCAGAGTGTTTGGCCGATCGGAAACAAATCCCCTTGGGGCAATACCTCCTTGGCGCCACCTATCAGCTGCTACATCAAGTAGCGACCAAGCTATCAGCCGGCCAGCCCATCGGCCATATTGAGGGTCCTTGGTGGTTCGTTCAACTATGGCTCAACGTCTACACCTCCAAGGCCTTTTCTGAGACCTCTTTTCTTAACCAATCCTTTCCAGCCGATCACACAGAAGACGAGGAACTTACTTACCGCCGATGCATCTCTATGGGCGAAGCTGCATCGGCTCTTCCTGGCGGCAAGATAACACCTGTTGGACTCAGTCAATGGTTCAAGGGGTTTTATTACGGCTTCACCAAGGAGGCCACACTTTGGTTTGCATACAATGACGTATCGTCATTCGAAATGCCTTCCAACTTCAACCCACTCGATGCTCTGGAAGATGATGAGTCAAAGGCCATATTTCTATCGGCCATTACCCCCTGTTTGCTGCCGACTGGCTTCTCTCTGGGCCGATCGCAACCATCATATGAATTCTATCATCCATCGGTCGGCTCCCGTCAGCTTGGTCTTGGTCAACTTCCGATCGGCCTATTCTTCATCGATAAACTTCAAGCCCGGGGCAACGTCAACAATGCACTAGAGTATGATCGGATGCGGACCTTAACAAAATCTCTTCCCCTGGGTGCCGCCACCGAGGTGAATGTATGCACCGCCAATACAAAGCTTTTTGCCCGATGATGGTCAGAATGGAGGAGACATCTATTCAACTTAGCGGCCATCCACTACTGTTCTCGTCTCAATGCCGACTACATCGAATCTGATGACGAGATAACACCCATAAGCCTTAATTATCACCTCCGATCATCTCTCACTCTTAATTTTGCAGGCTGCCAACGTCGAGCCCCCAACGACAAGCACTAGTGGCCGGCCGATCATGTATCAACCCTCATCGGCCACTCCGAACTTAGGGCGTGATCCTCCCTCTCCATTGGCTCTCCTCCAGGCGCCCCGGCCGATAGGACAGAAACGCAAAAAGCTGGCGCATCGCCCTTCTCTCAAGAAGCAGAAAACCAATGCCGATGTCATGGTCACGACGCCACCTACTCCCCAAACAACATCGGCCCCTTTATCTCCTCAGGTATGTGCTAAATCTTGATATCATTATCTGTTTTCCCATTTTTTCATCAATTTTATTTTCAGCTCGAGTCATCGGCCCCCGAACCTCAACCTTCTACTGACATCCCTCCAAGCACCGAGCCGATGACTTCTCCAGCCACTCCAATCTCAGCACCTAGCCCCCAAGCCGTTGATGAGGCTGTTCCTACTACATCGCCTGACATCGGCCGTTCTGAAGAACAACCCACTCATCCACTTGAAGCCGATGCCACCCAAGCTGCCGATGTCCTACCTCAGGTAACCTCTCTATATTCATACTTCATTTTTAACTCTTCACTGATTCTTTTATCGACGTCAATTTGCAGTCCTTAGCCGATTTGTTCTCCTTTGACATCGGCAAGTACTTAGAGGCAGAAGAAGCAACAGCCACCAGCACGGCAACCAAACCATCCTTCTCAGCCAATGTGCGCGAGTACTTAACGAGTATCATTAGTCGGCTGGAAAATCCGATCGACGCACTGGTGGAAGACTGCGAGCCGATCCGGGCAAGACTTGCAGATATTGAACATCATTTGCCCGAAGAACTCATTGACGCACTGACTCCCGCGGCATATCTGGAATCTCACAGATTCAGACTCATCAAGCTTAGGCAGCGCATAGCCGATCGTGCTGATCAACAAAAGATAACCCAAGATATCCAAGTCGATCGGCTGTCAGCCCAAATAGAGAAGAAAAAGCTTGATGACATGGTAGCTGCCCCTCAAGAGCTCCAATCCAAATTGGACCAACTAAAGAAAAAGGAGGCCGATTTGCTGGCAGAACTTGAAAAAGTTCGTAAGGATCTTGAAACAACAGAATCCTAGCTCATCGGCCTGCCACAAGCTATACAAGACCAAGAGGCTAAGGTTGCAGCAATGGTGCGTCAAGTCGTTCATCAGCGCAAAAATTTGAAGATCATCCCGGGCTCTGATGAAGACGACATTCGTGCTATCAATGAGATTGACCAAATCCGTCTGCGTGCGATCGAAACAATTTCAGAACTTTTTGTAAAACTTTGACACTAACGACCGATGATTTTCCAGACATGCCGATTAACTTTTGCTGTAACATAATCCGATCGGCTCTGTTGCCTGTTTCCTTCAATTATCCCTTAGTATTTTTGTCTGTTTGATCTAAAGGCGATATCAATTGATATCGGCTATCTTTAGGTGATGCAAAAACATCGGCTTCCTGAACTGTTTTAGAAATCGGCTGTATCCAGCCGATTCAGGAGTTAATCCAAACGCTCGGATAGTACTTCTTGAGATATTTCCCATTAAGCGCTTTAGCAAACTCCGTCCCCCCAAGATCTTCTAGTATATAGGCATTACCAGGCACACAACGATTAATCCGATAGGGCCCTTCCCAATTAGGCGACCACTTTCCAAACTTATTATCTCTGGACCCGATCGGCAAAATCAATTTCCACACAAGATCTCCCTCAGCAAATGATTTATTCACCACCTTTTTGTTATAATGCCTAGCTGCCTTAGCCTTGTTTTCCTTAATCCTCTCCAGCGCCCTTAACCGATTCTGAGCCAAATCTTCAAGTTCATCTGTCATTAAGTTATAATAATCATCGGCTGTCAATTGATTTTGCAAAGAAATTCTCCTAGAGCCGATGTTAGTCTCCCAAGGCAAAACTGCTTCATGTCCATATACTAGTTGGTAAGGTGGCACCAGGGTAGATCCATGACACGCCATCCGATATGCCCATAACGAATCAGCTAACGTAGTATGCCATCTTCGCGGCTGTTCATCAATCTTCCGCTTAATCAACTTGATCAAACTCTTATTAGAAGCTTCAGCCTGTCCATTAGCCTGAGCATAATAAGGTGATGAATTTAATAACTTGATCAACTTGATCATACTTGAATTTAATGGAATCACGTGATTGAAGTTGTATCTGCTTCTCCTATAACAGTAAATCGAAGATTTTATCGGCTTTATTAATGTCAAAATCATACCGTTCTTCCTAGCCGATATCCTTGACCCACGGGCATGATACTGATTTCTTGTTCCTAGCCCACTCCGCCAATCCGACTTCAGCATCGGATTCTTCGTCTGAGTCCGATGAATAAACCTGTACCTGAGCAACCCTTCTCTGATATTTATCTTTTTTCGCCTCTTGAAATCGGTTTTCATGAGCCGATATCTTCTGTACCAGGTGCACCAGAGACTCGAACTCTTGTGATGAAAACCTCTCTTTGATTGGCGCTAAGAGACCCTGGAAAGCCAAATCGGTTAAATGTCCATCGCTCAGGTTCAGACTGTAACATCGGTTTCTAACGTCCCGAAATCGCTGAATATATTCCAGTACTGTTTCATCTGGTCTCTGTCTAACCGATGTCAAATCTGTTAGTCTCATCTCATGGATTCCTGCAAAGAAATATTTGTGAAACTGTTTTTCTAGATTGGCCCATCCCCGAACTGAATTCGGTGGTAATGAAGAGAACCATGTAAAAGCCGATCCAGATAGTGATAAGGGGAAAAACCTGACTCGTAGAGCCTCTTCGGCCGATGTCTCTCCGCACTGTGCCAGGAATCGGCTAATGTGCTCTACTATAGATGTGCTGTCTTGCCCTGAGAACTTAGAGAAATCTGGGACTCTGTATCGGTGTGGTAATGGAACTCTGTCGAACCACTCAGGATATGGATGCCGATACATAAATGTTTGCTCCTTGGGCTTGATCCCAAACTGTTCCCTCACTATCTCCGCAACCCTTGCCGACAAATCTTCTTCCCTTGGGTTATCCTGTTGATACTGTATCGGGGGAGTTGGTTGCCGATTCTACCTAGGGTATTCTCTCTGATGATTTCCTGAATCGGCAATACCACCTGGATAATTCTGTTGATATCCCCCGTAATAAGTAGACCGATGGTATCCAGCAGGAATATCCTGTTGCCCCCCAGCCTGGTTCTGTGTAAACAGGTTTTCTGGTATGTCTTTGTTTATCCCATAAGTAACCTGATTTGGCTCCATCTTTGACGGGAGATATACAGGACCTCGAGCAAGCTCTTGAGCAATCGATCCATCTACTGCCTTTTTGATGAGGTTATGGAGCGTGTTCACCAGGATCCTGGATTGATTGATGAGCACGTGATGTACTGCTTCATTCACCATCTCCTGTAAGGGTTTTACTGGTGGACTTTCAGGTGGTGTGCGGCTCGATTCTCCGATCAGAACTGGTTTCGGAAACTGAGATTTTTGAATCGGCCCTTGTCTTGTCATGCTGAAGGATTCCAAGCAAAGATTCTGAAAATTTGCCATATTTTGCTCAACTTGCTGTCTTTGCTCGTCTGTCAAATCTTCCATGTTGACCGGAATTACATTGTCTGTTTTGATCTCTTTTCCGGCCATGTTGCAATTCCAATGGAGACTTTGTGTCGAAACTTCGTGTCCCACCAGGCGTGCCAAAAACGTGTTGACGCCGAAAACCGCTGGGGGCCGACGACCTAGTTCGGCGCCTATAGACACGCGAAGGCCTAGGAGATTTGCTTCACTCCAGTGCAGGTCCTAAAATCTTGAGGTTCGTAGGCGTGCCAGTCAATTTGACCCTGCAATTGACAAGAAGAGAAAATATTAGATCAATGAGCCAATCGGCTGGAAGCCGATCTGGACTCGTCTCATCGGCCGATAGCCGATATGAACTGTAGCACTTATACACCGACTGGAAGCCGATGATGGCATGAGCAGTAACTAATAATAATAAGCAAATATTGAACTAGCCGATTGCCGAAGGGATATTCGAAAATCGGCTATAAACTGATAAAGTAAATAAGCAAAATGCGTAAATAAATGGATTTAATAAACTTCAACCGATTGCGATAGTAATTGTTAGCGCTGCACCAAAGGTGCTGCCTTCGCCCGTGGCCGGGCCCTTGCTCGTGCCCGTGCCCGAGTCCTCGCTTGCTGTCCGTGCCCGTACCCGGGCCCTTGCTCGTGCATGCACCCGGGTCCTCGCCGGCTGTTCGTGCCCGGGTCTTCGCTTGTGCCGGCGCCCGGGTCCTCGTCACAGGGGACAAAACCGAGATATGCAATATCGTGCCGCCCCGACTTGGCAGTGATTTTTTAGACATGTTTATGACAAATCGGCTGGATATAAAGATAACTTATCGGCTAAACACTCCGATAGAACATCGCATAAAAACCCATCGGCTTATTAAGAGTAAAGTTATTATCGCCAGTCTAGTAGATCGGACCCAACCGTTGCAGTACAGACTGATGATGATAACAAGACCTCGATAGGCCGATAGATCTAATGCGATCGTGATGTAAAATATGATAACTTATCGGCTATACATCTCGATAAGACGCTTGCGCAAAAAATATCAACCTAGCAGGATCGATTTATCACTGGCATTTTAGTAGGTCGGACCCAACCGATGCAGCACAAACTGATGATAAATCGCTCCCAGTAAGCCGATACGATCTGCACACGCGTGATGTGATATACCTAATCGATTTATGAGATCAAACTAAACTGATGCAGCCATAGACAGAATAAATATATTGTGGTAAGCCGTCCACCGTGAACCGACTAGAATATCGGACTTAACCGAGGAAGTCCTAGCCGATGCGGTGGCCGGGGTGACGAGACTTACCCTCTCGCAGGGGGTCGAACTTAACCGATGCAGCCCGGCTCGAGAAGCAAGAACCCGTCGAAGGGGTGACGATGCGCCAAAATTGTATTGATCTGATTGATGTAGATATCCTACAAAGCACCCGGGCATACGTATTTATACCCCGAGTTGATATGAGTCCTTATTGGACACGGTACAAGATTTCCTAAACACAAAAGGAAACACTAACAGGACCCGACCGGACACGAGATCAGGTTTCCTAAAGATAAAATATTAATTTGCCTAATTAATAGATACAGTAATTAACTGCCATACTGTGGTCTTTACGGCTCCTCCCCGAATTCGACTTCCTTCCGGATCAACCTCCGTTAGTTAACAGCAACTTTCTCCTTAGCCGAATCTGATGCAGAGTCATACCAAATTTTGGCGTTAACAACCGTCCTCTGGATGGGCGGTTTTTGGGCGCCCAGGGGGCCGCCTGCAAATGGCCGTCGGCTTTTTACAGGCGGCCCCCTTGCCGCCCTCTAGGAGGGCGGTTTTTAGCAGCCCAAGTATAAAACCTCCTCCCAGACTCAAAAAAATGTCATAAAATTCACTCAAATAAAAAAAAAGAGAGAGAGCTGAGAGCGAGGCTGAACGAAAGCAGCGAAGCTCTGCTAATTTGTTGATTCATCTGCAGGTAAAAATCCATTGTTCTTTTGCAATTTCTATTTGTATGCAAGAATTGATATAGTATTGTACTAGTTACGTGTATAGTACTATATAAAAATAACTTATTACTCCTAGATCTGTAGGTTTTTAGTTAATCTATTAGATGACTTAATTTTTATAGAGATGGTAGTTATAAAATCTGGAATACACGGTTTTAGATGTGAGGAGAATGTTGGTACCTAGTTTCACTGTATTTTTTCATCAACAGATATGTCAAATAAGGTGATATTTCAGTTATTTCATGGGCAAGGGAATGTTAGATATGGTCCAGACGGTGTAGATCTGTCGGAGTTTAGTTCAACGGCTAAGGGCATTGATAGGCCAGCTGAGAGAAGTTTTGGGTCAGTGTACAACTGGCTGATGCGAGGGTTTCGACTGGACCCCCAGCTCAGCGCAATAACCTTGTATGTAGTAGTCAGTCGTGCAGTTGAAGTTTTTTTGGGAACTGATGCCGGTGGATTACACTGCCACTTGGAGATGGTATGTGGAGAATGCATTCCAACGTAGTTGGCTACTGTGCATACTTGTGTCCGTGTATAAGAAAGATAACACCGCTTGTGCAATGCCCGTGCAAGATGATGAGGGTCCAAGTACGGCGGGAGGTGATAGCGAAACAATGGAAGAAAATAAAGGAGGGAATAAAGGAGAGAATGAAGAAGATAGACAGCCAACAAGTGTGGCAGATGAGGGAGAACTAATCGACACCATCGTTCAAGAAATGGATAGGGAAGATTCTGAAAATGAGCATGCAGAGCATGATGGTTCGTCTGATGAGGACAACATGATGCCTGCAGAATAGAGCAATGAGGACTTCTCTGAGCTTGCTATCTCCGAGCGGCATCATGTGCGATGGGAGTATAAGGAGAATGAGGTGATTCAGGGGGCTAAGTATGCATATGTAGAGGATTTAAAGGAGACAGTAAAACAATGGGCGGTGTCACTTCAGAGGGAGTTCTCGGTCGTGAAGTCAAGCAAATCAGTGTATGAAGTGAAATGCATGAAGGATGGGTGTCCATGGCGGGTGCACGCATTCAAGGGTAAATGGAAAGATTATTGGCAAGTTTTAATCGTGACCGAGCATTCATGTTACTTATCAGGTGTTGAAAAATATCATAGAAACATGACATCTACATTTGTTGCAACATAGATGTACTCCCACATTGTCAACAATCTAGGGTACGAACCAAGGTCAATTGTTACATATTGAAGAGAAATTTAAATATACAATTAGCTATGCTAAAGCTTGAAGGGCAAAACAGAAGGTTGTAGAGATGAGGTTTGGCACATTTGAAGCATCTTATGATAATTTGCCTCATCTGTTAGGCTATATTCTTCAGAGAAATCCGGAGACATATTACGACCTGAAAGCCTTTCCATCAATTGACCATGGTAATAAAAGTGTGTTGCAACGAGTATTCTTTGCATTAGGTGCTTGCATTCAGGCATTTGTCCATTGTCGTCCTATTCTTTGTATCGATGGGACATTTCTGACTGAAAAGTACAGAGGGCAGATATTAACAGCAATTGGAGTTGATGGGAACAACCAAGTTCTACCGGTGGCTTTTGCTTTTGTTGAGAGTGAGAACACTGATAGCTGGTATTGGTTCCTAGAAAGGGTTAAGTCTGTAGTTGTACAGATGAGACCAGACGTATGTCTCATACATGACCGTCACGCCGGCTTGCTGTGTTCAATTGAGAAATTGAGATATGGATGTGTTAAGAAGGGATACCCACCAAGGTGGTCTGATGTCCAAAGCAGATGGTGCATGTGTCATATGGGTGCTAATTTCTATAGACAGTTTAAGAATAAGCACCTTCTGGATCTTTTCAAGAGGCTTTGCGCACATAATCAAGAGAAGAAATTCAATGAGCTTTGGAGGAGGTTGGATGAGCTGACCTCTAAACAAACAGATAAGCAGTCCAGGAGGGCTACCATTTGAGGGGATGAGGCTCTAGAAGCTCTTGGACCTCTATCAAGTGATGGACCTCATATGAGAAGAAGGTCTGCATCCTTAGTTAGAAAATTTTCAGAGTGGATTGAGAATGAGCCAAAGGAGAAATGGGCATTGTTGTATGACAAGAATGGTCCTCGATTTGGCATAATGACCATAAATTTGGCAGAGGTCTATGACTGGGTGATACGTGGTGATCGCCTGATAAGCTAGACAATGACGCTGACGAATACTCGGTGCGGCGAAGCATGGAGGCGTACCTGTTGTGGCTGTTCGGGTGGGTGATGTTCACCAGCACGACGGGGCACGCGGTGGACAAGGGACTGATCCACTACGCTCGTGCGATCGCCGACAGCGAGGATGGCTGCATACCGCAGTGGAGCTGGGGATCTGCTGTGCTAGCGGCAACGTACCATGCTCTTTGTGACGCGTGCACAAAGACCGATCCAGGCGCGATTATCGCAGGTTGCCCTCTCCTTCTGCAGCTATGGGCGGCCGAGCGGTTCGCGATTGGCCGTCCACTGATTCAACTCTCTTCCTACGAGGGCGGCCCTGGAGGCTTGTACGGGCAGTGGCCCAAGGACCGTCCGACTATGGGGACGGTACGGTGTCGCCGTGAGGTACGTAATGTAAAATTATATGTTTACTACTTATGCGCAAACACTGACGTGTAATCTTTTTTCCTATTTTGCAGTGTCGTTATGCCCACAACCAGGTTAGGAGGGCCTACTCCGAATTCGTTATGGAGTTTGACCGCCTGCTGCCAGCGACATCGTCAGGGAGCCGTATAGTCCGTAGGCCATCACGGCCCGTGCACCGCTCGGACTCTCTACTCTTTGCACGCGTGACCAGGTGTACTGGATGACGACACTGCTGTTGGTGTTCGACATCTTCGTCGAGCCCCACTGTCCGCAGCACGTGATGCGACAGTTTGGCCTACGTCAGCACTTCCTTGTGCCCGTGGAGATCGTTGTGCCGCGCGATGTGCACCGGTTAGTACAACTACGATCTTTTTTAGTACTACCACTCTTTAATGTAGTCTAATACACTCTCTACAAATAGATATAATCGTAGGGGACAGGCAGCCGGCTCTCAGTGGTATCCCCGACTGCAGAAGTACGTGGAGGACTGGTTGTTGGCGACGGAGGAGGTCATCGTCGAGATACGTGCACACACTGAGGAGACATACCTAGCATACCTGAGCTGGTACCAGCCCCGTACCCGCACACGCGTAACGTTCACCCCAGGTGATCCACAGCCACACGTCGCTGCTACGACGGACACGTATCCTAGACACCGTGACCAGGACTACTTTCGTGTGGTAAGTCACATTATCTTTGCACTTTGCCATTCCCTTTGTAGGTGTCCACGGATCTAACACATATTCAAGTCACATTTGAAATAGGCCGACGCAGCGCGACAGGTTCAGGCTGATGTGAACGTGGAGTTCGGACGGTTGGACAGTGGGATCGTGCTGACTGCGGACGAGTAGAGGACAACCTTCGGGAGGATTCGTCAGGCGATGCACACAGTGGTTCGTGCGCTCACTTGTCGTACGGCCGACGCGGTACCTTCCGTAGTTGTACAGTAGCAACAGCCACGGCCAGCAGGAACAGGAGCAGGAGCAGGAGTGCGCCCGCAGGGTTCCAGTTAGCCATCTGACCCCTTCAGAGGTAAATTCTACTAACCATCAGTTCATAACATGTTTCCTTGTACGACATGCACCGTTGTACATCAATATGCCTCCCTGCAGCTTTCGCTACACCGTACCTATATCCCTCTGGAGCTAGCACGTCGACGCATGGAGTGTACCACACATGACCACACGCGCGGCTGGGCATGACAAGTGCCCCGGGTGCCACCACAGGGGGTCCTTCAGGTTATATCAAAGTTTACTTTTGTCTTGCAAAATTTCAGTTTGCAATAATCAATAATTTGGTGTACATGGTTCCACTCTACAGCGCCAGCGATGATTGCTGGCGCTGGCTCCTCCACGCAGGGCGCACGTGGCAGCGGTTGGGCACCGGGTCCTTTTGAGGGGGACAACTTGGAGGACGAGGGCGAGGAGATCCAAGAGATACTAGCTGCCTCGCAGCTCGAAGAAGCTCCGCCACCACAGATACAGGACCCACCGTTTGCCACACCCGTGCAGACGACCCGCGCTAGCCGTGCCGTACCACCAGACCGGCTGACGTACTCTCAGAGCCAGGTGCGAGCGTAGGGTAGGAAGACGAAGAGAGCTAGAGGTTACGGTCAGGGCCCGTAGTACGTTGTATCTGTAATAGTTTGCCTATTGTATATCATGTTTTATTAATTCTACGTTTACTGAAAAAACCCCTTTAGTTCGTTTACGCTCATCGATCAAACAATGTACTCCTCATGATCTACGTTTATGATGAACCTGATCAAAACATGAATTTTTGAGTTTCAACTTCACGGCGAAAGTACATTCTGAGCGTTGACAACCGAACACACGTTAATTACCATACGAATCTAATGAAATTATCCATCCAAAGAGTACAAACGGCACATCAAACGTTTCTAGTTATCGTTATTACATGTCTTAGAGAATTTTAAACAGATATCCAACTAGAGATATAACTATTGTGTGCAGCGTGGGTACTTCCTCTTCCTCACCGCCTCCGGCCCAGCTTCCTTTGCACGCAGTGCCCTCTCCCGCTTCCTCTCCCTCTCTGCCTCACGGGCTTCCTTCTTCTGCCGTTCCTTCTCCTCCTTCCTCTTCTGCTCAGCCTCCCACTCTTCTTGCGCCGCCCAACGACGTTGGGTGCGCTCCCAGTTCCAATCTTTTAAACTGAGAAGAAACTTGGCGTCCTGTGGACGGACCTCCGTATCTATCCACTACACAAAATCGCACGGAGGCAGAGGAGGCTTCGGTGCCTTGACATATACAAATTTGTTAGCTCAAAGGTTCAAATATTTCGTACTACAAAATAATTCGTATTATCTCCGCTGGCTTCTTCGCCTTCCCCTTCTTCCCTTATGGTTTCGGCTTCTCCGGGGAATAGGCGTAATTAGCATACATCCAACACCTCTGCCAGTATGTGTAATCCACCTCACTTATTACAACTTTGTAATTATCTCCACACCAACACATCGGCGGAGGCTCGTCAATCGGAGGTTGTAGATGACTAGACATACCGGATGCATCCATAGCAAGCTACATTATAACCAAATAAACGCAAGTTATAACTCACTGGGACAAAAATATCTTATACAACTATATACCTAGGGTGTACTACACATGACTACAAAAAATAAAATGTCATCGTCCACATTTCCATCTTCCTAGCGTTTCTCGAACTAGTGCTACTCATCTAGTAAAAAAAACCTAACTTCTCTCATGCGCTCTATCAATGTCCTTAGCCGTTATGCTCAACTACAATAGATCCACACCCTGTAAACCAAACATAACATTTATTTATCTGTGAAAAAACTAGTATAATACTACACATACTACATCATTTGATGAATAGAAATAGAAATTGCAAAGAGACATTAAATATTACCTACAGACGAATCCATAAACCAGCAGGGCTTCGACGCTTTCATTCGTTTTCACTCTCAGCTCTCTCTTTTTTTTTTGTGATTTGAGTGAATTTTATGATATTTTTTGAGACTAGGAGGGGGTTTTATACTTAGGGAGCTAAAAACCGCTCTCCCAGAGGGCGGCAAGGGGGTCACCTGCAAAAGCCGGCGGCCATTTGCAGGCGGCCCCCTGGGCGCCCAAAAACCACCCTTCCAGAGGGCGGTTTTTGGGCTTTTGCAGGCGGCCCCCTTGCCGCCCTCTGAGAGAGCGGTTTTTGGGTGGCCGGGGGCCGCTGCCCGGCCAACGACCGTCAGCCACGTCATCAAATCGCCCTCTGGAAGGGCGATTTCATAAAAACCACTCTCCCAGAGGGCGTTGGGCGTATAGTTTTGTAAATTTTTCAAATGAAAATATAGTTTCGTAAATATTTTATTAAATAAATATAAAAATAAAAAATTTTCCCTAATCGGGAACGGGAAGAACACACAGCCAGCCCAAACCAAATAGTAGCAGTTATGTGAGACTTAGCCCATCTTTAGAAGAAAATTGGGCTGATTTACTTGCAGCCAACATCAAATTTTGGGCCAATTAACGAGTCCAGATTTGTTATTTTCCCGCTCCACAAAATGGGCTTTAATTATTTGTCATCCTGACCCACATGTTATTCACTCATACGGTTCCATGTTACATAATGGCAATATAATCAATGTGACAATTATTGGTTGATCTTCTGGCCACCGAGCATGAGAGACGCGTGATGGGATTGGCCCACCCCGAGCCATGCACTCCTAATGGCAACACGCAAGTCTCCAAGACTCGTGTTTCTCATTCTTGTGTGATGATCAGACGTGTGCCTTTCTCCTTAATGGAATCACCCCGATCTTCTTAGCACACATAATAAAAAAGAACCTTGACCCATACACGGGTGACGATCTTCATATGGCTTAGCTATTGCCAAAAAAATCCTAACACTACCGATATTAAGACCTGTTGAAGGGAGGTCGAAGGGCGAATTCCGTCGCCGCTCAGTGTAGGTGATGATTTCAGGCCCGATGCCACCCGCACTGTGATCCTCTTCATCAGCGTGCTGTCCCACGCCCTCAACCATGCCGGCATCCTGCTACCGCGCATGCAACTACACCAACGTGACCTAAGACGGCTTCTATGGCTTCGTCAAGCACCAGTCAGTGCCACCACCTTTATTCTGCATAAGAAATTAGGTGATCGATCATGTATAGCCTAGAATTAGCTCAAATAACAATATTTAGAGTGACTATGTCTGGAAACCGGGTCCTGTCAAATTCCATCAAGGGCTAATTTAGTGCTCTATCCTATTAATTACAGCGAAATTCAGCTGTTATTTTGGCTCGATGCTGCCAAATTTGAGCCTGGATCGGTTAGCATTACCAAAAATTTGGTAAGGTAAATTTTTTATGAGATGTTCGGCTTGATACCCACCAAAATTTTGTACTACCAAACTGGCCAGAAATCTGCTCGAATCGTGCCATATCTCTACTAGAGGTTTTGTGCTTGTGAATTTGTGATGCTTCTAAACGGATGGATCCTAAACCTCTGAAACCAACGGTCGTGTGACAACTAACAAGATCTCCAAACAGCTTAGTTCCACGCCAAAAGAAGAATTTTTCTTAAGCGGATACGTTAGCCTAAAAAATGAAAAGAAAAATGGAGTCGATCTGCGAACAGCTGATCCAAGCCTATCAGAGCTGATCACATGATGATCATGCCACGATTGACTTGCAATTAAACGGCACAGATTGGTAGGTGCGAGGCATGACCGGATCCTGTCTCATGGGCGCCCATCATTTTGCCAATCTCTGAGCCAGCCAATGCTTCTCCATATCACTATATCAAAATGCACACATCTATACGATTCTACTTCTACACACCTCCTAAGCCGACAGGCAACAGCTTTATCCTGTACTACATGCCTGCAACACCATTGAAAAAATATATTCAGGTTCTTTATAGCTTGCATCAATGAGCTGAATTATATAACATATATGTTGTTTTTATATGGATCATAATGGATGTTTCTTTTTGCACTGGAAAGTTCAGAAATGAGGTGTTCAGTATTGTGATAGATTTAAGAGTAGACTAGTAATAGTAATACATCAGTAGGCAAATCGGAGAAGCCTGACCAAGCTAGGCAGATTACAGATGATGGACACCTGTTATTTCTTCTTGATGAAATGGCCACTTGGGAGTTTTTTTTTAAGAAATGAAGAGATGGTTCAGAAAAGTGTTGATGAAGATGAGTACCAGGTTAATTCTGTATTAGAGTAATAGTTATGCCTAATTTTCCTTGCATTCTATTTTTTAATTAGCCTGCAAGTGATGTTATTATCTGTTACACCTCCAGCCACAAATGGGTATTTAATATCAAAATGGTAAGAGAAGCAACCTCTAGGGATTGGTTGCTCATGTTGCACTTGCAGCTTGGTGGAAAATTTCATGGCGAGCATAGACCCTAGAAAATAAACAAAACTTGTTCATAATACAAAATTAAGTAATCAGGATCAGGAACAGATATTGAGGGAAAATTCAAACACATAATGAATTAACTGGAATGGGACAGACCACCATTCACCAAGTGTAGGACATACGTTTCTTTGAGCCATAGAGGATAACTGGATAAGGCACTGAAGAAGTAGGTCATACTAGTTCCATTTTGAAATGTCTGCATGTGTTCCCTTGTTTTCTTGGCTGATAAGCTAAAGAAGAAAAGGAAACAATGAGCAATTTAATGACAATTTTTCTCCTTCTTAATCTAGAAAATTCTAGAAAAAAAGCAATATAAAACTTCATCTGTTAAAGTTAAATGGTTTGATGATATTTAAATGAGCAGATAAGTTGCATCTTGGTCCCTGGTTTCTGGCTGTATGATTTACTGCCATCAATACCACCTAAAAACAACCATCCTATGCGATGCTCTTTAAAAGTACTAGGACCATACTATACATCTGATATGTACCATACTATACAGAGTTGACCAATGACCAGCCGTTTGCCCTGCAAGCTTTCAATCCCTACCCATTTGAGCTGCAAAGTTTGTTGTTTACTTGTTTGGCTGACAAGTCAGGTGTAACTGTAAGCAGAAAAAACTTGAAGCCTGACAGTTAAAAATTTATAGGAAATCACCAGTCATTTTCAGGGAAATCACCAGCCTCTTAAGAAAATTATGCAGGAAAAAATATAATTTTTTCAAGCTAAGTTCCCATTGTATAGAAAACAAAATCTAAGTACAGCTAGAACAGTGCAACTGTGCCAAGTTGGTATTTTTCAGCAAGGCTTGAATGGCCCTCAAGAGAACTGAAATATAAAATAGAAGAGGAAGGAGAAGGTGCAGCCAACTAACTTGTGACCATATTTAAGCAGTTGTTATGCTACCCTCTCAGAAGATTTAGCTCCCTCTTTGCCTCTTCTCCCTCTAAACCATAAACCAATCTACCTGTGCTAATCAGGTTCTAGCTTGCTTCTTCTTCATCTCTTTCTTCTTCAGACTGAACTTGGTCTGAAGATCCAGAAACAAAGTGTGCTTTTCAAAGCTTTGCTAGTTGTAACAGAGGCACTAACCTTGGAGTTTGGAGGTAAGCTGCTGTGCTTTGACGATCTTTCTGTAGCAGCAAACTAAAACTTTGCTTCACGTAATGAACATTGTCGTTCATGTAGGAGCTCTTGCTTGTGGAGGAAAACTCACAAATGGCGATAAAGATGAAGGGAATCTTCAAAGGGCTGAAGATAATCTCTCAAATGTTCGGTAATACTTCCATCTTTCTTTGTTTACATTACTTAGACTTGTATTTTGGTGATATTGGTTTCTGAATCCAGATTCAGATTCAAGCAAACGTCAGTAAAAGCATACTAAGAGAATACTGTGTGGGCTGTGAGAAATCACAGAAACTAATCAATGTACAATTTTTGAACATGCTTTTTCTTTTGCAGTGCACAAGGAGCATGAGATGGAAATTGGGTACCCTACAGATGTAAAGCATGTGGCTCACATAGGTTTGGGCACCAGTGACACATCTCCAAGCTGGGTAAAAATACCATAACTTGACAGCCTTTTAATCAGATCACAAACTGCTTTATGAATGCTTTCTGTTTGGGTTCTACTTCTATTCTAGTATTGCTAATGATTGGAAATGTACAATTTTCACTTTTAGATGAATGAATTCACCGGAACAGACGATTTATCAACTGGTTCTCTGAGCACAACTGCACAGTCAAGGCAGACTTCTTGGGCCTCTTTAGGTATTTACTATTTAGATTCCTCTCACCCTTCTGTTTATATCCTTCAAATATTCAGTAAAGACAACAGATAAGGGCATAATCAAACAATGTTTCTAAAATATAAAGTTTCATTGGTGCCTTTTGAATATACAACTTGAGCCATGCCTGATATAAAACGTCACCATCATACATATAGTCTAATTGGTGCTGAATCTGCAGAACTAATCATTTATGAATATAAACGACTAAACGTTGAGATCTTCTTGATCTATTTTTTAAGAATAATTTTAAGGACTAGTACTTCAGTTGTGGCACACCACTACTCCATTTCCTTTTAGGTTGCTTGCATGTTTACAAGGTGCAATGAACAGCGCTATAGAAAATCATTAAACATGACATCCAAACATTCTTTGATAACCAGTAATATTTTATTTCTGCAGATTTTGAACAACCAAGAAGCATGATGCCGATTGAGATATTGCCAGAGAAATCTGGCCAGGAGGCCCCCTCCTGCCCTGACATTCCAAGAGGCCCAAGGAAAGTGAGAAGGAAGAAGAACAAGACATCGTCCCCTACTTCATCTGCAAGATCATCATCCTCAAGGTCAAGAACTTCATTCGCAACCGCGTACGACGCCTTCAACGAGTCGCAAAGAGGGTTTCGGGTTGCCTGAAAATTACTGCTTGTGTTTTCTCTACTATGAATTGTACATTATGTGTCGGTTTAGGAAGAGAATTGATTGTGAATTGTTTGATTCTTTCTTTTACAGTAAATACATAGTTGGAAATGCAAAAGAAAATGGATTAACTTAATGTTTGAAGTTGTGTTTGTCTCAAATCTTATATTTCTGATTTATTGTACAGATTCTTTGAATGGTTGGATGGCAGTCGGCAGATGTTAGACTTCAGTAATATAAGATTTTCCCTACTTCAGCATTAGTTTTCAATCACATATCATTATGAGTAAGCTCGATTCGCATCATTTTTAAAAGACATACATACAGCTGTGAGGAGCTAATAATGCTATTGATCACGACATGTATGGACCAAGAACAATTCGTCTTAACTTTTTTTCCACGCTAAGTTGCCAGGACAAACATGGAATTGACATGATGCAATGTTTCATCATGTCTCAGCACTTTGTTCAAGGACTGTAATAATGTGACACACAGCTGATCTAATCATATAAAGAGCACTTGGAAATATCATCAAATTTGCTACTTGTGATTATGCACTGCACTCTGGTTTCCTTGCATTTGGGCAAAGCATAACCTGGGCAGCAAGGGCAAGTGCTACCTATGCAACCTAAAAAGAAGAAACTTTTGGGAGTAAATTAATCCCATTTTTACATTGACTTAACTATACAGGTCTTTGCGTTGATCAACTTAGCCTGACAGTGAGTGCAGTGCTAAGACCTTAAAGATCTTCCATCCCAAGTCGTCACTCCGTGTTGACCACGTATCACGCTGCGCCACGTGTACAAATTAACCACATGAGAGTGATATGAGACAAACCATCACTACCTTGGAAAATGACAATTTTTTCCATGGACCATGTACCGGTTGACAAGCTATGAATATTCCAGTGTCACCTGGCAAGTCTTCAGCTCTGCTGTGAATGTCAGGTAGGCAAACACTGCAACCATGGCAAGCACAAGAGACAGACAAGAACACAAGATGGAAGGAAAGGTGAGGTGTCATATGCTTTGGAAGCATAGCTCAAGGTGTCCATGGAAAGCAAAGTACCCCACAGCTTGTAAAGGCCCAGCCATTGAGGCCTACAAATACCCAGCTACTTAGCTCGACCTCTTCTCATCCAGCACAAGAAGTGAGAAACTTTACTGAGCTTAATTACTACTAATTAGTTACCTAGCTAGCTAATTATCTGGTTTTGCAGTAGTGATCAATGGCGAAGGGTAGTGGTTATAGCCATTGCCTTGGGCTAGCTTGCTTTGCTCTTGTGGTTGCCATGGCCGGCGCGACGCAGTTCAAGGTCGGCGGCGCCAATGGCTGGAGCGTGCCCGGCGCCAATGCGGAGTCGTACAACGATTGGGCCGAGAAGACGAGGTTCCAGATCGGAGACGCGCTAGGTAAATTCGAGTTCTTGGTGACAAAAACTGCATTTGTGCTGAAGCTTTGAGGTGGCGTGATCATGGCGGAATGGTGCAGTGTTCGTGTACCCGAAGGAGAAGGACTCGGTGCTGCTGGTGGATCCGGCGGACTACAACGCCTGCAACACGTCGTCGTACGTGAAGAAGTTCGCCGACGGCAACACGGTGTTCACCCTCGACCGCTCCGGCGCTTTCTTCTTCATCAGCGGCGTCGACGCCAACTGTCGCGCCAACGAGAAGCTCATCGTCATGGTGCTCGCCAGCCGCAACGGCACCACCACCGCGCCGTGGCCAGCTGGGTCCTCACCGCCTCCGGCGTCGTCGAGCGCGCCGGCGCCGTCGACGTCGCCAGCACCCGCCAGCCCGCCGCCGTCTTCTCCATCACCTCCCCCAGCTTCACCGCCTGCTCCTAGCTCGTCAGGTGCTGCTGCTCCAGCCGCTGCTCCAACGACGCCGACCATGCCGCCACCGGCTCCGACCCCATCGTCGACGCCTGCGCCATCCGCTTCGTCCCCGCCGTCGCCGCCCTCGGCGAACGCCCCGAGCGCGCAGGGGGCGACGAACCCGAGCGCCGCGTCGCCGCCTCCCGCCGCGAACGGCGCCGTGCACGCGGCGGTGGCATCAGGCCTCGCCGGCTCGGCCGCCGCCGGCATCATTGGCTACGCCATGCTCGCTCTCTGAAGTGCAATTAATGCAGTGAGGTGTTGCAACTAAATTGGAGGGAGATGATTGTATACTACGTTTGTGTATATCGTGTGTTTGTATTCATTTTCCAATGGATGAATAAGAACGAAATGATCGAGCAGTTGTGCCAAATTTCGATCATTCGCTTCACGGTTCGCATTACTGTTCTAGATTATTTGATTCACGTCTCTAAAAATATATTTTCTCAAAAAATATTTTTCTACTATATTTTTTAATCAGTTGTTTTAAGTTATTTGTTAAATTTAGTTTTTAAAATATTTAATCTATCATATACTAATGAAATAATTAATCCATGATAATAATCTTTCTCAAGCATCGACAAATTCAAGGGCGAACACCTACGGAATGACTCACTCTTCCACGTCGAAGTTGACGGCAACACGGTGGTCGTCGTCCACGTCGACGTCGCAACACCGAGGCTGAGTCGTTAGAATTTTTTTGATTTTTATATTTATTTATTAAAAGATTTGCAAAAATAGATTTTTGTTTGAAAAATTTGCAAAAATAGACTCCTACCGCCCTCCCAGAGGGTGATTTTATGACGTGGCTGACGGCCGTTGGCCCCCCGCCGACGGGGGCCGACGGCCGTCAGCCATTTTGCAGGCGGGCCCCGGCCTCCCAAAAACCGCCCTCTTAGAGGGCGGTAAGGGGGCCGCCTGCAAAATGCATCCGGGCGCCCGCGTCAGCGCCCCGCGCCCGCGCCAGCGTCCTCGGCCGCGCGCCCGCTCGCGCCCTCGCCCGCTTCAGCACCCCGCGCCCGCGTCCTTGGCCCCGCGCTCGCGCCCGCGCCCGCGCCCGCGTCCTCGGCCCCGCGCCCGCTCGCGCCCGCGGACGGGGGCGCGGGACGCGCCCTCGGCCGCGTCAGCGCCCCGCGCCCGCGCCCGCGTCCTCGGCCCCGCGCCCGCGCCCGCGCCCGCGTCCGCGTCCCGCGCCCCCGTCCGCGCCCTCGGGCGCGCAATTTGCAGGCGGCCACCTTACCGCCCTCTGAGAGGGCGGTTTTTGGGAAACCCAGGGGCCGCCCGCAAAATAGCTGACGGCCGTCGGCCGGGGGCCCGATGGCCGTCAGCCACGTCATAACCCAGAGGGCGGTGGGAGTGTATTTTTACAAATTTTTCAAACAAAAATCTATTTTTGCAAATCTTTTAATAAATAAATATAAAAATGCTAAAAATTCGAGTAGCTAGGGCAGTAGGGCCCATGTACATTTATTTGATGGCCCATATTGGCCCAGTTACACACGCATCACTGCAATTTAGTTGTTTTTTCTTTCAAAACATAATTGTTATTTGATGGCCCATATTGGCCCAGTTACACACGCTTATATAGATGAGTATATATTCATCCTTATAAACATACACGTACCTCCATGAGCATCTCTGAGTAATTTAGTATTCATCTTATTTTCTTCTCTTTTCGTTAACTCTATTATTGTCATATACTAAAGTTTGTTTACTGATGGACTTTGAGGAATCGAAACGTATACAATACAGTGGGTGATTATTTTTCTTAATTTTTCACTGAACATGTATTTTTGACATATCGTTTTCGTTTCTCTAACCAAACTAATCATACCACAGTATCGAGCGGTCAATCGACCATGTTACTCCCACCATTTTCAAATATAAATATTTCTAGGTTATTTAAGTAAATGTTGAGGTTATATAAGAAATTACTTAAATGCCTGCTTGATTTCCTCGATCACACGATTGGCCGAACTTTGAATTGTTTGGATTCCCTTCAATCATACGATTGGCCGAAATTGCTTGGATTCATGTGCTTTGAAATTTGTGCACCAGTAATGCTTATGGGCCAATTTGGATTGATACCAAAATGTGCTGTACCAATTTTTGGGCAACTTAAATAGTAGATATGTTGGTTTGGATTGAAGCTAAACGATTGGTAGTGCCAATGCTCCATTTGTCCAAACCAAATATGAGATAGATAACTTTACTCCCACCAATCCCACGTACTGCCGCTCGCGCGAGCCCGTGCCTCGTCGCGCCGGCGGTGCCCAGCTCTAGCGCGGCGAGGCAAGCGGTCAACCTCACCCTAGAACACCCCCACCATCTCCCCACCTTGCCGCTAGTCCCCACCACCCGATTCACGCTCATTGAAAAAGCATGGTGGAGCGGGTAAGCCGTTAGGGTTAGACTCGGGTGAGGCGTCTTGGAGGCAGTCATCATCCCCTCCCCTGTGATGATCGCTGGAGCCAATTACTCTCGGCGATTTTCTCCGAGCTATGTGGTCATCATCAACCTCACCCACGCGGCATCATCATAGGAATAGGCCCGTAGTGACGAGGCAGGAGGAGTTGGCAGCACCTAGTAAGCCTAGGGTGGCCCAAGTGGAGATCCAGCCATGTCGTCCCCCTCTCTCGACCCATCCCCATGGCTACTTCATCGATGATCTATTCCCCCAAGTTATCAGGAGTACCCCGAGCCAGTGGATTTGGGTTAAAAAAGGGAGAGGCCACGACCACACCTAGGGTTCTCGGCATCCTCGGCGGAGATTTGTAGGTTTGGGGGAAGTGCTAGACGCATCTAGAGAGTGATAGAGAGGAAGAGAGATAATCGCTCCTACGCTGAAGTGGTGATGGATCGGCGTCCGAATCAACCCCGCTTCGATCTGGATCATGCCAACAAGTGTCGCACGGTCAATCAGGGAGGTGATCGGGGGATTCTAGGCCCTAACTCTAGAGAAGAAGAGGAGATCCGTAACCAACTGCTGCTCAATCAGAGGAA
Organism: Oryza meyeriana var. granulata; assembly: GCA_003991445.1. NCBI lineage: Eukaryota > Viridiplantae > Streptophyta > Magnoliopsida > Poales > Poaceae > Oryza > Oryza meyeriana. The sequence goes on from RYFJ01000212.1 coordinate 74,931, forward strand.
ACAGGAGGGTGGGTGGGAGAAGCGTCTTCCCCAGCGTGGTGAAGACCGTCGCCCATGGCAACCTCCCCAACAATAGAATAGGGAGGTTGGCTGGAGGCAAGAGGAGTGTCGCACGCGGCAAGGCCCGATCCCCCTGCAGGAGCAGCGAGGGGAGATGGGGAGAAGAGATGCTGCAGCTGATGGATTTCGAGTGGGAGTACCTGGAGCTGCGAAAGCAACAATCATCAAGTGCTTCAAATGCGGTAAGGAAGGCTATCACCAAGCTACTTGCTCTAACCCCCCTTGTGTTATGCATGTCATAATACAGGGCATATTGCTGCTCACTGCCCTCTGAATTCTAGTAAGAGAGGTGTGAAACTTTGCGGTTTTGGCATTCCCGGATAGGGTTTCTTTAGCCTTCATATTGATGCTCCAGATTTGGAATCTGAGAAAGCCCCTGTGAGAGGTATCTTAACTATAATTGATGGAGTTGGTTCTGTGGAAAGAACTGAAACTGAATTAAATCATATTTTCTCTAATCTAACTTGGGAATGGAAAGCAAAAAAAATGCATGAAAGAGAGTTTCTAATCACTTTTCCCTCTGAAAACATTAGAAGACAAATTTTGAGGTCGAAGAGTTTTGATTTTGACTGTTTTCCTATCAAAGCTAGTGTGGTAGAGACAGCTATGACAGAGGAGGCAGTGGATGAATTAGTGGCTTTGGGTCAAGATTTATGGTATTGAAAAAATTGCTAGAGATGAAGATTCTGTCAAAGCAATTGCTGACCTGGTTGGGGAATTTGAATCCTTAGATGACATTAGTTTAAAGAGAGATGGACCAGTCAGAATTAGAGTTGCTTGTAAAGATCCCAATGAGCTTCACTTCTCAATGATTTTGTATGTTAACAAAGTTGGGTTCAAGCTGAGATGGGAACCTGAGGGATATATGCCCAAAAATCTTGATCTTCCTCCCCAACCTGATGACAAGGATGACAATAATGAGGATGATGGTGATGCTGATGACTTGGATGGTGATGATAACTCAAAAGATAGCTTCCTACCAGAGAAAGAGATTACCAAGAAAAATCTAAAAGGTTCTACCTCAGCCCCTCCTGCTTATGGTAAAAATTACCAAGGGGCCGGCAAAACCCTCTCTCTTTCCTACAAGAAATCAGAGTTTAGCTTGGTTGACAAAATTAGGAGCGAGATGGAAACCAAGGAGGTGGAAATGGTGATTGATAGTCAGAAAGAGAAAATTGCTGAAGATTCTCTAGCTATGGTGATCTAGGCTGGTTCTGAAGAGATGCAAATCTCTCAGGAAGAAGCCCTCCCTCTTAGTGCTCAGATGCAGGATCAAATAGATATTGGACCTCATTCTGGAAAGGAAGGGGAGAGTACTGATCTAGAGATGACTCAGGAGTTGTTGCAGGTGAAATGTGATATTCCAACTGATTCAGATATTGAGAGGTGGAGGCTAGAGGAGGAACAAGAGGATGCTGAGGTTTTTGAAGAGGTGTCCAATAAAAAGAATAAGAGAAAAAAAAAAGCAGAATTTCCCTATGGTGGCTAAAAGAAAAGGTGACAGACAGAAGAGCCAGGCTCTCCCTATCCACATGAGAGCTGAGATGCTTACCAAGAGGAAGAATCTTGAAGAGACAGGTATTACTTCTAATCCCTTTGCTATTTTCCAATTAGTTAGTTCTGAAATCTTGAATGAGATTGTAACTAGTGCTGGTATTTCTCTTGGAAAAAAATAAAAATGAAGTAGATTGACTATTGACACTATTAGAGCTAAAGAAATAGCCCAAGCAAAAATTGCTAAAGCTGCTTGGCTAAAAGAGAGGAATAAAGAGAAAGAAAGGAATAAGGATAAAGATAATTTAGAGATGGCTAAAGAAACTCACTTATAAGATATAACGCCCTGAAATTTACCCCGTTTAAATAATTGTGGAAAAGGAATTTTAGAAAATAATTTAAAAGCCTCAAGGAGTGCTAATAAATAAAATTAGAGAAAATCTACAACAAAAATGGGCCTAGAAATAATTTTATAAAATACTTTGCTTAATTATCTATTTCCTGGAATTTTCTGGGATTTATTTGATTAAGGGAAGTACTTTTGGTGAATTAAATAAGCCTCACAACAATTATATAAAAGAAAAACAAAATTATAAAACCTTTTCAGCCTCTAGGCCAAATTCAGCCTAGACTTCCCTCTCTCCTCCCCCGCGCGCACCTGGCGGCCCACGGCCTGCTAACCGCGCGCGTCTCCCCTCTCGTTGATAGGTGGGACCCACCTATCAGCTTCATCCTCAAGCTCGGGACAGAGTTCCTGTTCCGCCCGACTCTGGCCGCCGCGAATTGTAACAACCCTAAAAATGATTAAATTTTAAAACTATTTTTATTTTTGTGAAATTTTTGAAAAATCACGCGTCAAGTTCGTCGTTTCGTTCCATTTAAAAAAAAGCCGTTCTTCGTTCGTCGTAATTGTTTCCTCGTTTTCTTTTCTTTTTATTTTATTTTATTTTTCTCAGAAGTGCAATCCATCCATCCGTCATCTTAAAATCCTCGTGGACTCGTCCGCGACATTCTCGGGCCATCGGCCATTCTCTTCTCGTCGCCGACCCGTTTTCTCGGCACGGCCCGTTCTCTTTTCCTCCTTCTTTTCCTTTTCTTCTATTTCTTTTTCTTGTTTCTCCTCTGGCCTACCAGCCCAGGGTCTAGTCGGCCCATCATCAAGCTAGCCTGGTCTCCCTTTAACCACCTCTCTTCCTTGTCTCTTCTGTTTCCCGAACAAGCAAAGCAGAGTTTCCCTCCATCGATCATTCCAGCATAGCCTCCTAATCATTCTTTCGGCACACGCGTCGCAACCCCATGCCTCTGTCGTGCCACCGAGTTAGCTGAGCCCCAACTCGAGCTCATCTCCACAAGCTCGGCCACGCCGCCGCCTCTGCCTCCTCCCCTATCTCCCTCTCTGTTCCTCTTCGTCGGACGTCACCAACACGAAAAAGGAGCGCCGTCGTCTCCTCTTTCACCTCCCTGAACCCGCCTCAAGCCCTGTCGCCGGAATCATTGCCGCCGGAGCTAAGAAACCAGGACCCTAGTCCCGACCGCCACTACTCGATTCTCAAAAATTAATCACCGTTGTCGCATCTTGTCCAAAATTGAGGTGATAATCATCTTCTTCTTGCCAAGCACTCCCTTTCCCCTTTGTTTCCCCGGCAAGACTGCTGTCGGGAGATCGCCGGCGCCGCGGCTCCTTTGCTTGGCCTCCTGCCGACCGCATGGTGTCCCGCCGCCTCAGCCTTCCCTGCGCCCATCGCCGCCACTGGAAGCTCCCTCCTGCCACCCTGACGCTTCCTGGCTACCGTGCTTCACCGCCTGTTCGCAGGAGTGCCGCCACTATGGTCTGCCTCCACCGCCACGATCTGCTCGCCGCCGCCAGCCTCGCTACCAACCTGCTAGCCCCGGGGACCCACGGGAATGGAATCACCACACCTTGGGGACCTCGGAATTGGCCCCTGTTCGCCGCCCTTCGGCCTCCCTCGCCGACAGCGCTGCCAAACCGCCCCCGCCTCCTATTGACCGAAGAAAACCGAGAGAAAACTGACTAATTTCCTTTTTCCTTTAGAAAAATAAATCTGGAAATTCTTTAGTCTCTGATTCAATCGGTTCAGTGACCGTTTGACCTCAAAACACAAATCTGAGACCCATTCCCGACTCCTTGAATTTTTTTGAATCTATCCACGCCAGTTTCATTGCGATCCGAGCATCCGTTGACGCAACCCTAATTTTGGCTCTAGGGTTTCCGCTCGACGCGACTTCGGAAAAATCCCAAATTTCTTCCATAATTTCTCTTTTTAATTATCTTATGCACTTTCTGAATTTTTGGCATTTATTTGGAATTATTTGCTTATTTATTTTTATTTGTGTATCGATAAAACCCGCCGCAGCAGATCCAATCGAAGAGTCCGAGATCGCAACTGACGCGTACGCCTACGCAGTCGTAGGAGGAGACGATTGGTACGACTACACCGACCCTAACAGCAAGTCATGCAACCTTTGAACAATAACTGAACCCAATATGGAGCTAAGTCATATTTTGGGTAGAATACTACCTTGAAGTACTTAAATAGGATGCACGAGTTAATCTTCTAAAGTATTTCGAAATAGAGGACACCTTATATTTTATATTGTTATAAATATATTGCCATGCCTTGAGTTGAGCCTAATGTATATATCCTTGATAACTCTAGGTTAATCCTGCTATTTATGAATATGTTGAATATTATATGAAATTATTATTTTATGTGATAGTTTTGGAGTATGTGATTTATTTAAAGTTTTAAGGACATAACCTCCTTGTACCAGTATAAGTGACATAGTTAGCACCCATCCGCACAATCAAGGTATTTGGACCCAGTGTGTACTGCTCCAGTGAATTGAACTTCTGCAGCCTTTCAGTGTATCGGCATTTTAGGCTTTAACACTTGTAATGGCCATTGAGTGATGTAAGATTATTTGATTATATTAGTGTGGGGTGCTACGGTGCCTTTTGCGGTCTTTGAGGACTGCGTGTTCCTCCTAGTTGTGCAATAGTGGGTGAAAGAGTCGTCGGGTTGGTGCACACCCTCGCAAAGGCCAAGTTGAGGCCAACAGGCGCCTTGTCCTATAACCTACTAGGCTAAACAGAGATGAGCTTGGGGCAGTATTACACTTTGTTATCTTCAGCCTGGCTGTCACACCCCGATCTAGCACCACCGTACAACAGTGCCAAATAGGGCGTGCCGCAGGATTGCAACGCAAACTGCCTTCCCGCAGAACCGCGATATCAATACCAGTCCCAGGACACAGTGCTGGTATCCACGGCAATCAGACGTGCATCATTGCAGTAACTTAAATATTTAAATAAATAAGTAGACATATACCTTAACTTACGTTGCAGCTTCAGAGCAAGCTGGAGACAGCAACAAGCAACACAGAGGCAACGGCAGCAGCGGAACAGCGGACTAAGTCCTAACACACAGGCAACGGCTGGGAACCAGGACAAAACCCTAATCTTCACTTCACAGCAATTCCAGCTTCAGCTCTCGGCGGAGAACTATATATAAATAGAGCAAGAGTGAGTACTTACGTACTCAGCAAGCCAGGGGAACATAGGTGGTTGTTGCAGGCTTCAAAGAGAGGCTGGTTGTTTTATAAATCTGTTTTGTTGAAATCTTTTAAATCTGCTAGTGTGTGCTTCTCAACAATCAGGACGAGGTGAGTCTCATATGATCAAAGTGAGATGCATCAATCTTTATTTCTCCAGTTTTCACAATCAAGAAACTCACATCAAACGGCTTCCCAAGCCAAAGCATTTTCCCGGACTTCCCGAGTCCTGCTGTCCACGACAGCCAAGCCATTTCATCAGACCTCCAGTGCCCTTAATGGCACCTCCTTCTCACAGTTCTCGAAACCACACACACATTTGCAAACAGGGTAAAATAAAACTACGTTAAGGAATTACCTCACATCCGCCCATGACCATGGGCACAGCTGTTCAAACAGTTTAGACCTCTGCAGAGGGGATACACTTTACCCACACGACACGACTCACTCTAGCCACCAGCTCACACTGAGCAGGCACGATCGTGGCCTAGAGGTTTTCGCGATAAGGCATTTCCCTAGGCCTCTCAGGTTACCCCATGCCAACTGGAGGGGTCCTTGAGACCAATCATAGGGTAGGTCCCAGACCATGCTGTACCAGGAACCCATGAGGCAACCCTGACGCCCTCCCGCATGATCCACAGTCCAATGGCACGCAAGGCGTCCCTGAGAGTCTAGTTACTTGGCCAGAGGCTTCCCAATTCACCCATGTGGTTGTACTGTTATATGCTCAGATGAAATTTCGAAGGAATCGGTCCTTAAAGCGACCACACAGGCATCACCCACACCAGATCGGCCTTGTGTCACGAATCTCCATTTTACAATTCATTTTGCTTTCACAAGGCACCGACCCAAGTGTCGGATTTTCCAAACGTTTCGTAAAACCAAGTTTTACCTAAGAGGTTGCTCAAATTTTAAGTTAAAGAAGCGGCCGTCAGTACTCTACAATAGTGCACGAATACCGAGGCATGGCAGCAGTGGTTACAAGGGAATAGGGTATTACAATCATCAAGGGAGGATTTTAAATGCAGCAAAGTTGGGTAGGTCAGCCGGTCTGACTCGCAGACGGGACCGAAGGATTTAGTGCACGCATATCGATGTAGGATTTCACAAATAAAATAATTAAAGTTCACATATAGGCTCGATTGATCAAAGGTGACTTGCCTTGCTCTAGGTCTTCACTGGTCGTCGAGAAATCGTTGCGAAATCCGCTCCGAAACAAATTTTCGACGGTCGTTTACTGTACGCAAACACTCAAAAATCTATACAAAGTCCAAGAAACAGATCCTATTTAGTGTTAATAATAATGCAATTAGATAGATCTCAATTTGAGAAAATTACTGGAGTTGGAACGGAGTCAATCGGAGTCTCAGATAAAAAGATATGATTTTTCGAAGATTATTTGAATTTATGGATAAAGGGAAAATGATTTGATTTAATTTCCAGAGGGGAATATTCGAGGGAATATTCCCTAGAGTCTCTCACATTGGGACCCACTGTCAACTGTGGCCCATGGGCTAGTGAGTGGATAGGGGGGAGTTGGCGTGCGGGGTCCAGCTGTCAGTGAGGGGGAGGGGCGCACGGGTGGACTGCGGTGGACTGAGGGGGAGTTGGACCCACGTGTCAGCGAGTTTCATGGCCAGGGACCAGGAGCATGGGTGGCGTGGAGCAAGGGCCAGGCCCACGCATTGGTGACGGTTTTTCCTGCCCGTGCGGTGCCACACGGCAGGGGCTAGGGGAGGGGGTGCACGGCTTAGCGGGATTGACGGCGCACGGCGGCGGGATTGACGGCGCACGGTGGCAGGAAGTGAACCGACGAGCGGTGGTGAGCTACGTCCAGCGGCGGCGCCGGCGGGGAAAGGGGGCACTGTGAGTGTCGTGAGCGGCTCGGATTTGGGGAATGACCAAGTGACGGTGGCCGGCAGCGAGCTACCGCCACGGCGGGGAAGGGAAGAGAGGGAAGGCGATGACAACGGCCATAGCGGTGCAAGGAGGTCCAGCGAGCGATGGCACGCCATGGCAGGAGGCGGGCACCGGCAGAGGGAGGAGGTCGAGGGGAATCCAATAGGGTGGCTCGGGTTTGGTCGAGGACGAGCAATGGTGGTCGACGACGTGGTGCCGTAGCGGCGTGTGAGAGAGAGAGGAAAAGACTGACGCGTGGCGGTGGGGAAGATACGGCGATAGTGAGTTGGTCCACTCTATCGGGTCCCCATGCTAAACACCAGGTTCCAGGGCGAAAGGGCGAGAAACTACAGAAATGCTCACCGGCGACGGCAATGGAGGTGGCTAGGATGGGGGTAGAGGCGGTGGTTGGCTCCGGGATGCAGAACTCTGAGTGGGGAACGGTGCTAGAGGGGAGCGGCGGCGTCCCCGGCGTGGGGCTCAGCTTGACGAGCAGCGTTCCACGGTGATCAAGCGGCGACGCAGGACCGGCGTCGCTTAAGGAGGGAAGAGACCAAGGAGGAAAGGAGGAGCTCTCTGTGGGCATTTATAGGAGCGGAAGGGCTCGGCTAGGGCCTCGGCTAGAGTCTCCAATAATGGAGCTAAATGATTGAGAGGCAAGGGACAATTGGCACCACGGCGGGAATCCCGCGGGGCGGCGAAATGGGTCAACGGCTGGGATTGCAGGAAGCGGCGGAGGCGATCCATCGAGCGGTGGTTTTTGAAACCCTTGCACGGCCGAGCGGCGGGGAGCGGTCAAGGTGGGGCTGGGTGAGGTAGGCGGCGGATGCCCTTTTGACCACGGGACCGCGGCGAGAGTGAGGCAAGGAGGGGGAAAAGGCGGGCAGGAATGGGAGCGGCGACGCTCCTCTCTTTGGCCACTAGTGGCTCGTCACGGCGGGGCCTAGGTGACGCTCGCCAAGGTCAGGTTGGCATACGGTCATTTAACTGAACGGGTTGTAGGCGTGAATGGGGAGAAACGGTGGCGACGGTAGGAGGAAGAAGAACAGTGCTGTTATATCGACAGTTGAGCGGTGCGCAGAGGACACGCGGCAAGGATCTAGGCGGTGTGGTGTGTTCTCGCACGGGCGAGCAGAGGAAATCAACGGCGCGGAGTGGGACGGCTCGGACACGTGGCGCGCATCGGTGCGGGTGGCAAGGGAGCGCGCGGTGCTGCGGGGTAGAGGAGATCGACGGCTGCTTTCTACGCGTGTGGCCACATGGCAGCATCTCAAGGCGCGTGCGGTTCATGGACACAGAGCTGGGCTAGGAGGGAAGGGGTGCGGCCCAGTAGAAACAGTAGTATTTTTCTTTTTCTCTGGGATTTTCTAGAGGAGTTTTGGGAGGTTTTCAAAAAGGATTTTGAATTTAAAATATCTTTATTTGAACCTAGTAAGGTTTGGGGAAATTCCAGGAGGGGTCCAAATTAGCAATTTTGGTATTTTGGGATTAATCTTTTTTTTCCAAGGATTTTTGCAGGGGATCCAAAGAGAGAAATTCAAGGAGGACGGATTAAATTCAAATTATGGCATTTAATTTGAATTTTTAGGGAAAACTCAAGAGAGATTTGAGGAGTTTTCCTAGGGCTTTGGATGGAGGCGGGACTTATTTAGGTGGATATATATATATATATATATATATATATATATATATATATATATATATATATATATATATATTATATATATATATATATATATATATAGAGGTACTTATATATATACATATATATACACATATAAGTTGGCGGAGTTGAGTAGGAAGGTGGATACATGTAGGTATATGCATGTATTTATATACTTACATATATATGGATGCTCATATATATATATATGTGTGTGTGTGTGTGTGTGTGTGTGTGTGTGTGTGTGTGCAAACTGGGGTAGATCATCGAGTAGAGGTGGATTCCAAGGGAGAGAGAAAACAAGGGGATTTACGGGAAGATTCAACAGGGGGTGTTTTAGGGTTCGGACATCGGATCTTCGAAACAGAAATCGAATAAGAGAAGTTGGCACATCGGTTCGGATATCGAAATGGAGATTTCTAGAGGAGGAGATCGAGAACTAGCCGTTAGGGTTTTGAAACAAAGCTTGATATCGACGATTCAAAATCAGAGATTATTTTGGAACGGAGGGTTCCGGAGAGGATGAAAGGTCGAGATCAAGGACAGGATTTTAAATCGAGATCCAGGCATGACATACAACACAGCACACAGGATCGAAATTTTCATGGGTAGATTTTAGCAAATTATAGTTTAACATCTCGCTGAAAGCGGGGCGTTACACTGGCTAGCTGTGGGTATTGTGTGGGTAAAGCTGGGCAGACGCTGCAGAGTCATTTGGTATTCGAATATGCCGTGCTCCCGGTAAATGGAGATGTCTATGGGTAAATCCAGAGTAGTGGCATGAGTAGAATTGAAATTAGGATTTAAATTGTGAGATGATGGCATGAAATGTTAAACCCTTTAAAATTTAAACTTATTTATCAATTGGGATGTTTGTGAACTACTGATAAGGTTTAGAGTTAAACCAGTTCTCTTCTTTGTATATCCTGCATTACTATATGTTTCCCTGCATGGCTTGCAGAGTACTTGTGTACTCAGTCTTGCATATTTTGGGCTCTAGCCGTTCAGGAAGAGGTTGTAGGTGAAGTCAAGGAAGCCGTCGATCCGCAGGACTGGGACGAAGAAGAGGGTTTCAAGTTCTAGGTCGACTCTACGCTTAGGCCATTCTTGTGGTGCAGAGTTGCGTCTTTTGGTTGTATGTGTATGGCTATAGGCCTGTTGTGTGCGTGTGTTGAGTATGGGTTGTACTAGAACCTTGTTGGTTTGTATAATTAATTGAAGTTCTGTTTCTGTATCATTCTACGCGTAACTGAACGTCCTGGGTGGTTACGTGTGTTGTGGGATGTTTAGACACCCTCCGAACGGTCCCCACAGGAGTGGTATCAAAGCAGGCTTGACTGTAGGTTGACCTAGGTTGGTTAGGAAGTGTTGAAAAATCTATTTTGAAAATTTGAAAAGAATTGCGAAAATGGGTTATTCTTCTAGTTGACTCCCTTCCGCCTTGGTCTGTTTTCCTATCTACTTCCTTCTCCTTTCCTTGATCTAGTTTTGAAAAGTTTTAGTTGATCTTTTCCTCACCCTATTCAAGGTTTGGTTAGTTGGTCAAGGCGTAAGAGACACGATTCGGAGAACTCAGGAGTGAAGTTGCTTTGGAGAGGAGCATTGAAGTTCGATAGCTTCGTTAAGTTAGGGTTGACGATAGTGTACGTTGACCTGTGTCAGTCAATGGTTCGTCCATCATGTAGAACGTGGAGTCATGTATTGTAATTGAGAAATGGCCATCTTGTTGTTGCATGTAACCTTTTGGGGTTACGTGGCACTCGATGTGCTATTGCGTTTCTCAATTTTTATAAGAAAAACTCTAAACATGATTCTGTCTATCATTCCTTGCTACTTCGTTGCTTCTTTATTTTGTGCTTTTCCAGTCTAAGTCTGTTCAATCTTTCCTTGTTACACCTTAATTAACATTATAATGAAAAACCTGTTACAGGCCTAAGTAAAGGGATAAGATGTCAGGAACAGATGGAAATGGCAGTACGGGTGAGCAGCTGTCGGAGAATCCGATTGATCTTGCAAGGGTGATGCAGATGATGGATCAGAACTACAGCAGACTTTTTGAGCAAGTTATCAACAGGATGCCGCAACCAAGTGCCGCTACTGCTAAAGGATCAACTATGGGATCAAGGTGGATAGATTTTCAGAGGACCAAGCCACCGACATTTTCTTCAGCCCCAAAACCATTAGCAGTTGATGGTTGGCTGATGGATGTTGAGAGGAAGTTGAACACAGTTCAGTGTACTGATCGAGAGAAGGTTCTGTATGCTTCTCATCAGCTTAGTGGTCCAGCTGCAGTATGGTGGATTAATTTCCAAGCTGTCCATCTTGACAAGGAGACTATCACATGGAAGAAATTCTCAGAGGAGTTCAGGAAGGTGCATATTCTAGAAGGTTTGATTGCAGTGAAGATGAAGGAATTTAGAAACCACACTCAGAATGGGAAGCCAATTGCAGAATATCATGATGAATTCCAGCACCTTGCACGCTATTCTCCTGATGATGTGAATACAGAAAAGAAGAAGATGGTGTGGTCTGTCGAAGGCCTGGATGAACTAATCAAGTACAAGCTTGCTGGTGTGGACTACAAGGATATGTCTGAGCTACTCAACAAGGTCCTGTTGATTGAGCGCAGGAAGAAAGAATTGGAGGAAAGCCACAAGCGCAAGGCCCCACAGCAGATGAAGCCCTCTACAAGTGCCCCAAGACCAAGGATGATGATGCCAGCAGTACCACCTTGACGCTTCCCACCACAGATACCAAGGCCTCCAATGACATAGAGACAGCAGTATTATGGTGGAAATCAATATCCAACAAGTAATTTTCCAAAGGAATGTTATCATTGCAAGCTGGTGGGACACATCCATCCAAACTGCCCCTAGAGAAACTTTCCGACGAATGTTGCACAAGTCAGAGCAAGAGCCCAGAGTGCTATGCCACGTGTCGTGCCACAGAATCAGAACATGGTAGGACGGGGAGCAGGAGTGCCCAACCGTGGAGGAGCAATGCCAAACCGTGGAGGATAGGTTAGAGCTGTTGCAGGACGAGGACAACCTAACCCTGGAGCTATTCAGGGAAGGGTCAATCATGTTTCAGCTACGAATGCCACTGGAGCTACGAACATTATGCTTGGTATGTTTCTTGTTAACTTAGAGCCTACCCTTGGTTTTATTCGATCCGGGTGCTACACATTCTTTTATTTCTTTGGCTTTGGTTAAGAAGCGTGGTTTGAGCCTAGTAGCTTTAAATAATACCCATGTGATCCATGCCCCTGGATCAGACATGAAATCCCAGTTTAAGTGCCCTAATATAGAAATTCAGATAGAAGGAGTTGTCTTTTTAGCAGACCTTATGCTACTAGAAATGCAAGTGTTGGATGTTATTTTGGGAATGGATTGGTTGCATAAGTATAAGGGAAAGATGGATTGTGAAAATAAGATCGCCTGTCTGGTTAATACTGAAGGGAATAAAGTAGAGTTTAGAGCCAAGAGACCCTTGTTGCCACCATTGCCACAGTCGCTATACACCATGGTCGCAGAAGGAGTTGAGAAAGTACTAGTAGTCAATGAATTCCCAGATGTATTTCCAACAGAGTTGCTAGGAATGCCACCTAAAAGAGAAATAGAGTTCTCCATCAAACTGAAACCAGGAACTAAACCCATAGCAAAGACAATGTACAGTATGGCTGCACCTGAGTTAAAGGAGTTGAAGAAGCAGATTGATGAGCTGGAAGGGAAAGGTTTCATAAGGCCAAGTGTGTCAAAATGGGCTGCCCCAGTGCTATTTGCTAAGAAGAAAGATGGTACACTTAGGATGTGTGTGGATTATCGAGCACTTAATGAAGCAACTATCAAGAACAAGTATCCACTACCAAGAATTGATGATTTGTTTGATCAACTAAAGGCAGCTAAAGTGTTTTTGAAGATTGATCTGAGATCAGGATATCATCAGCTGAGAGTTAGAGAAGAAGACATACCGAAGACTGCATTTATTACCAGATATGGGTTATAAGAGTTTACTGTGATGCCATTTGGAGTGACTAATGCACATGCAGTTTTCATGGGATTGATGAACAAGACCTATATGGATTATCTTGACAAGTTTGTGGTAGTTTTTATAAATGATGTCCTTATATACTCATCAAGTGAAGAAGAACATGAAGAGCATTTAAGGCTAATTTTGGAAAGATTAAGGGAGCAAAAGTTGTATGACAAGTTCTCTAAATGTGGGTTCTGGATGAAGGAAGTACAGTTCTTAGGCCATATCATCACTGCAGAAGGAGTAAAAGTGGACCCAGAGAAAGTTAAAGCCGTATCAAAATGGGAGCAACCGCAGGCAGTGAAAGATGTCCGGAGTTTCTTGGGAATGGCAGGATATTATCGGTGCTTCATCGAAGGATTTTCTAAGATAGCAAGGCCTCTCACTAATCTTTTGAAGAAAGATGTGCTATTTGAATAGACAGATAAGTGTGAGAAGAGTTTCCAAGAGCTCAAAACAAGGCTAACAACTGCACCAATGTTAGCTTTGCCTGATAACAAGAAGGATTTTCAGGTCTACTGTGACGCTAGTCGTCAAGGAATTGGTTGTGTTTTGATGCAAGAGGGAAGAGTAGTAGCCTATATCTCACGTCAACTTCGACCACATGAGCAGAATTATCCAACACATGATCTTGAATTGGCAGCAGTGTGCACGCACTGAAGATTTGGAGACACTATTTAATTGGAAATAAGTGCGAGATGTTTACTGATCATAAAAGTTTGAAGTACATATTTACTCAAACTGACATGAATTTGAGGCAGCGAAGATGGTTAGAACTGATACAAGACTATGATTTGGATATTCAGTATCATCCAAGGAAAGCGAATGTAGTAGCTGACGCCTTAAGTCGGAAAGCGTACTGTAGTAATGCAATGGTTCAGAAGTGCTCAAAGCCATTGTTGAAGGAAATCTGCCAGTTGAGGTTGGAGTTTGTTGATCAATCCAGTATTTGCACCATGGAGGTGAAGCCGACTCTAGAAGAAGAAATAAAGAAGGCACAATAGGAAGATCCACAAATCCAAAAGATTAAGAAAGATCTTCAGGAGAATAAGGCACCAGGTTTTACAGAAGACAGCAATGGAGTTTTAAAATTCCAAGGAAGGATATGTGTCCCTAATAAGAAAGAGATCAAGGATCTGATACTGCAGGAAGCACATGATTCATTGTTTTCGATCCATCCTAGAAGCACGAAGATGTATCAAGACCTGAAGAAAATCTTTTGGTTGCATGTGTATGGCCATAGGCCCGTTGTGTACATGTGTTGAGTTTGGGTTGTACTAGAACCTTGTTGGTTTGTATAATTAATCGAAGTTCTGTTTCTGTATCATTCTACGCGTAACTGAACGTCCTGAGCGGTTACGTGTGTCGTGGGACGTTTGGACCCCCTCCAAATGGTCCCTACACGAATCCCGCCCAAAATCCGATTGTCTCGTCCGTGATCTTCTCAAATTGGTTGAGGGAAAATGTTGCCCCTGTCCTCCTTTGCCATATCTCTAAGAAACCGGAGCAAAAACGCGTTCGGATGCAGGAGTTTGGGAGCTCTCCAACTCGGACCCGTAGCCCTAATTCCCCGCCGCCGCAATCTCGTTGAACCTGAGCCAGACTCCGCTTCCTCCCTCCTTAAATAGCAAGCCCGAGGCTCCTAGGATCCTTTCCGTGCATAAACCATAGCCCTAGCAAGCCCTAAGCAGTCCCTCCGCACACGGGATCCAATCACTGCCGCCGTCGAGCTCTCGGTGGCATCTAGCTGCCGCCTCCGCTGTCAACAGTGCTCGCCGCCACCGCCGTTAGCACCGTCGCACCTCGGGGAACCTTGGCCGCCCTTTCCTTGCCCTCGAAGATCACTATAGCATCATCGCCACCGTGAGCCCGAAGAGCTCTACCGCCAAAACCTCGACGCTGGGCAATTCCGCCGCCGTTCCTCGTCGTTTCACCCTTGGTAAGGATCGCCACTCTGCCCTCTATCTCTCTGTGCCTTCGCCATGCGCAGCCAAGCTGCCGATCGCTGTCGACCATTGGTTCCCGAGCTGTCGCTGCCGCTGCCATCACCGGATGCCAACGTGGCCGCCACGTAGGCGCCAGGTCGGAGCCACCTCGGCCTCATGGGTCCGATCCGATCGAGTTGGATCCCAGCTGTCGGATCACCTCAATTAAGTCCCAGCTATTCGATCCATCCTTGATTAGATCCTGGCCATCCAAATCTGCTTAAAAGCCAAGATCTAATCTGGGCCGTCCGATCTGCATCCAGTCTAACCTAGGCCGTTGAACCCTCGTGCAACCCCTCGGTGGACTCGGTCCACCATGGACCTGAGCCCCTCCTCTCTCTGACCAGTGGGGCCTAGGCGTCAGCCACCTCCCTCTCTCCTGTGCTAACGTCATAAACCTTTTCTCAAATTAAATTAATTCCTAAATGACGCAATAAATCAGTTTAATTCTTTTAAATAGGTTGGGTTTAAACTTCTAAAATTCATAACTAATTCATCCGAACTCCGTTTGGGGTGATTCAACTTGCAAAATTCTTTAAAAATCAAGATCTACCCATTTAAAATATAATATTTTACTGTTGATGTGTGCTTATGTACTGTTTTGCTTTTTTTTATTGCCTTTAGCCGCCGACGTTCCAGAAGAGTCACAGTTTCTCGAGGAGAGTTCAGAAGTTTGTGCAGAGCAGCAAGGCAAGTCACATGGGTTCCTCAACCCCTTTGAGCATGTTGTACCCATGTTTAAAGCTATCTTTTCCTTCAACTATGCATTTGTTTTTATAATGACATTGGAAAGAGAAACCTTTATCCTTGATTATGGCCTCGTTGAATTGATTACCTACCATTGTACCTATGGGACAAACATGACTAGCTAGCTTTATTTATTGGTTATCTAGAATAATTCTAGGACCCTGCTTAGCCATGCCTAGCAAACTATAGAATAACTTATGGACTAAAACTTTAACCTTGATTACAATATTTAGTTCACATAAAATGATGATTCAGTTCACGACTGTGGTTGTGTAAGGGTGATTTAATTGTCCACTAAAATATGACTAAATGGTGGGTTGCGAGCACCAGGGTTGTGATTGTTGCTAGCGGTGCTTGTGACAGTTAAGGACTGGTTCACGGACTACTTGTTGCAAGCAACACTCGTGCTAACCACAAGCTAGAATGGGTAATAGCAGGATTTGAAGTGTGCCGAGTTCAATAGGAGGCACCAGGGCTTGGTTTGTGCTTGATATAAGTCTACACATGGTAGTTGTCAATAAGTCCATGAGTTTGGACGTCGGGCCGTCTCGTGGGAAGGCACTTGATCACCCCTACCGGAGACCGGAGGCTTGGCAGAAGGCTCTTCTATTGTGTGAGTTATATGGATAATCCTATCACAATTCCTTTCCGAGATACCGTGGTGGTATTAAGGCGCACAGTGATGTGTTGTGGAGTTGTGTCTTGTGGGCAAATTGGTACATCTCTGGCCAGAGTTAAACTATTTGAATAGCCATGCCCGCGGTTATGGACGAGCCTAGCAATGTTTTTTGTTATTAGTCCTACACTACCTTAAATAAGCAATGAATGGTGGAACATGTTTAGCTCCAGGTTGGAGTGGTTGGGCCTATACCGTATTGGTGAGTGGTATAGTGTTGATTAATATTGTTTAATAATTAATGTTTTATTACTCATTCATAAATGCTTTGTTAAATGCTATTTATGCAACTTGAGCCATACTATGCCATCCTTTATTATTCCGTGCACTTGCATATTTGCTGTGTGGCTTGTGGAGTATTTCATGTACTTAACTTGCAATCAACAATCATCATCAGAGGAGTACTACAGCGAGGAAGACTTCTTGGAGGACTAAGTGGGAGCTTGGTCAAGTGAGTGGAGTGGGAGTCATCACGTCGTCCTTAGCTTATTTCCGCTGCTTAGAACTTTATTATTTTGAGAGGTGCCATTCGCCTCTGTAATAAATACTTTCGTTACATAAACAATTACTTTGTTATCAACTTTGTCATGTGTGCCTCGGTTGATTCCTGGACGAGGATTTTCACACAATAAAGCACTGGAATTTTGGATGGAAATTCCGGGTGTGACAGAAGCTGATAGTTCTACTGAGCTTGAGCCTTGTGCTGCTAACAAGAAAGGGGTCCATAAATCCGAAAAGAAATTAAAATGAATATTCTCTTTTGGAATGTGAGAGGGTTAGGTAATTCTACTAGGAGAGTTCAGTTGAAAGAGTTGCTTTTTAAACATAAAATAGATGTGGCTTGCTTACAAGAAACTAAGAAGGAGAGTTTTTCTAGCAGAGAGTTGAATGATCTTCATGGTAACAGACCTATGGAGTGGTGTTGGAAATCTTCTAATAGGGCCTCTGGTGGGTTAATGATAGGTTTTAACCCTGATCTTATAGAAGGTCTGGATCATCATTCTGGTAGTTATTTCCTTAGTAGAAGTCTAAAATATAAGAAAGATGGTTTCATATGGGAGGTTATCAATGTCAGCCGGAAACACTCCGGCCCGGATCAACCAACCTCACAAGCACAATGAACACAAGAGGAAATTTGGTGCTATGTAAATGTGACAGCTTTTCTGAATATATTGATTGCCTATTTATACACAAGTGCTAACTAAAACAGGAAAACAACTCCCTCCGCCATGCCCACCATGATCCTGAGCGCATGCGCCATCCCACATGTAGATCGTGCCGGACAACTCGCCACAACGTAGAGACGTCGTGGCCACAACACACGACGCGCCCGGGATGGAAAAGAATCCAAAGCCGAGCCCAAACTCTAAGTCTAACAGAAATTGTTTGAGCGGGAACACAGGATTACAAAGATACTAACATTTCACCCCCTAAGCCTGTAGTTCCTTGCCGATCTTGACAACGTCCAGCTGCACACGAAGTTCACAAAACCGATCACGCGCGAGCGGCTTCGTCAGGATGTCGACGAGCTGTTCCTTAGTGCGGACATGCTCAACGTCCATCCTCCCATCTCCAATGCATTCCCGAATGAAATGAAAGTGAACATCTATATGCTTACTCCGATCATGATAGACAGGATTCTTACTGAAATCGGCTATCCATCTTCAACATGAAGGCCGCCCACTACTTGCTCTTCAGCTCAGCCAACAGCTGCGCCAGCCAAACTCCTTGATAGGCCGCTGTCGTCCCTGCGATGTACTCTGCCTCGCAGGAGGACAGAGCGATGACCTTCTGCTTCTGGGACTGCCAGGTCACCAGACAGGAGCCGAGGAAGAACAGCACGCCGGTGGTGCTCTTCCTTGTATCAACGTCACCGCCCATATCAACGTCACTAAACCCGAGTAGCTTGACCTTGAAAGTGCATCTAACCCCTAAGTGGGTTTTGGTGGATTAATGACAAAGCGGTTAAGAGACTAATGAGTTTATCGAGAATTGTGCAGAGAATTAATCCCAGGTTGCTTGGTGTGGTGCATGGAGACCCCCACAAAGACATGACGCAAAACGGCGAAGCGATTCGGAGTTTATTTTAAATTCTTTTGAATTTTCTTTTGAGTCAAGGAAAAACCGTACTATCAAGAGGGGTTGCAAGCAGTGTTCCAAGACCACTCAAGTGCTTAAGATCCAAATAGCTGAGAGTCCATCATTTTGGCACAACACATACACTTGGGATGGGCTAGTTTCAGTGTTAGGGTCGGAGGTTCCTACTCCTGGGGTCGGAGGCTCCGACCAGCTCTCTCGGCCAGAGACTAAGTGTTGGCCGGAGGTTCCTACCTCTAGGGTTGGAGGCTCCGACCAGCTCTCTCGGCCAGAGACTAAGTGTTGGCCAGAGGTTCCTACCCCTGGGGTCGAAACCTCCTGGCCAAAATCTGTGAGTAACGGCTAAGTGATGTATGCCGATGCCTATAAAGCCCAAACTTGGTTTCTAGCCGTTGGTTGGCCATTCCACTTCATTTCCACTGACTCCTAGCCTCTCCTAAGGTTCTTTGAGCTCTTCCAACTAGTTCTAGTGCATCCTTTATGATTCTTGTGAGGATCTAGTGGGAAATTGAGTGAGTGTTGTTGAAAGAAGGCTAGAAGGATCTTGTGCACTTGAGAAGGACGCGGATTGGCTGCTTGGAGCTTATTTCTCTTGGAGGGAAACCTCCTAGACGGTTAGGCGTCTCCCATGAGCTTCCTCGAGTTGTTGATTGTCCCGAGAAAGTTTGTGAAGGTTAACCTCGCCTCCGCAAGGAAAAGAGGTAAATTCTAGTGGATACCAAGTTGATCTTCGTGGTTACTTGGTGAGGCAAGGGGTCAATCAAGGCCCGGCTCTTTGGAGCTCCTCAACGCAGACGTAGGATCTTTGTGATCCAAACTTCGGGAAAAATCTTTGTCTCAATTGTGCTTACTCGTTATTGCAATAATTTGTCTCTACACTTGGCTCCATTTATCTCCTACCCTATTCTTTGCCTACACTTGATCTCTGTCAATCTATCGGTTATTAAAGTGTCTTGGTAGAGTCAGAACATTAGGGTCGGAACCTCTGGCGTTCTTGGCCGGAACCTCCGACCAGCCCTCTCGGTCAGCCCGAGAGAGCCGGTTGGAGCCTCCTACCATTTTGGTCAGAGGTTCCTACCAGTATTTTACCGCTGCATTTGGAGAATTTTTCAGGAACGCCTATTCACCCCCCTCCCCTCTAGGCGACATCAACGAGCTTTCAGACCTCTCTCCCGGTGCGCCTGTAGTGGCAGCCGTGGTCGATCGTGCCCGCGATGTAGCGTAGGATCCACTTCACCACGCTGAGGTGCTCGGTGGTGGGGTTCTCCATGAACCTACTGACGTAGCCGACAGCGAAGGCGATGTCCAGCCTTGTATGCACCAGATACCTGAGGCAGCCGACGATGCCCCAGTACTCAGTGGCGTCCACTGGTGGTGCAGTACTTGCTTTCGACAGCTTGAGGCGCGGCTCCATGGGAGTGTGGCACGGGTTGCACCCCTCCATGCCCGCTCGATCAAGGATCTTGCGTGCGTACACCGAATGGGATAGCTTGATCCCATCGCCACCCTGTTCCACTTCAATGCCTAAATAAAAACAGAGTAAGCCAAGATCACTCATCTTGAATCTCGCACTCATCTCCTGCTTGAACTTGGCGATCTCAGTGGCATCATTCCCAATGATGATGAGATCGTCGACATAGACTCCCACCAACAGCCGTGAAGCACCCTCGCCGCGAGCATAGACGGCGTGCTCGGACGCATTGTGCTTGAAGCCGAGGGCCACCAGCGTCTCGTCGAGCTTTGCGTTCCACGCGCGCGGTGCTTGTCGGAGTCTGTAGAGCGCCTTGTCCAGGCGCAGTACCTTGTCCTCTTGACCGGCGACGGCGAAGCCAGGAGGTTGCCGGACATAGACCTCCTCCAGCAGCTCCTCGTTGAGAAATGCTGATTTGACGTCCATATGATGAACCCGCCACCCCTCCTGGGCAGCGAGGGCCAGTAGCAGCCGCACGGACTCGATGTGAGCGACGGGCGCGAAGACCTCGTCGAAGTCCACACCGGGCTGCTGGACGTAGCCCTTCCAAACAAGCCTGGCCTTGTGTCTGATCACTTCACCGGCGTCGTTCTTCTTCACCTTGAAGACCCACTTCAACCCGATCATGCGATGACCTGGCAGAAGGGGCACCAGATGCCATGTCTGGTTGCTCTCGATGGTGTCCATCTCCTCAATCATGGCCTGCCTTCACAATTGGTGTTTCTCAGCCTCGGTGAAGGAGGTTGGCTCATTGTCGATCTGTAGATGCAGTTCCGCGGCGACTTGGCATGCGGCAAGTCCGGGCGGTGACACCGGACCCAAGATGTTGTCGATGGCACGGTACCTGGGCTTGACATCATCATTGTCGCTGTCTATGTACTCCTCCGCATTTGGCGGCAGAGAGACGAACTCCAGCTGGGGCGTCGGTGCGGGCACTGGGGTCGAAGCAGGCGAGGCAGCAGAAGTCGGCGCAGGTGTACTCACTGTTGAACCTCCAGGACTCGTCGCCGGCGCTGCACTCGCCGGAGCTTCAGGTGTGCTGCCGTGGGTACTGGCGTCGATGTGATCAGTGCCCCACTCCATGGTGTGGTACTCGACGACGAAGTCGGAGCCGCAAGCCATGATCTCGTTCTCCTCGCTCTAGCTCCAGGACGCCGGCTCGTCGAAGACAGCATCCTTGGACAAGATGGCCCGGCACGACGCCGGGTCGTAAAAGCGCCACGCCTTGGAGCCCGGTTCGTAGCCGATGAAGACAACTGGCGTGCCACGGTCGTCCAGCTTCTTCAAGTGTAGCTTTGTTGACTTGACGTATGCCATGCACCCAAACGTGCGCAGAAAGTGCACATCCGGCCTGCGCCCATGCCACGCTTTGAACAGCGTCATGCCGTCGATAGCCTTGGTAGGCGCCCTGTTCAGCAAGAACACAGTGGAGGCGACCGCCTCGCCCCAGAATGTCGCCGGCATGCTCCGGCTCTTCAGCAAACTCCTCGCCATGGCCACCATCGATTGATTCCGGCGCTCCACGACCCCATTCTGCTATGGGGTGTAGGGCGCCGAGTGCTGTCGCTGCACTCCAAGCTCCGTGCAGTACTCCTTGAACTCCACTGAGGTGAACTCACCCCCGTGGTCAGTGCGCAGAACACGCAGGCGCCAGCCGGTCTCCACTTCCACCTTCGCCTGGAACTTCCGGATGGCGGCGAGCGTGTCGTTTTTGGCAGCAAGCAATGCCAGCCACATGTATCTGCTCCGGTCATCCACCAGCAGCAGGTAGTACCGCTTGCCGCCGGGAGTCGCCGGCGTGATGGAGCCGCACAAGTCGCCGTGCACGAGATCCAGGAGCCCCTCCGCCCGCCACTTCACCTGCGACGGGAACGGGCTCCGCTTGAGCTTGGTGGTGACGCAGTCGGCGCAGAGCTGGTGCACGTGTTCAACGTGGGGCAGGCCATGCACCATCCCTCGCTACTCGAGCTTGCACAGGGCGTCAAAGTGAAGATGCTCGTAGTGCTCGTGCCACAGCCACGCGCTTGTCACGCCCAGAAATTCACCAGAATTTCTAAAGCTAATTTGTGCAATAAATCCTCGTCCAAGAATCAGCCGAGATACACAAATCGACAATTTGATAAACATAACCAAAACAAAATAACGATAAATATTTACAACAGAGGCACTTAGTCCTCACACAGAAGAAATAGCAGCGGAACGGCAACTAGAGTAGCTTTAGCACCAAGCCACAAGCAGCTCAACTAGGATATAAGCCAAACACCATCTTCTCCTCCTCGCGAAGGCTTCACTCTAAAGATTGCAATAATGCAAGACTGAGTACCACCCACCGTACTCAACAAGCCACACTAGGAAATGCAAAATAATGCAACAGGATACCAAAGGAAAGGCATAGTATGGCTTATTTGCGTAAAACAGCATTTAAAATATTTGCATTTAAAATCATTGAAAACTGTATAGTTTAATTAATATCAACATTAAATCCATCTATGAACAACGCTCCGACGCAGTTCAGGCCCAAACCATAACTTCTCTAAACAGGAGCTATCAAATTTCATCATTTATTATCATTATTAAATAGTGTGGGACTAATCACAGAAAACATTGCTAGGCCGCCCTTAACCGTGGGCACGGCTATTCGAACAGTTTTACTCTGGCCAGAGGTATACCAATTTATCCACAAGACACAACTCCACAACACATCACTGTGCGCCTTAATACCACCACGGTATCTCGGAAAGGAATTGTGACAGGTCCCTCCATGTAACCCGCCCAACAAGGGAGCCACCCATTGAACCACCAGTTTCCGACAGAAGCTGATCAGGCCCCCAACAGGGAAACGATCCAACGCCCAAGACATGGACTTATTGACGTAGCCATGGTGGTCTTATTGACACAGCCACAACACACCATGGTAGACCCCGGTTGAACGTACTACACTTTGGTTCCCGCCATTACGCATTCTGGCTTGTGATTAGCACGAGTGTTGCTTCGCAACAAGTAGTCCACGAACCGGTCCTTAACTGTCATGAGCACCGCTAGCAACATCACAATCCTGGTACTCACAACCCACCATTCAGTCAAGTTTTATTTGACATAGTTAATTAATCAGCCACGACTCACTGTCGTGAAAATATAACCATTTAACATTAAAGGGTCATTAATGTTTGAATTGTTTCCCCACATAAAATGACACTATAGTTTCTAGGCATGGCTAAGTAAATACTAAATAATCTAGCCAGATAAATAATTAAACATCTAGCTAGTCAATATTATTACCCAGGGTATCAAGGTATAGGAATCAATATCGACATGGCCATAATAATCAAGGATCATAGGATAATAAATAAATACCCATATAATGACATTCAAAAGCGTTGCATGCAATATTGTTAAAACAAAATAGATTTCGCAAATGGGATCAACATGTTCAAGGAGATTGTCATGTGACTTGCCTTGCAATAGAAAACGTCTTCTGCAAATCTTCCAAACTCCTCCGCAGACTCCGCGATCTTCTGAATCGGCGATTGTACGCGACTACACGTAAAACGATAATAAATCCTAAGAAACTCCAAATAAACAGTACATAAAAAGTATATAAACAAATAAATTATGATTTTAGATGAATTTAGAAAGAAGAATGGGTCGAATCAGACTTCAGACGGAAAAGATACGGCTTTTGGAAGATTGAATTTAGAGTAAATCCAAAAGGAATTGGAAAAGAATATTCTCGGGAATATTCTCTAGATTTTGGGATTAAAATGAATATTTTAAAAAGGAAACTGACATGTGGGATCCACTGTCAATGACTGGACTTATGTAGACTCGGTCTATGGGACAGAGGAGAGGGGTTTTAGTAGACAGGTGACCCGGATGCCATATGGGCAAATGAGTCCGAGATGGACAACGACTCAGTAGCTAGGGCTGACATGACATCCGGATGAATTATGGAGATCCTACGGTCAGAATCAGATACAATGGATCGGACGGTTGAAATTGGTTGAGGGTTCTAAACTTTGGGGCCCCACAAGTCATTCACAGACGGTATCACCGTGGGGCCCGCATGTCTATGTCACCAAGGAACGTTGCGACAGGACCCACCCGTCAGCGGCGTTGGGATGAGGCGAACGGCGTACGGGAGACGCCGGGCGACGTTCGACGGCGGTGGCGGATGACGGCATCAGGACAACGGAGGGACAGCAGAAGAAGTTGGTGCGACGACGGCCGAGAGGAGCGGCGGCCCGATTTGGGGATGAAAGTAGAGGCGCTGGTGACGAGTGTAGATGACGGTGATGGACGGCAGCCGAGAGGAGCGGCTATATATATGGGGCTTGGCTCGGTGTCCCGAGGCAGCACGGGAGCGACGGCTTTCGGGAGGAACGGTGGCAGTTGTGCGCGGCGGACCGGCGGCGGCAGGCGGCGACGAGCCGGCAAGGTGGAGAGGGGAGTCAGGCTCTGGGTAGATGACGACGTCGGTGGCCATTGGCGGCGCGGCAGCGATGCATCGGCGACGACGAAGGACGGCAGCAGGCGACGGCACCAGGGACGGGACCGGAGAGGCCTGTCAGTGCCAAGGCGAGGACGTCGATGGCGGAGCATGGCGCTGGGGCGGAGGTGGTGTAGGTCGGAGCAGGGGCAGCGGCTTCTGCTCCAGAGCGGGGCGGCGGCGCGGCTGAGGGGAGGCGCAGGCGGTGGTTAGATCGGCCTGCAGGACGGTGGCGGCTTCAGGGAAGGGGCGGCGGACTTCGGGCTCACCGGCGGCGGGTGAAGGACGTGCAGGCGGTGATGGCGTCCGCGGCGATCGGCGTTGGCTCCTTGCACGGTGGCGGCGGCTTGCGATGGCAAGGGCGACGGCGCTGGGGAGCAAGAGGCGGTGGCGCTGCTTGCTTGTTGCGCGGCGGCCGACGACGAACTACGGCGCGGCGGCTCGGCGAGGCGACGCACAGGGCGACGGCGCTTTAGGCACAGGGGCTAGAGGCGGCTCTGGCTTATAGGAGAGGGAGTCCCGGGCGGCGATGGGTGGCGGCTGCGCGCAGATTCAGCGGTGGTGGCGGCGCTGCGCTGGGCCCGTGGCTTGGGCGCGACAGGCAGGCCGGCGGTCGAGGAAGCGGCGGCGCCGGGCTGGCGCATGCCGGGCTGGAGGCCGAGGGGCTCGGCCCAGGGGTGAGGCAGGCCGGAGGGGTGCGGCTGTATCGGGAGGAACAGAGAGAGAGAGGACCCAGAGGTAGGTGAAGATGAATTGGAGGGAGGAAAAAGAAAGGAAAAGAAAGAAAGAAGGGAAAATGGAAAAATGGAAGGGAAAAAGAAGAAGAAGAAAAAGGAGGAAAGGAAGGGGTTTTTGGGGAAATTCCAATTTTGCGAAAATTGGAATTTTGAGGATATTTACGTGTTATATTTTTTTAAATACTCTAAAGATGAGGATATATATATATGTATATATGTATATATATATGTATATATATATGTATATATATATATATATATATGTATAAATATATATTGGGAATCGAATAGTATTTGGAAGTAATTAGAAAACAGAATATATGTAGTGGGGTCTAGGAGACGGAATATTTTGTGGGATTCAGAGAATGAAGAATATTTTCTCGAGGAATATTTGGGGAATAAAATATTAGATTATTCTTCAGGTTGGGAACTGGAGGAGATTTTTTGGGAACTGGAAAATGGAATATTCCGAATAAAATATTTCGGGATTAGGGAATATCTGGGATTTATCTCAAAGGGAAATATAGATATTTCGAATACAAAGGATCTCGGATTGAGAATCCAAAAGAGTTCTAGGGATTCAAAAATAAATAAATTCAGTAACTCCGGGTTTAGGTTTTTAAGGTGACTTTAAAGTTCTAGGAACGACACAAAACCCTAGAAGAAAAGGGGAGTCAGAGTTCATGATGAACAGGGAGACTTCAAAGGACTGAATCAGGAATGACCCGAACAGGGGAAAAGAAAAGGAATTTATTTTATATTTAATTAATTTACTGAAGTGATCTTTATTGAATTAAAATTAATTCTGTAGCTCCGAAAAATCCGAAAAAATTTCAGAGAGTTTATTAAATCGCGGGGAATTTACCAGAAGTAAATGCCACCATGAAACATGAAGAATTTATTATTATAAATACTCAAACGCTTAAAATACTCCGATAAAACCCCTAGAATATAAAAGCATCCAAGTATTTATTTAAAGATTTAAACTTAGGATTTTTAATATTGGAAATTTCAAAATTTTATTCAAACTCTTTTCTCAAACAAAAAATTTCTAGTGTATTCTTGTATTTTCATTTACCCATGATAATTTTTAATTAAGATGATTTTCAAGGCGTTACAGCGCTGTCGATGGCGCGCGCAGCCAGGCAGAGCGGCAAGTCTATCTTGACACGCAGCAAGTACAGCCGGTTCCCCAACCGCTTTACCCTAGCGATCAGGCGACCCTTCTCGTCGCGGATCCAGAGGACGTCGTGCCTGGCGTGGACGTCGCAGCCGCCCTCGTCGAGTTGGCCGAGGCTGATGATGTTGGTGGTGAGCCTCGGGATGAAGTACACCCCCGTGAGAGGTAGGTGCTCTCTAGTCTTTCCCTCGAACAGCACGGTGCCGGATCCCTCGATCGCCACCTCCGAGCCATCGCCGAACTTGACGGTGCCGCAGATCACTGTGTCGAGATCGACGAAGGCGCTCCTGTAGCCTAACATGTGGTTGGTTGCCCCGCTATCGAGGTACCACAGGTCGTCATCGCGCTCCGCGTCTCCATCAAGCTGCGTGAAGACTTTCCCCTCGACGACACGAAGGGGACGGTGCTCGGGCGGTGCGGGGAGGCGGCGGTGGCGGCGCGGGAAGACTGAGGCATGGGCCATCAGCAGGGTAGGCTCCGTGTCCTCTTCAGCTTGCTTGACATGGGCCTCCCCCTTGGGCTTGCTGCAGCAATCCTTGGCCTAATGGCTATATATGCCGCAGCGCTTGCACTGGTCGCTGTTATAGCCCTGTCCACCACCGGACTAGGCCTTGCCGTCGCGTGACCCGAAGCTCTCGCCCTTTCCGTGCCCACGACCGCGTGAGCGGCCGCCGCGCTTCTTGCCGCCGGCGCCGCTCGAACTGCTTCTGCCGCCCTTCTCCTCGGACTCACGGAGCTTGAGCTTGGCGAGCCACTCCTCCTCGCAGAGAAGCGGCCGGCCCTGGTTGTCGACGGTGGGCACCGGCTTGCGGCGCTGCTCGACAGCTTGGAGTTGCCCCGCCACTTCCTCGACGGAGATGGTGCTAATGTCGAGAAGCGTCTCGATTGAGATTGCAACCTAAGCTAGGTGCTTGGGCACGACCTACAACATCTTACGCACGATCTCCACGTCGGTGATGTTGTCGCCAAGAACCCACAGATTGTTGGCGAGGCCGGTGATGCGGTTCACGAAGTCCTCCGTGAATTCGCCGTCCTTCCACGCCAGGGCGCCGAACTCGCGGCGCAGCTGCTGCGCGTTCGCCTCACGCACGTGCTGCACCCCGACGCAGATCGTCTTCATAGCTTCTCAGGTGGCCGTCGCCGATCCCTTGCTGCGGAGCGTGCCCAGCATCTCAGGCGGCACAGACCGAAGGATCGCGGCGAGCGCCAGCCGATCATCGCGGTAGTTGATCTCCTCGCCCTCCTCCGGCTTGACAGCGTACCATCACCCTGCAGCCTAGAGGTTCACCTGCATCAACATCGCCCACTCTTGATAGTTGGTGCGTGTGAGCATAGGGAACTGAGCGGAGCCGCTCGACTCCTTCACGGTGCGGTGAATGACGACTTCAGCGCTGCGGTGACATCTGCGCGGCGTGGGGGAAGGCAATAGAGGATGGCGGCGTCGCGTCGGCGACCGCGAGAGCCCGCCTGGAGGGACCGAATGCCATGGCATCTTCCTGGATCGAATACGCTCTGATACCAAATGTTAGCCGGAAACACTCCGGCCCGGATCAACCAACCTCACAAGCACAATGAACACAAGAGGAAATTTGGTGCTGTGTAAATGCAACAGCTTTTCTGAATATATTGATTGCCTATTTATACACAAGTGCTAACTAAAACAGGAAAACAACTCCCTCCGCCATGCCCGCCATGATCCTGAGCGCATGCGCCATCCCACATGTAGATCGTGCCGGACAACTCGCCACAACGCAGAGACGTCATGGCCACAACACACGATGCGCCTGGGATGGAAAAGAATCCAAAGCCGAGCCCAAACTCTAAGTCTAACGGAAATTGTTTGAGCGGGAACACAGGATTACAAAGATACTAACAATCAATGCTTATGGTCCTGTGTTAGATTCTGCTAAGCAGTCTTTCCTTTCTGAATTGGGTGACTATATTGGAGAGCTATCCATGCTAGTTGTTTTGGGAGGAGATTTTAATCCTTATCGGTGTGCTAATGAAAAATCCAATGCAGACATTGATCTGAGAGCTATGAATATGTTCAATGATTTTATTGCTCATTCTGAGTTAAGGGAGTTGTTTAGATCAGGGAGGAGATATACCTGGACTAATAAACAAATCTCCCCTGTCCAGGACGTGCTAGACAGAGTGCTGGTGAGCTCTGATTGGGAGAATCACTTTCCTTTATCTTCTGTGATTTCTTTATTGAGAGTTGGTTCTGATCATTCTCCTATCCTCCTTAATTGTGGTGATACTCCTTGCCCTAGACCTTTTTATTTCAAGTTTGAATCCTCCTAGTTAGTGGTAGAAGGTTTTAGAGAGATAGTTGCAAACAAAATGATTCCAAGAGATGGAAGCTACATTCTGAATTTCTGGAATAGGAAGCTGAGTTATTTGAGAAAATTTCTGAAAGGCTAGGGGCTAACATTGAGAAAGAATCTAGAAGGCTGAAATCAAACCTCATGGATAGGATAGAAACTTTAGACAATAAAGCTGATGAGTTGGGTCTTTCTCCTAAACAATGGGCCGGGAGATATGATCTTGAGAAATCTCTAGAACATATTTATGAGATGGATGAATTATATTGGCATAAGAGATGTGGTGAACAATGGCTTCTCCTTGGAGATAGAAATACCTCCTATTTTCATGGAATAGCCAATGGTAGGAAAAGAAAATGCATTATCCATTATTTAGATAATGAGGGGAGTAATATTGAGAATCAAAGTGAGTTATACTCTCATATTGTTGACTTCTACAAGAATCTATTTAGAGCTGACAAGCCTTCCCTTGTTCACATGGCCCAAGATATTTGGAGTAATAACCTCTGCTTAACTGATTATGATAAAGAACACATTTGTAGACCATTCACTATGGCAGAGCTAGATAGAGTTATTAAGGAAGCAAAGTTAAACACATCCCCTGGGCCTGATGGTTTCTCAATTCAGTTTTATAAATTTTCTGGAATGATCTTAAAACTGACCTGTTTGAGATGCTTATACATCTTCACCATGGTAGTTTAGATTTAAAAAGACTCAATTATGCAGTTCTCTCCCTTATTCCTAAGGTTACAGATGCTATGAATATAAGACAATTTAGACCCATTTGTGTTCTTAATGATTGCTTTAAGTTTATTAGTAAAGTGATCTCTAATAGACTTACTGAGGTGGTTGATCACATCATTGCTAATTCTCAAACCGCTTTCATCCCTGGTCGTTTTATTTTGGAAAGTTGCATTGTTATTCATGAAATTTTTACATGATTTAAAAATCAATAAGCAGAAAGACATTGTTCTAAAGTTAGATTTTGAAAAAGCATATGGCAGAGTTAGTTGGGATTTTCTCTTTGAGGTGTTAGTTAGAAAGGGCTTCACTCCAAAATGGATTAGTTGGATAAAAGCTTGTGTAACTGGAGGTAGAGTTTGTGTCAATATTAATGGGACTAGGAGCAAGTTTTTTAAAACTTCTAGAGGTCTTCGGCAGGGTGACCCTTTATCCCTCCTTCTGTTTAACCTTGTGGGTGATGCTCTTTCTAGAATGCTTGAGTTAGCTTAAAACAATGGTATCTTATCTGGTCTTGCCCCCATCTAGTCTCTGGAGGTCTTAGTCATCTTCAATATGCTGATGACACAGTCATTTTCATTCCTTACTCTGACTCTGAAATTTTATCAACAACATTCATTTTATACTGCTTTGAAGAGATTTCTGGAATGAAAATAAATTATCATAAGAGTGAGCTTTTCTATGTGGGGTTAGCTGAAGAGGAAGTGGAAAGAGTTGCTATGATGTTAAACTGCCCAATTGGAGCTTTCCCTATGAAATATTTAGGTCTCCCTATTAGTCCTGACAGAATTACATCCTCTGATTTTAGTTTCATCCCACAAAAACTTGACAAAAGGCTAGGAACTTGGAAGATGGGGAGTCTTTATTATAGTGGCAGAGTTGTTCTTCTTAACTGTTGCCTTTCTTCTATACCTTCCTATACAATGGGTTTTTATCTTCTTCCAAAATCTATCCATCAGCAATTGGACTCTATTAGAGGTAGATTTTATTGGGAGGGTTTAGGCACCAAGAGGAGATATCATATGATTAGTGTTAGGATAATCGCTATTGTATTCATCCAACCCCAAAAGGGAGCCATATACAGGGAAAGGAAAATATGCAATAAAGCCCCTACACAACCAGAGAATTACAAGTGTGTATATATATACATCTAACACCTCCCCTCAAACTCATGGTGGATCTACAATACTGAGTTTGGATAGAAAGTGATTATGCTGTGCCCTCGTCTGTGACTTCGTGAGTAAGTCAGCAAGCTGAAGCTCTGAAGGCACATAGTGGAGGGTCACAACGTGATCCTGCACCTGCGACCTCATATAAGAAACATCAACACCAACGTGCTTGGTGAGTTCATGCTTCACCGGATCTCGAGCCATACTAATCGCACTCGTACTATCCGAAGAGAGGAGAGTTGGTGTGGTAGTAGGTACACCAAAATCCTCAAGTAGCCACCTTAGCCAGGTGACCTCAGCTGTCACGGCCGCCATAGCCCGCAACTCAGCCTCAGCACTCGAACGGAAAACTGCTATCTTGCTTCTTGGTCTTCCATGCAATCAAGGAGGATTCAAGGAAAACACAGTAGGCAGAAAGAGAGTGACGATTAGAGTGATCACTAGCCCAGGTCGCATCGGAATACGCCTGAAGCCAGAGGGAGCTAGAGCGAGGGACGAAAAGGCGGCGAGAAGTGGTCCCACGAAGGTATCGTAGAACACGAAGAAGGTGAGTATAGTGTAGCTGAGTGGGAGCAGAGACAAATTGACTCAAGATGTGGATAGAGTGAGAGATGTCAGGATGAGTAATCCCAAGGTACACAAGGGAACCAATGAGGTGACGATAGCGAGTAGGATCTGCAAGAGGCTCACCATCAGTGGGCCGCAGGTGAACACCGAGCTCCATAGGTGTGTTAACAGTGCGGTGATTAGTGAGAGCAGCATGAGAGAGGAGGTCTTGAATATACTTCTCCTGGGAGAGGTAGATGCCCTCAGGTGTGGAAGAAATCTCAATCCCAAGGAAGTAACGAAGAGGACCCAAGTCAGACATCAAGAATGTGTCACTCAGACGTTTCTTGACAAAGGCAATGAACGAAGATCACACCTGTGATATCATGTCATCGACATAGAGAAGAAGAAGCGTACGACCACGAGGTGAGGTGTGAATAAAAAGAGCCGGATCGTGATCACTGGGCTTGAAGCCAACATCACGGACAACAGAGGAGAAGCGCTCAAACCAGGCTTGAGGAGCCTGCTTGAGGCCGTAAAGAGAACGACGCAGCCGACAAACCATACCAGCAGGAACGGAGTACCCAGGGTGGCTGCATGTAAACCTCCTCACACAGCTGCCATTTAAGAAAGGCATTCCGAACATCGAGCTGGGAGATGGACCACTGACGAACCGAAGCAACAGCGAGAAGGGTCCGAACAGTGGTCATGTGAGCAACCGGAGGCAAAAGTCATCATAGTCACGACACCGTGCTCCTGCTGAAACCACAGCGCTACAAGACGAGCCTTATAGCGCTCAAGGGGCCATCGGAGCGAGTCTTGACCTTGTAGACCCACTTGCAAGTGATCGGAGTGATGTGAGGCGGGAGGGGAACCAGATCACAGGTGCCGGTGCGCTCCAAAGCAGCAATCTCCGCGGCCATGGCATGCTGCCACTCCTGGTGGGCAACAGCCTCCCGGTAGGAAGTGGGCTCAACAAGAGCAGCGGCGGTGAAACGATAGAGAGGAGAAGGCTGAATAGTGCTACGATCACGTAAATCATACCGAGGGTAGGCTCACAGAGTGGTGGGAGATGAGGAGACAGGTCGCGAACGACGAGTATAGTACTGAGTAATTTGACGAGGAGAGATTACCGGAGGAAAGGGAACAACCAGAGGGGGAGAGGGTGGCGAGAAAGGTGCTGGCGCTGGAGACAGTGGTAGGGAGGGAGCTAGCGTTGGAGGTGAAGGTGGTGAATGTGATCGTGGCGCTGGAGGCAAAGGTGGTGACAGCGGAAGATGGGAAGGTGAGTCAAGTAGAAGAGAAAGAAGAGGACTCAGGTGTAGTAGAAGGGATAGTAGCGGATAAACGAGGATAGTAGGAACGAGACTCATCAAAGGTGACATCCCGAGAAATTCTCATCCGACGGACAACAGGGTCATAGCAGCGATAGCCTTTATGCTCCGTACTGTATCCAAGGAAGACGCACTCAACTGACTGGACTGTCAGCTTGGAGCGCTCACGAGGAGGAAGAAGAACGTAGCACACACACCCAAAACACCGAAGATGATGGTACGTAGGAGAAGAGCCAAAAAGATACTCATAAGGAGTGCATCCCTGAAGAACGGTGGATGGCTGTCGGTTGATGAGAAAGACAGCCGTAGTAACCGCCTCAGCCCAAAAGTGAGGGGCAAGGTCAGCGGAGAGCAGAAGAGCACGAGCAGTCTCAAGGATGTGACGATGCTTGCGCTTAGCTACACCGTTCTGAGCATGAGCACCAGGACAAGAGAACTGAGCAAGAGTACCTGGTCAGCGAGATAGTGACGATGTGCATCGAAAATATACTCACCAGCAGAGTCCGCACGAAAGGCTCGAATGGGAGTGTCAAATTGAGTGCGAACCATAGTGGAAAACTGCTGATAAATAGAAAGTAATTGGCCACGAGAAGACATAAGATAGATCCAAGTAAATCTCGAATAGTCATCAACAAAAATCACATAGTAAGAGTGGCCCTCTTTCGAAACGAAAGGAGCACGACCCCAAACATCCGAGTGAACAAGGTCAAAGGGACGTTGAGACACTGACTCGCTAGAAGGATAGGGGAGTTGCAGCTGTTTACCAAGCTTGTAACCCATACAACGAAGAGCAGACTCACCAAAGACTGGACCTAAGACACCACTACCAACTAATCTGGACAGTCTAGAGCCGAAAAGATGACCCAGACGACGATGCCACTGCTCAAAAGTGGTAGTAGAGGAAGCAGCAAGGACGATAGTAGAAGAGTTGGGTGGCTGGCTGTCAGAAATAGGCAACGGAAGACACAGCCAATCAAGCTCCCATAGGCGCTGAGAATCCCGATGCCTAGGCCCAGTCCCCACCAGAAAACATGTACGAAGGTCCTGAACACAACAAGAGTCAGCCTCAAGAATGATACGACAACCATGATCAGTGATCTGACCAGCGGATAATAACTGCATAGTGAGTTTAGGAATATGCGAGACAGTAGGAACATGAAAAAGAGAAGTCGAAAGAGTGCCCCGTCCAGCAACAGAGAGAGAAGTGCCGTCAGCAGTGTGAACAAGGAGAGGTGGACTAGGAATGGACATAGAGGATAGGTGATTCGAATCAAGAGTCAAATGAAAGGAAGCACCAGAATCAAGAAACCATGTAGATGACATACCTGGTGGTGGTGGTGGAGTGGAACCAGAAGCAGAAGCAGTAGTCCCATGTGCTGACATAGCAAGGCGGCGAAACAGCGTGAGAGCCTCTTGCTCGGCGGCAGACAGCGAGCGAGAATCCTGTTGAACGGATGGCCCCCTCGAGCCCTGAGAAGGGCGACCACCACGACGAGCCTGGTCGCGCTGCTTCTTGTGACAAACCGAGGCCTCATGGCCAGGTCTATCGCAACAGCCGCATAGTCGACCCGAAGATAGAGCTGAAGGGGTCACCGCCACTACTGGAGTCGAAGACGACGATGACGAAGGCACGGGGAACGGTGTGGGAGCCGGCGAAACTAGAACCCGAGCAGCTAGAACTGAAGCAGACTGCTGGTTCCAGCTCACATCCACCGTACAAAGACGTGTCTCCTCAGCACACAGCTCAGGCATCGCCTCATCAAGCGATGGACGCGGACGACGTGTTAGGAGCTGGGACTTGACTGGCTCAAACTCAGGACAAAGGCGAGAGAGGAACTCGTGAAGACGAAGAGTCTCCCGCTGACTGCGGTGGCGGTCACAGCACCTGCAAGTGCCTGCAGCACAAAACTCATCACCCAAGTTGTCCAAGCGATGCCAGATCCCACACATTTGGCGGTGGAAGTCCCCCACAGTGTGATCAAGCTGACGAAGCGACTGAGCCTCCTCCACGACTGCAAGGTACATCGCCTCGTTACGAATCTCATAACTCTGACGAAGGTGAGCCCACATCTGCTGCGAAGTGGGAAGGCCCCGGAGAGTAAGCGAGAGATCTGTCTCCATGCTCGCAAGAAGAATAGCCTTGGCACAAGCCTCCTTAGTCAGCAGAATCCAACTGATAGGTATCCATTGAAGCTTCAAAAGCCTCGAGAAGAGCGGCCTTAGCAGCCTCATCCGCATCAGACGGGTAAGTGAGTAGTGTCGGAAGACAAGGGAGAGGGGGACAGACCCGCTCACCCGTGAGATAGCCCCACAGCTGCTGACCGCCCATGTGAATCTCCATGTGAAAAGCAAACTCACCCCAATTGATACCCGTGAAAAGAACAGAACATCGGGCACAGGGATAGCACCCGGTCTCCCTAGGGCCGCCACGAGGAAAGCGACGTACAGGGAGGGTTTTTTTTTGTCTTTTTTTTGTATATAAAAGAAAGGTAAAGCAGCAACAGAGAAAAACCAGCGGAGCGGCGGCTCTCGGCGGACGGAGGGGGGGCAGGGGCGCGCGGCGGTGGCGGCCGGAGGGCGAGCGGAGGTGGCGGCGGCGGGTCCCGGCTGCGCCTAGGCCCGGCTCCCGGCGGGTCTCGGCGGAGGAAGCTGAGCGGAGGCGGCGACGCGTGGAGGCACGCGGCAGTGGCTCGCAGCGGGGGCTCGCGGGCAGGGGCACCGGCGGCAAGCCGACGGTGCGCCGGTGGAGGTAGGTAGCCCTGCTGCGCCTAGCGCCAAGGCACAGAGGGGCTTAGCAGCAACGGAGAGCAGGCGGCGGCTGTGGGCGGCGCAGGCGTGTGGCACCGTGGCCAGTGGAGGCGCCGGCGGCGGTGGCCATCGAAGGAGGTAACCCTAGCTCTGATACCATGTTAATAATCGCTTAATCGCTATTGTATTCATCCAACCCTAAAAGGAGGGAAAGACAAATATGCAATAAAGCTCCTACACAACCAGAGAATTACATTGGAGGCCTAGGTTTCACTGAAACTAGAGTCATGAATATTTCTTTGTTAGCTAAATGGGTGTTTAAAATTGCTTCTGATGGTAAGAGTTTGTGCATTGAGATTCTAAGAAAGAAATATCTGATTTCATCAGGTTTCTTCCAGTGTCAGAATAAGCATGCTTCTCAGTTTTGGCAGGGTTTACTGAAAACAAAAAAGATGGAACTCTTTGGGTTGTACTTGGTTAGTCAGAGATGGTAAACATATTTTCTTCTGGAAAGACACCTGGCTCAGTAGTTGTTCTTTAAAAATTCTCTTTCCTTTTCTCTTTGACATCTGTGACCAACAGGAGATCTTGTTAAAAGAGGTACTAGATAGAGGTATGCAATCTTTGTCTTTTAGAAGATCCTTCAGTCAAAGAGATCTCCTGGACTGGCAAGAATTATGTGCTATGGTTAATGATTTCATCCCTTGTTCTTTCATTTTCAATGATAAGCTTATTTGGGCTCTGGGCAGTAAGGGTAAATTCACCTCGAATTCTATGTACAGGATGATTACTTTTAGAGGTATGATTGATAGGAATATGAATGAGTTATGGAAATCTCCAATCCCTCTAAAAATGAAACATCTCTTATGGCTTGCTTGTAAGAACAAAATCCAATCTGTTTCTCAGTTAAAAAAGATGAATTGGGAGGGTTCTGAGTTTTGTCAGCACTGTGGTTATTCTGAGGATTCTACTCATATTTTCTTTTAGTATCCAATGGTTGTTTTTACTTGGTGTATATGTAGAGATGCTCCTGGATGGGTTAGAACTCCAGTTAATTTTGAGAATTTTTTGGAGTTAAATTTTTGGGGTGCTGGGAGGAAGTATTCCAAACTTTGCTTTTGTCTTCTTGGTGCTGTTTGCTGGCAACTCTGGTCTGTTAGGAATGATATGGTGTTCAGAGATAAAATCATTAAATCTCCGCTAACGATTCCTCTTCGTATGGTTTGTCTCCTGTTACAGTGGAAGCTTCTTTTGAAGCCTGAAGATGTGCCTGTGCTGGATACTTGGAGTGCATCTTTGCAGAATGCGGTGAAGTTTTTGAATCCTAGGAGGGGTGTTGGGTGATAAGTGTTTAGATGTTGTTCAGATTTCTGCTGTCAAACTGGAAACCTTTCTTAGCTTATGTTGTTTAGGATCTTGTTCCAGCTTTTGTTGTTACTCCGCAGGTGCTTGTGGTCTGTTGACCTTTGATCTTTTATAGTTAAGCTGGCATACCCAGCTGCCCTTATATGTAATAGAACTCTATTGCTTTCTATAAAAAGCAGGGCTTTAGCCTCCTTTCTAAAAAAATTGGTAGTGCCAAAATTTTTATTTTGGCAGTACTAATGAATCGGTAGGGTAGTAAATTAAATTGGTCCTATATTTGTGTATAGAGTTTGAACGCTACATATGCTTATATTTAGGAGTGGAGGGAGTATTTCTCAAACCAAACATGTCCTTCTGTTCGCCCGGCAAATGACACTGGCTGTCAGGCAGCCTGTGCCTCTGTGTGAATCAAGAATCATATGCCGGTAAACCAGCTAGCTAGCTCCGAGTATTATTCCATCCAAGTTCCAACTTTCCAAGCGCGATCGGCAAAGCATCGATTCTAAAGGCAACGCAGTTGACGCGATCGAGGGGATATCTACACGGGCGCACAGCACCAAAAGCGAGAGCCGGCAGATGCGCATGCACGCGCGAGCTACGTAGCTTGAGCCGAGGCCCAAAAGCAAGGCACCCTACAGCTTGTAAAGCCTCGCTGATGCACCTACAAATACATCTACCTGATGAAACCCTGATCCAAATTAAGTTCAGCCATTCATCGACAGAAGCAAAAACAGCACGAGAGATCGAACTAGTTTTACAGTTAGGTTCTTGTGGTGGCAGCAATGGCGAGCAGCTGTGTGCTAGCTAGAGGGCTTGTCACCTGCAGCTGCTTCGTTCTGCTGCATGTCGCCGCCATGGCCGGCGCCACGCAGTACAAGGTCGGCGGCGACGGCGGCTGGGGCGTGCCCGCCGCCGGCGCCGAGTCGTTCAACACCTGGGCCGAGAAGACCAGCTTCCAGATCGGCGACCAGCTCCGTGAGTCCTTTACCTGCTGCATTCTGCGTTAAGATTAGTGCGTTTTGATGGGGAAAGTCTGTTTATCCCCTCATTTTTGCATCACCTTAAAAGTTATCGATTTTTTTAAAAAAATTATAAGATACATTAATACGTGATATATCACTCCAAAAAAAACTTAACCTATATAAGTGAAACAAAAACAACAAATTTAATTACAAATAGTACGCACTATTTACAATCAAATTTTTTATTTTTGTTACTACTTCTATATGTTAAATTTGAATTTACATGTTTGTAAAGTCATACATCATCCATCATGTTAATTTTTTTAAAAAAAAATTAATGATATTTTGATTGACATGCACAAAACGATGGGAAGAAAAAATAAATACACCTCCCGTTTTGATGGTGATGTGCTGAACATTTTGTGGCCATACGTGCATGTCTAGTGTTCGTGTACCCCAAGGAGGACTCGGTGCTGATGGTGGAGCCGG
The DNA here is from genome assembly GCA_003991445.1 of Oryza meyeriana var. granulata. Lineage (NCBI taxonomy): Eukaryota > Viridiplantae > Streptophyta > Magnoliopsida > Poales > Poaceae > Oryza > Oryza meyeriana. Next base: position 112,709 of record RYFJ01000212.1, read on the forward strand.
CCGACTACAACGCCTGCAACACGCCGTCCTACGACAAGAAGTTCGACGACGGCAGCACGGCCGTCACGCTCGACCGCGCCGGCGCCTTCTTCTTCATCAGCGGCGTCGACGCCAACTGCCGCGCCAACGAGAAGCTCATCGTCATGGTCGCCAACACCACGGCGGCTCCACCACCGTCGTCTCCCTCGAGTGGTGGAGGCGCCCCTGCCAGGCAGGCGCCGCTGGGTGCTCCGGCCACCACTGCGGGGTCGGCGAACAACTCGACGACGGCCAACGGCGGGGCAGGCGGCGCCGGTGCAAAGAGCGGCGCTGGCCTCACGGTTGCAGGTGGCCTCGCCGGCTCGGTGGTGGCCTCCATTGCCTACGTCCTACTTGCTATCTGAATGACTCGAGTATGACACTTTGCAACAGATGAGACTTTGCAAGAGAAGATGCTGTTTATTTTGAGACTCTGTAAGAGAAGATGCTGTTTATTTGGAAAGTGGATGCTTCTGTACTTCTGTTTGTTGCAAAGGCCTATCTTGTACTCATTTTTCCTTTTTTCCCCCCTGTTTTTCAGACAAACCATTATAATAACCTAAAGATGTGCAATTCTAACATGCCAGCATTGTCCAATCCTTAAACATTACCAATTCTAACAGCAGATGTAAAAGAACGAAATTAAGGGCACAAACCAAAAATAATAAAAAAATCACAATGCCTTTCTTTTACAGCATATGGGAAACCCCCCTAGCCCCAGCACGGCCAAATTTCAATGCGTAGATATGTAGAAATTCATACAGAATGGAACTTCCACCTATTTAGAAGCTGCAATTTCGAGGTTTTAGTTTAATGGCCAAAGGGCAAAGGCCACATTCAAATGGTATCATATTCAACATATAGCAAGTCGAGCCTTGCAGTAACATTGAAAAACGACCTTAAAACCATCTTAGCACAAGCATACGCAGACAGCATAAGAATTCTTGCAATATAGCAGGTGGCACCCACAAACTCATAAAACAATCCAACCATATTATAAGGAGCCATAAAGGTATAGATGGGGTTTCTTAAGCATGAAAACTGGAAATTTCTTTAACCAAAACAGAGGCCGAAATAGCTAACAGTCAACAGTTCAGGACATTGAGCAAAACTAAATCCCTCCTCGGGAAGATTGGAGCTATAAGACTATCCAAAGAGGAGATAATCCATGGCGATAAGAAGGCCGACATACATCTACAGCCTCCTTCCTCTCCTACCTCCCTTTCTGCGAGTGCTGTCAGTGGGAACCGGGGTCACATCCTCTGCAAAAGGATCAGACATACAATTATTACAATGCCTAAGGATTATAATATAATGAACCAACAGTACAAAACAAATAACAGCGGATACATCAGTGGCATGTCTGGAACTAGAATTTACCAATGCGACCAATCTTCATGCCAGATCGAGCAAGAGCCCTGAGAGCAGACTGAGCACCAGGACCAGGTGTCTTTGTCTTGTTGCCTCCAGTGGCGCGGAGCTTAATGTGCAAAGCAGTGATGCCAAGCTCCTGGAAATGCAAGGGAAATGCATTAGTTCAAACTTAACAGAATTGAAAAAAACAGTGCCCAAGAACTGTCCATTTCCATGCAGTGGTAATGTTTGCATACGAACCTTGCAACGCTGTGCAACATCTTGAGAAGCAAGCATAGCTGCATATGGTGATGACTCATCACGATCAGCCTTGACTTTCATGCCACCTGCAAGAGTTCAGGGGACGATAAATTGCATTCTGTAGTAATTGAAGCTGGAGAACCAACTGAAATAATGTGTCATACCAGTAATGCGGACAAGTGTTTCCCTTCCAGACAAGTCAGTGACATGCTGCATACAGAGGAAAACACTGGTAAGAGACTCAATAGGTGTTAAGACTGAAGACTGCATGATATATAACTGGCAAAAAAGGTACTTACAATGAATGTGTCATTGAAGGATGCGAAGATGTGAGCAACTCCGAACACATACTCTCCTTCACGGACAGTGGGTCCAAGAGTGACATTCTCCTCCTTAGGCTCCCTGGTCTTCCTCTTCGACTGGCAAGATGAGTCACAGTTAGCTATGAAGTGAAAAGAAACCAGCTACAGCTACACAACAATTACATTTCCATATGACAAGTTGTGCCAAAATTAATTTCACGCATGCCATAACCTGCCATGCAACTGCACAGTGACAGTCGAAGCCTAATAGCAGCATTACATGTATATGCAGAAAACTGAACATGTACTAATCAACCCAGCAAACTAAGAAATTTTCAAGCTCCTCACCAAGATAAAACATATAAACCATCCTACATCATTATGACGCTCACTGCAAACGCATATAAGCAGACTCAAACCAAACAACAAAAACCATTTCTTGTGAAACATGAAATTCTGAAATGGACACCAGACATCTATCATGTGACAGAGTCAAACTTCATCCAAAATTAGAACTCAAAATCAGGGAGACACCCTTGCAACAAATAATTCCCCTCTTAGGCCATCGCATCCCAGAATTCCAGAATTGGTACTAGCATGCAATCTCCCTAATAGGAAGTTCTACACAACCAAATCGCAGACTCTCGTCCACTTCATATCACACCACATCTGCAACTATAACACAGCATCTCGCTACACCAACCTATCATCAGAACGCTGCAAATCCGGGCAAGAACTTGACAGCATTGAGCAAAACATAGGGGCTTAGACTTACCATGGTGGATCGAGGTGGTGGAGATCGAGGCGAGCGCCGGTTTCCTCCTGCCGCTTGAGATCACGAGCTCGCCGCCGCTGGGAAACACGAGAGAAGAGAAGGGTAGAGCAGCGAGAGAGCTTATATAGGGTGCGGCGGCGCGGGCTAGGGTTTACTGTGGAAACAGCGGTACCCTACCTCCCACTGCAAGTGGGGCCCGCGACCACCGGGCCTTATGGGCCATGATGGTATGACCGGAAAATGATGGCCCAGACCAGCCCAAGTTATATGTACACTTCTCTCTTGCGTATGGGCCTCAAACAATCAGAGAAGAAATGGGCCAGATCAGGTGCTAGCTAATGTTGAATTTCTGAAACATGAATTTAACAAATAATTTTATATGTGCTTTTTTACTTGTCTTGTGCCCAGTTCTAAAGTGCTGATGCAACTAAGTTTATAAAAATTATTTGAAGGCACAAACAAATGAATTATATATTATATAGTTAAAAAGTTTATTTAAAATGTTTTCTAAAAAATGCTGCTGATGAAAATTTTCGTAAAACGATGTATCGTTTAGGAACATGAGACGATAACCCATCACCCGTTAACCCAAAACAATGAATCCACATGAACAGCAAGCTGGACAACGAAAATGGTGCATAAACATCTAAATAGATATTACAATCAAATTCTAAAATTCAAAATCAGCTTCGGATTTTAAGCCGAAACTCAGTCGATGAGCCGATGAGTTCGCATCGTGCCATCTCTCGCTATAGGTAGTCACCGTCTCGTGTCACTGTCGATGTGTGGTATACGAAACACAACGTTCTTCCTCGTGTACGGTGTACACGAGTACGTCGCCTTCGTGTGCCCGGCGGTTCACGGCATCGCATCGCAGCCGTCGCCCCACATCTCGTACGCTTCCATACCTAAGGCAGCCGCAGCGCCACACGCCGGAGTCCCCTCCACGGGGCGCCGGACACGTCGCCCGGCGCCCACGCGTGTCGCGGCGCTCATCAAACCGAAAAGGCGCGCCGCCGCCCACTTGCTGGCCGACAGCGACGCCGACGCCGACGCGCGCGCGTGTCCCGCGGCGCGACGCGCTCCCGCATTAACTCCGCCGTTGAACGCTCGCGCGTCGCGGCGTGGCGCACGGCCGGGGCACGCTTGTCGCCACGCCGCGCCCACGCACGGACGCCAGCCGTGCATGTCTGGCTGTGTTGCGTACGTGCGCGCCGCTGGTGTCGCACAGTTGTGTGATCCGTACTCACCGTAGCTTGAACCGTACATGCATAGTAGCTGCCTGGTAGGCTGCCAGCTCGTATAAAAATACGTGTTGCCTCGAGCTGGGCATTGCAAAACTGTGCACACTTGACTTGTCACTACTCACTACTGCGAGTTATCAAGGCTTTTCATTCTGTCATGGCGAAGGCGCAGGCGGCGGCGAGGATCATGACGGAGGTGGCGCCGCCGAAGCTGGTGTCGGTGATGCGGCGGAGGAAGCAGGTGGCGAGGAGCCTCGACACGATCGCCGAGGACGACAGGGAGCTGATGCAGGCACCGTACGGCGGCGACAGCCACCACGGCGGCAAGAAGCAGGCTGCAGCTACCAGCTCGGCGAGCACCTTCGCCACGGCGCCGTTGGCCTTCGAGCGGCAGCAGCCGGCGGCGGCGAACGGGTTCATGAGGGAGCTCAGCAAGTGGTTCTCCAACAACGACGTGCACGGCCAGAAAGGGTGGCCGGAGAGCAGCAGGGAAGGTCACCGGCGAGTGGTCTATGGACAGGAGGTGCACGTACATGGGCGAGCCGCGGGATTGAGCTCGAGAGCTGGTTAATTAACTAGCTAGGCGAGTTAATTGAATTCGTTAGCTGGCTAGTAGTACTACCCAATTACCCATGTGCTTAGCTTTATTATGAACAAAGGCTTAAAAACAATTTTGTCTCATCGACCATGATAATATGTAAGATCATCAAGATATTATATAAAGGAATATATACACTCTTCGTAAACTGTGTTTCTTGCGATTTCAGTTGTCTGACAGGCATGAACACGTACGAACATGTCAGCATGGTAGTGATGAATTGTCACAGCCTACGTCTCTGTAATTCTCAAGAGGAACGTAACCAAAGACGCTTGCCTTTTATTTTCCTCATCGCTTGGAACATGAGCTTCCATTTACAATGTTCAGTTGTTAACTACACAGCACTGGCATCTAATGCACATCTATTGCGAAAGAATTATTATGTTACACTCATGCACTATGTGAGCAACTAGCACCAATGCAAAACTATGATGCATCCGAAGCGTCTATCATGTGAGGATATTCGTGTTTAAGCTTTGTCCTGAATCAAATGAAAATATATTGTACCATTAGTTTGCATCATATACTTGTGGATTGTCATCAGTTCTCACTCCTGTTTGAATCTATCTCCTCCATGTGATATGTATGTACAGGTATATAAGAGTAGCAAAGCTCTTCTCTTTTACATTTACTGCTGACCTGCATATTTCAAAATAGAACCATCAGTACTATAGTAAAAATCATGGCGAAGTACAGTTACCACAGACGATTTGCTTAGCAATAGATAGAAAAGGATGCATACACCAGTGATATGAGGGCTTCTGTAGTACAGTAATGAACATTGCCGACTTGGCAAATGCCAGAGAAACCAAGCTTATGACTTGAAGAAATATACTGTCATGCTCTCCCCAAGCACTGGACTGAAGGGCTGTCAAAGATTAGACCAAGTCAGAGCCCAAAACGAGTTAAAACATTCAATTATCCAAATGCATGCAATTGAAAACCTGAAGCACCAAAAGGATGGAAAAAAAACACTCTAGGTCAACTGCAGCCAAATATGAAAAGATGCTCTCCATAAAAGCTGCACAAGGTAACAGAAGAAGCATCATCTAGCTATAGGAAGAACAAATATGTAAAACAGACTAATCAAGAGCAGGGAGCTGCAACGCAATCTAAAAGCTAGTGATGCAGTTTAAATATCCTGGAAATTTGGGATGAAAACTAACAGAATGATAGAAAACATTGACATGACTGTTAAGATTTCTTTTAGCCCATGCGACTTGTTCTAGACAAAATTATAAAGCAATGAAGGGCTGACCTTTTGCTCAAAACATGTAGCAAGAAGCTCTTGTTGATGTTTCTAGCTACACCACTAACCACCCACAGAAGATTTTATCTTGTTCCGCTGCACGGTGCTTTTCCGAAGTAAAGGGTTTTCTATTGAAAATACAATCAAACTGCCATCCTTGGTTCCTGCCAAGAAGCACTCCTCTGGAGTCACAACTAATGAAGTTATTGTCTTCCCAGCTCCCTCATACCTCCATACAACATCGAGAGAGTGCATAGAGCGAAGAACAATATGTCCATGATCACCAGCACATACCACAAACTCACCACAACAACTTAGCTCCATGCAATTGAGCCGGCCATTGGCTTCGGAAGAAGCAATATGTTTTCCATTTATGGAATACATATGCAAGGATAGGTCACTGTCAGAGTAAAATACTAGCCTGCCATGCTGTGATGCTACCAGTTTTGACAAGCCAGCTCCAGATGGATGTTGAATGGATTGAACATATGTGCCCTCACGCAATGTATGAAATATACATGTTCCATCTTTTGATCCACTGATAACGATATCTAGTTCTGTGCTAACAAATAAGCAAGTGATAATATCATCATGACCACATAAGATATGACAAGGGCTTTCAATAATAACATGATCCTTAGTAGACTGGTCATAATTTGCATTTCTTGTTTTTTTGTCAGTTGATTTTCCTCGGAATGCATGCCAGATCATAACAGTTGTGTCATAACTTCCGGTTGCAATTACACTTCCATCTGATGAAACTGCACAGAAGTGTGGTGCCGGATGTCAAGATAAAAGCAAAATAAAGATCAGAGATATAAGTTTTCCTGACCAAAATAATATATCAAAAATGACAAAAGGCCCAAAGAGGACAGCATATACAATTAATAAGCACCAAAGAAATACCTAATTCCTAGCTGATAACAGTAAATATACATGATGCTGCTAGTTACTATAAAAATATTATTTAGTGAGTTCTGCTCATCTTACTTAGGGCTGGTTTGGACTGCATCCAATTTTTGCCATACCAATATTTTGGTAGTGCCAAAACCTTGGCAAGTTTTGGCAATAGGGTAGAGTTAGTACTAGTATGGGCAAAAAATGGCATCGAACAAACATGAATGTGGTACTTGAAGTTGCCAAAAATTTGGTAGGGCAAAAATTGGGTCTAATCCAAACCAGCCCTTAATATGCTAACAGAAGTTTGCAAAATAGTGACAACTACACAAAGCAAAAGAACGGAGGTGCTACAATTGCTAGTACTTACTGTTCAGTAACTAATAATGGTTTAAAGCTGGAGCATGAAGAGTAGATTTAATATCATATACTGGATTATAAATATTTACCTACCTGCCACACAGCTGACAACATCTTTATGCTGCCGGACGCTCTGCACAATTCTTCCATCACCAAGAGAAATGATCTGAAAACTGTTCTCCCAATTACCACACAGAATTAAATAATTATCACCATGAATTTGAACTGCTGCTAGGCATTGTCTTCCAAAATCAACGTTTTCGGCCAGTGAAGTGCAAATTTTACGGGGAGAAATTACATCAGAACCAATTCCAAAGAAAGGTTCCTACAAGAATAGAACAAATTAATGAATAAAAAGTACATATTATTAAAAAAGGCACTGCTATGTTTGATTGTCAATAGGAACAGACCAGTGATCCAGAAAATGTGAAATTTCCACCAGACTGCAATTGTGTTGTTAGCCAAAGCTTTACTGACAGTATAAGCCCTTCATTCATCACAACAATGTTCGAGTCCAACAAACTAACAAACAATACAGATGATGAGAAGCTGTTAGTGCTAGGGACAACAGAAGTCACTGTTATCGATTGTGGGGCAAAATATAATGGGTGAGCAATTGGTATAGGGGGGCCTCTTCTTGGGTGCTTCTTCCGGAAAATTTGAATAGGCGTCTGTCCAAAATTTGCAATCTGGTCCTCAATAGCAGATTTCTGCAACATATCGTCCATGTTTTCCAAATCAACTGCACCCTCATATGTCAAATAGTAAAATATGTTTGCTGCCTGGTCCAAACAATGGGTACAACATTACTAAGGCTGTATTTGTAGCTGTGAGAAATGAAAAATTCAGAGGTTTGCTGACAAAAAAAAGAACCTTCTTTTACCTCAACAGCAGGCTTGCCGCGCTGTTTATAACCAAATATGAGGTCAATCCAGTGATGGAGATTAGAGCTTACATATTCACTTTCAAGAGCTTCACGGTTGATATGAATGAATTCTTCTGGGGAACCCTACATAAAAATATTTCATACTGACATATTACCCTATGAGTTATAAATTTGCAGCCACAGATCTTTGCCAATATATTGTTGAACATTTTAACTGGATTACATGTGTATACTTCTATTACTTTTACAGATACATCAGGGTAAAATCCTTGTGCTCAAAGTACACACACACACACACACAGAGAATACAATGAAAATTAAAAACCAGCTTATGTGATTACATTATGAATTGTGATAAGGATAAAATCTACTCCCTCCGTCCCAAAATGTAAGCATTTCTGGAGGTTTTCACAGGAATTAAGAAAGTTGGTGGATTTGAATGGTGGAAGGTTGTGATTGGTTGAGGAGAGAAAGTAGGTGAAGAAATTAAAGGGAGGATGGTTACGATTGGTTGAGATGAGAAGTTAGGTGGAGAAGTAACTACATTCTGGGACAAATTTGAACTCTAGAAATAGCTAAATTTTGGGACGGAGTATTAAGGTTCAACGATGTTGTTTGAAGCTAGTGGAACAAAATTCACTCCACATTTTTTTATTTTTCTTACCAAAATTCTTATAACTGAAGTACTGAAAACTTTAAAATAACTGTATGAAGACCAGACCACATGAGGTAACAACTCAAAAGGGGACACAAACCATTCTTATAGCTAAACTGTATGCTAGTAAATTAGGAATAAAACTATACCGGTGTTCAATACAGGATTCTTCGTTCCTCACCCAAGAAAAAACTAATAGAAATCATGATTATTACATGAGCATGGATGATTAGTACAATCATATATGCACAAATAATCCATTACCTTTGCCCATGGAGGGAGACCAACATTGCCTAAAGGTTCACCATCCTGCTTTACACCAAGGTGATATGCATTTGAATTTTCAAGAAACTCGGGCATATAAAAAAATTCAGGTATAAGCTCTTTGACATCACTTGTATTTGATAGGCAGTTCCTATATGTACTTTCAATGCTCTGAAAGAGACGATCTGCATGATCAAACTTTCCACCCTGTACAAACATGCAAAAAAACTTAATAACATTATTTTCAAGCTAGTAAAGAAAGACTTAGAACAAAGTAAAAATAGGGCAATGTGCCAATATATAGTGCTGAGAACGGGCCGGCAAATAAAGTAATGACAAAAACCTGCAGATTGCGGTGCAGAGCAGTAAAAGGCTCAAGCCTTAGAAGGTAATAAAGAACGATTCCCATGCTAGAGTAGTGAGATCCATAATAAAAACTGCAGAAAGAAAATTCATAGAAGTTTGTTATAAAGCACAAGGACACAAGAAAATGTGCAATGCATATTTGATCAAGATCAAACCTAGGTATATCAGGATCACAGAAATTAAGATATCTTTCTTCAAAAACCTGCACATTGAACATCGTTTATTAAACACTATCAAAGGGGATGACAATAGGAAGTCACAGTAACCCATAGCTCCTCATCATACCTTAAAGCGTTTTGCATCCAAGGCACCAACGGGTTTTGACAGGTCGCGGAAACTGGATGACTTGTTGGAATCAATCTTGTCTGACGAATAGTCAGCCAATATCCAAGGAAATATAGGATATTGAGTTAAATCGTTGTAAGATCGCCCCGCAAGAGTGTTGAGAATCATTAGATACTCAAAATTGCTCATTTCTCTTCTTCTCCAACTTTCTCTAGCACACTCAGCCATTTCAAGGGCAACCTTTCTGTCAACAAAAGAAATCACATTGTTTTTGTCTTTAGTACTTCCTTTGGGGAACAAAGCATCATTTCTCAGGGACACTAAAAGAGAACCAATGTTTTTAGCATCGTTTTGGGAGGAAAAATTAAGAAACACAGGTGCATTGGCATCATCAAAGAATATCTCTGTTGCAGTATATTGTAGTAGGTATCGTGTCCAATGAACTGCTTTTATCTGGCAAACAAGGACAACTGGGAGTTAAATTTGTGACTGACCCAAACTCACAAATACCATGTGCTTGTGGATGTGTCTGTGCATGTGAGAGTGAATGAGAGAGGGCATACTCTGCTTATTTTCCACCTTCTATGGTGTTTAATTTTGTTTGATGTATTTTTCATCAGAGCATCACCAGATTCAGTTGCATTGTCTCGTCCTCCATCAAGATTACTATTCAGTTTTTCAGCACCCCCCAGGTCATTCTTGGAATCAGAATCTTTTTTTTCTTGATATCTGTTGAAAACAGATGTTCCTCCAGTGCCCTCAACCAAAAATTCAAAAGAAAAATGCAGGGCATTTTGTGTAATCGTCAATTGTCCAGCTAGTTTTCTCTTTGGGGTTACAAGAACACATTGAACTGATGACAGAACCTGGGGACATAAGAACATAAGGATCCCAGGTAAGAAGCAAAAACAGTATGCCAATTTTGCATATACAAATAAAGCCTACTTACCTCAGCATAGTCGTCATCTCCACCAGTAGACACTGGTTCTTTCCTATTTTGAACAATAGTAGAATAATCTGAAGAATCTGCCAAATCAGCAGCATCACTTGAGCCCTGGGTCTCGGACAGAGTATTCTGGGAAGGCCCACTCACGTCATTGTTGTCCTCACAAGGTTCAGAACTAACATCCCCTGTAATTCCACGAACTCCTTTCAGGAGTAAGTGCTTCATTTTTTCTGGAATTTTGGCACCAACAGAGGGGTCGACAGATGAGGCATTGCTTTCATTACTAGATTTGGATGGTGGCTGACAAAGGCGTTCATCAAACTTATAATTACGCTTGAGTTTCAGTCGCCGCCGCCATTTATCTTCTGTCTTGTCAAGTTTCCAGTACGTCACAATACTATTTGGGAACGGATTAGCAGACCATGGTCCTCTTTCCTCACTCAAAGCACGGAAAATATGTATCCATTTGTCCTGATATGCAACATAAGTCAATTAGATGCACTAAACATCGGTACATTTAGTAAAAATTACTGGATAACTGCTTACCGCAATTATTTGCTGATCCTCATCAAATGCAAGCTGGAGAGCTGCTTTTCTACTGTCGTCCACAGAAATAGCAGCAGTCTTAGCAAACTGTATGTCATCCTCAAAGCTTTGCAGTTGTTCTATATCTTCAATTAAGCTCTCATCAATTTTGGAATGAAGTTCCTGGAGCTGCCTCAGGCGATCAGCCTTTGCATCCTTCATGTATTTGACCTCATCAGCAACCTGAAAAACACCGAACTTATTGTTTATCACTAGTGTCTTTTGTGCATTGTTCACAAAACAGAAAAAAAAAATATGGGGCACATTCAATAATCTGTGATACAACAATATAAGAACCATATTTGCAAATATTTGGAATATTTTGAGAAAGCACAAAAGGTCTATGTATACAATAAAACATTGACAGGTACAAACCGCAGCAAGAACCCGGTCCTTCTGAACACAATTAAGAACGAAACCAGAATCCTTATTGCTATTTGCTTCAGTGGAATCATCCCTTGCCAACATAGTGGTGGCAAGCACAGACTTTCCATGTATGAGAGTCTCAAAAATCAATGGCGACATAACATGAGAACGTGCACCATCATCAAGGTCCCCATACTGGGATCTTACCCTAAGTAAAGACCTGCGGGAAAAAAAAGGAAATTACAAAAACAGCCAATTCACAAAGACTGAGGGAAAGCTTGTATACGAGTATAGCAATACCAAATTAACAAATGCAGTCTATTTTTGCACTGATCATCTTCTGAAATAAGATTAGGGAGCACCAATGTGAATTGCTGAACACACTTGGATGCATTTTCCAAGCCAGCTTTGCACAGATACAAAATTATAAGATGGAACATGATTCTTGGGAATCTCTCTCCTCTTAACATCATAGCTTTGTCGGCATTCTTATTCGTCTTTCCACTTAGTGCAGAACCAATTCCTCCAGTTACCACTACAGCAGCCATCTCCGCGGCCGGGATATTCAGTGATTCTACCAGCCCACGTGCCCGTTGTCCAATAGATGGGATGGCAGCATTTGAACCCTTTGGAGTCAATCTATTTTGTCCTTTGCCATTCAAATTGCAAAGGAGAGTCCATATTTTGTCGTAAAAGCTCCACCAATCATCACTCAGTTTATCTCCATCAGTAGATGTGCTATTACTCCAAGGAAGGCTGCAAAAGTGCAAAGTTACATATTTGTTGATGGTAAATACAAATTGTCCAGTAAGTTATAATCTTGCATATATCCAAAGGCAAGTAGAAAAATATAAAAAAAATTAGAGGCTATCATGGATAAAGACAAGCTGCTTAAACTTAAATAATATATCTGACTCCAAACAAAAACAAAACCAATCAAACTTGCAAAAGAAGTTTCTGTCAACTCATCAGTATAGAATTGTCTAACTAGTAACTACCAAGACTATGTAACTCGTACTGCTGTAGGAGTTGCTAATACTAAGTACACCACTCACATAGAGCTTGTTTTTTTTTTATGTGCCCATGTCACAGTTGTTTCATGACAATATTTACTGCAGTAGTTACTATATTAAGCAATCCAATTACTACCTCCATCCCAAAATATAGCAACTTCTAGCATTCAAAATTTGTCCTGAAATATAACAACTTCTCCATCTACATTCTCTTCTCAACCAATCACGGCCTTCCACCTTTTAATTTCTCCACCTACTTCCTCTTCTCAACCAATCACAACCTTCCCCCATTTAATTCCACCTACTTCCTTAATACCCGTGTCCAACCTAAAACTTCTTATATTTTGGGACAGAGGTAGTACAAAATATAGGAGCTGTAGCAACAGATAAGACACTATTGGCATCAGGATAAAGGTTCACACACAAATAAACATTAACATAGTACCTATGCACCATAACGGATGACAACATACCTTGCATAAAATAAAAATAATATGTATCCTAAAATCTAAAAATTGTATATATGGTCACATATGATCAATTAACCACCTACTTTTGTACATGTGCAGACAATGCCATTGTCCTAAAAAGAAAATCTAGCAGAGAACACACGAGTGTCTACATACATGCGACCAAGATCCTCTGTGCGGTGGGGTGGGTGTATAGAACTTTACTAGCAGTAGAGGCATTTCTAGCACCTTTTAATTATTCAGAAGAGTTCAGTCATGAGAAGTATTACCTTGTAATTTGGTCGCTACCTTCAGCATTTAGTATTTCAAGAACAGCGATGTTAATGTCATCTACTAGAGAGTCGTCAGACGAAGATTGTGCAGACAAGCCAGGTGAGGGAAACTGTTACAGAAGAGCAGAATGAGTGAAGGCACACATAAATGAACCATATCTTTTCTTGCTTGGCACACTATTCAGAGCATTAGCATACCAATAGTTTAATTCCGATTTGATCAACAAGCAATTCATGGATAAGCTTCAGAAGATACAAGATATTATCACGGCAAGGCTGTGACATGAAAAGATTTTCTTCAGAAAATGTCTCGAGCAAGCTTCCAACAATGTCTTCAAAGATGTCTCGTAGCAGACAGGAATTCTGCAATTGACCCTGTATATTGGACAATCTCCATAATCGCACAAAAGCGGGAAAAGGACAGCCAAATTAATAACTTGTTACAGCAAAAACAAGGATATTAGCTTTCTGACCTGCTCAATTTTCAAGAGAAGGAAATTTGTTATATCTTCCAGCTGATGCCAGCCACCTTTCACAGAGCACAAGCAGTAGGTGATGACCAATGAATACATGTTCCTCACAAGAATTAGCTCATTGGTTTCCAAAGTATTATCCTTAGCTTTTGAATTTGATTTGTAGTTCCTAAATACATCAAGCTTCACAGATGTCTCAAGCCAAGAGCTCCAACCGTACTCCTGACAAAATTATTTTATTATGAACAGATAACTAGTTTGTGTAGACATAAGAAAAAAGGTAACTAGTAAATACCACAAGAGCTTCGACATTAGAAGGGTTTGAATCCAGCAAATCGAGAAGATCACTTAAGATCTTAGTCCGTGCTAAAGTGTCTTCACAAGATTGCATATATTTGAATATACAGACCAAAATCTGAGGAACAGCAAATGGAGACAAGCTCACTGAAGAGATGGCACTATCTTTTGACACATCAGATTGGGAACGTTTCTGTAAGACCTGAATAGAAAATTTGATGCAAGCATCAGATGATCTGTTAATCAGTTTTGGTTAGTATCAAGAAAGCCCGTTTAGCAAGTTACCTTCTTAGAGAATAGACAGAATAGTATTAAATTTAAACGTGAAGTTTAGCAAGTTACCTGCTTAGGACTGGCCCCACCAAGAAGGACATCAAAGAGAGTTGCACATAAATGATCCGAAAGTGGAAATTTGAAAAGTCTTTCAGATATTGAATAGAAGAACAGTTGAGGTGCTGCTGTTATGCCTTTCCTTAGATTTTCAGAAACGGATCTAGGTCGTCCTACAGGAAGGCCAAAAAGTTTTGGCCCTTTTTTCTCAGATGGAGCTCCAACCAGAAGTTTTCCAAGAAACTGAAGCCCCAAGAGGCGAATTGGCTCGAATTCCCTAAAAAGCAAGTGATTTCATAAATACATATTTTTACAAACAAGAACAGAAACACTCCACTCTGAATTTCAGACCACGACTAATATGCACAAACAAAGAACGTGAGTAAATGAAAACAAAATATAGTCTGGTAGACACAGAACTCAACCTTTTCAAAATAATTAGTTAGCAAAATTGGGACAGGCTTCTATTTCGAAATAGAAAGGTGCAAAATGCATAAAGGTATTATGTGTGACCCTTACTAAAAAGACATATAGAGGACAAAAGCAAACGTTCCATAGAACAGTAGAAGTGTAATTTGATATAAGAAAGTAATTTTACAGTTTACATAGTATAACTCGGGAAAATATATTCAAAAGGGATGAGCATGGGTCACCTTGACCTGACCCATAGGCCCATGCTCATTTCCAAACAGAAGTCTCAAATGGAACATCAATTTCTACCCATTTCTTCTTTACAAAAGAAAAGATATTTTAACAGGCATTAACACACGATGGCAACAGTGGCAGATGTGCCCATCTCACTACAATCCACTGGTAAAGATGCAATTAGCTCTTTCTTGTGGCAGATGAACAATTCGACAGTTTTGATGTGGCAAATATGCAGTTGTTCTGTGAGTGGTGTTTGACAACCTGACGTGTAAATAATTGAAAGTGCATTACCTCTTAAGAAGATTAATGAAAATGTAACAACCACCAAGGGAATTCACTTTCTCCAAGAAAGATGATAGGAGTGAATTCTGTGATAGAGCACGAATAATCATGTAAAGTACATCCTCAATACATGCAACATCTTGGCTTCTCTCGAAAAAGGACACAAGTGTTCTTATATCATGTTGAGAAACCTTTAGCCTGCAACAGATGTTTGTTGTATTACAATTAAACAAGAAAAAGGATGAGTAAAATTGTTAGCATATGAATACAAGCAAAATATTCAAGACTTGTGATATAACTACATTGAAAATGAAAGCATCTATGAATCAACAGTTGGAATCACTTACTTTATACTCATTTCTGCCAGACTCAATAGGAGCAGCCGGATCTTGCGAATCTCTTCTATGTTTGGCCTCTCTGCAATCACTTTTTTGGTAGCAGGATGAAGAGAAGGCTTAGAAGACCTCAAATCAGTCTTTTCTGAATAAAACTGGAGTACAATGTCAATGATCCTAGGGAGCCCACACAATATTGGCAAAAATTGCCCGTCACATTCAAAATATTGTATTAGAAGCAAATAAAGCTCTCTCTGCACTTCATAGCTTGCATAAGCCCAAATATGTGGGTTCAGATAAATTTGTGAAAGAGCATCTTTCAAAAGAACTTCTGACATGCCTGAAAAGGTAGAAAGTTAGTAATCTATACCTTCTAAACCAGCAGAGAGACATAGAAGACAGACAGCTCACCACAGTTCTTCAAAACATTAAGCATGTACTTCAATGATGAAAGAGTCTTAAAATTCAGCAGCTGTGGTGAAACAGATTGAAACAAGAAGCCTAATATAGAGAATCCAGAAAGAAGATGCATTTGCTGCTGATTTGCTATATTTCCATCCAAAACAGATGCAACAAGCTCAACAACTTGACCTGCCAATTCATCACCAATGGCAGGTTCTCTACTATGAATTACAGCATCATCAAAGTGGATCAGAAGAGGGAAAAATACAGAGACGCCACCAACACAATAAATTATTTCCTGCAGCAAGCGCCTGGAGCATAACTTTGTCCCACTCATGATAGTTGCCTGAAACTTACTCTTGTCAAGACCATCATGTGCAGTAGATACATTGAACAAAGTCCTATTGTTACTAGCCTGAACAGAAAAGGACAAGATATTCAATTATCTTGTTCAAGAAACTAATTGAAAAAATATATAAAACTATGCTCAGAGACCAATGTAAACCTGTGCATTCAAGCCAAAAATCATCTTGGACGAAATGCCATCCCTTGCATCCAGAATACCCTTGTACAGAGTGTCATCATTCATAAGCAAGTTTTGATCACCCAGGAAAGAGTACATGTAACTTGGTCCTAGGTTATATATGCCTTTTATTTGTTCCGAAGAAAGAGTATCAGAAAATGCATAGACTGGGCCCATTTGACCAACAAAGGCAGAAGTGCTCTCAAAACCAAGAGAAGTAGGTTCTTCACCAATGGGCATCAAATCTGTGCCAATACTGCAGCGAGTCATTACTTCATTAACTTTTGCCCACCTAAAAGCAGAAAACAAAGATTCAACAAATCATAATTAGGAAATCATGGAGCACAACTGAAAACAAATAGAATTAAATCCTCATTGAGATATGAGTTCACAAGATACCCAGCAGTGCTTTTTTGCAATTAAGTAGTGTTTGCAGATAAGATTCATTTGTTAGCAATAATATTTCTTATTTGAGTTGGTCAGTCAGAGATTTGTTAGGAGTCACTAGCTTAAATCCTACAGTGGATCTAATCAGGCCATGATTAATTGATTTCCAAGTGCAATTAATCGTACATGGCTGGACTCTCAACTTGGATGGGCCACTGTCATATAAAATGGGTAGAAGAGATATTGCAAAAGGAGTTTAGACAGTCACTAAACTCTAGCGGTTCATATGCTTCTGTATAAGATGTATGTGTTTGATTTTTGCTTGAAATTGAATACATTGCACGACTTATTCAAACACTGCTTAGTCATGGCTGGTTGAAACTTGAGAGTAGTCGATCATGTCAACAAATCAATGAGTTGGCAACTCAACTATGACTCAATCACAATAGTGAAATATGGCTTTTTCTTTGAAGGCAAACGAGGAATAGTATCAATTCTCTCATCTCTTTCTCCTCAATCTCTCATGCCTAGTCCTCCCACTATCTTTGCGTGCCAACTCCCCGGTGTCACAGCACCTAAGATGCATGGGAAAAAACTGGCAAAATGAAGTGCAGGCTCCTCTCGGCTACTACTTCATCTGTAGGCCATAACTTTTTTCAACGGGGATTTCAAATAACTGAACAAGGAATTGAATAGTAATTAAAAATTTGAAATAGAGAAGTCACAAATCACATCTGGTATACCAAATAAATGAAGAATCTACTCACCTGCATTTTTGATTCGATATCTGACCACCATCGACATAACATCTCAGCTGGCTTCCAGCAGAGAATGCTCTCCCTACTGTATGAGTAACAGAAAGGAATATCCATTGCTTTGTTGGGAGGCTTAGAGGCAACAAAACACACTGATTTTTTTGACTGATAGACTGCATAGGGTATGGAGGTCAGATCAACATACAGAAACCAAAATCGAACAAAAAAATTGATAAATTAAATCAAGTTCTTCCTCTGTTCCCTTTTACTTGACACCGGAAATTCATGTACAAACTTTGACCGCTCGTCTTTTTTGCAAAACTTTATAAATTTTTAAAAAGATGTCATATTATCAAAGTACTTTGCATGCTAAATATAACTATACTACTTGCATTCATCAAAACATCGTAATTTAAAAGTTTTTACTGGTCAAAGATAAAATTACACTGGTCAACAATGTCAAGTAAAAGGGAACGGAGGGAGTATCTGTTATGGGCATTGGGTCAGGAGGCCAAGGCCCACAATCAGGCCAAGAAAGAGAGCCACCTGAACTACTGTTCACGTGCATGAACATCCTTGAGCAGCAAGTTAGGTTTCTGTTTTAGTAGGATTAGATTAGGTCTGTTATCTATTTCCTTTATTTTAGAGATAGGTTTCTAAAATATCAAGTTATCCCATTTATATAAGCATGGGGTTGTATCTCTATTGAATTAAGCAACGAATCAGAATTAGTCTAATCTCCCTCAAGTTCTCCCCAACCTAGAGTCTCCTATCCCAGTCAAGCCAACGCCATCCGGCTATCCTCCTGGCAGTGTTTATCGCCAATGAAATCTTAGCCCATAACAGTAACCAGTTCATGCCATGTAAGAATAGCTGTGCAAAAAGGGAACTTATTGAAAAAAAACTACAAAATTCTAATTGTCTTGCTGTTGTCCACTAAAGAACGAGGAATAAACTATCGACAGCACAGCACCTAACAATAAGAGCATAGCACCTAACAGTAGGGGCAAACAGAAACACAGGGTCATAATCTATTAAAGTTAAGAATGGATTAATCTCAAGTGAAATTAGCATTAGCTGCAATACATGGTAAGATATTAATCAGTGGAACTTTGGACATTTCATCAAATTGTTTGCAACTCTTAACAAAATTTCACATGGAAATGTAAGTCAGTCAGTATGTTGCATTCCCAAAATTATGTTGCTAGCTTGGCTACCAAAAAACCATCTTAACAAATTATTCTTTTAGTCATTTGTGTTATAACTTTTTCATAACTGAATTATTTGGTTAGGTAGTACATATTCCCTCCGTCCCAAAATGCAAGCATTTCTAGAGTTTTTCACAGGGAGTAAGGAAGTAGGTGGAATTGAATGGAGGAAGGTTATGATTGGTTGAGAAGAGAAAATAGGTGGAGAAACTAAATGAGGGATGGTTGCGATTGGTTGAGATGAGCAGGTAGGTGGAGAAATAGCTACATTTTGGCACAAAATTTGAACACTAGAAATAGCTACATTTTCGGACGGAGGGAGTAGTAGTCAATGAAAAGAAAATAGTTAGTCACTAGTAAGAGTTTTTTTCTGAAAATTACTAAAATGAAGGCTGCAACCGCCATTACCTCGTAGATTAGAGTATCTTTCCCAAGCATAGCCAAACATCCTTTTCCATTTTCCGTGAAAAAGGAGAAAAGGCCCATCATACCATTCTCAGGGAAACTTTCCATCCTTAACCAGCAGCAAAAGGATAAACCTCTATTGTAAGGCCATTGAACAGGTGACTTTATTTCAATGCCCTGTTAAATGGAAAAAGGTAGGATATCAGTTATATTAGATAATCACCACATAAACATTCACTTAATGGAAGGAAGAAAAGAGGTAATTGTCCTGCAGAGTCTATTCAAAACAATGAGAAAAACACTAGTATAACCTTGTTCCCAAAAAAAGCTTACAACAAGATGGAAAATGTCAGAGAAAATAAAACAAAAAACAGATCATTTAAGGAGTTAAAAACTCAAGAATGGTGCCTAGTCAAAAAAATGAAAATAGTACTAATATTGAAAAAAAAAACTCACAGAGTCATGACCACTAAATTCAAAGAAAGCTTCAGGTCCCTTTTCCTTGAGCATGTGACTAAGACTTGTCAAAAGCAAAGAATTATGCTTCTGCTTGACACCAATCTTCTCATCACGCAGGAGGGCAAACATTTTCCGTATATCTTTCCCACAAATACTGTGCCCACCAATAATCTGAATCAACTCGGCAATTTTTACAACAGTATCATCAGTTTCCTCTACTGAAAACCAATCAAGAAGAAAACTAAGAAATCCTGCTTTGAAACAAGAACTTCTATTTGTAATGGATCCTTTGAGCAACTGTTGTAGGATCGCAAGGCCATAATGCTGGAGTGTAGTGCTGCTCTGCCAATTAGAAATCGTTGATGTTACGTAAACATATAAGCAGAAAGTATCTCCAAAACATAGATGTCCAACCACAAATATGTGCGCACACATCACAGAGAGAGACACCAAGAGAGAGAGAGAGAGACAGACAGACAGACCTTTTGTAAAACATTTATAAACAGTATAATCACATCTTCATTCTGAGAGAAAAAAAAAAGGGGAACATCAGGTGACAGAACCAAATAGAAATGTAGATACACTAGAGTGAAGCACTTGACTACGCAAGAATGCCATTGCTTCAAAGATCATGAAAATTACTTACCTTTATTGTGGTTTCTTCATTTATATCAAATGTCCCGTCAACAAGCATGCCAAGTATGGCATCCAAGAGTTTCTGACTAGGTAACCATTTACAGAAGTCCAACAGCAAGCTTTGCAGTGTTTGATAACCCACGCCAACCAGCATTCTAAAGGAAGCCTGGATAAGAAAAGCCAGGGTTTAAATGCACATAAACAAATGATCAGAGAAGAGAGAAACCGATATAAAGCCCAACTAATGGTTGCCAGAAATCCAGGTGACAGACAGGACAGCAATGCCGCTGTGTGCCAAATGATGCTTTGGTTCTACATTTTCGCAAAGAAACGAGCTGTGTACAACTACTGGAAAACAATTGTGATATTTAATTTGCTAGATACTCTGGTTTCACGAGAATCTGCAGGTTCCACAACAAATGTGACCTTGGTGGTTGAGTTCACAACCCTAAACGGGAGTAAACAAAGAAACAAGCTGGAAGGGTGTTTTTTTCTATCTCGAAATGACCCAAAACCAATACTGGCGGCAGTCTAATGGTTCCAAAACAGTAGCAATGTAAAACTGTAGAGAAATATTTGATTACCTTTGACATGTCGTTTTCAGCAAGTAATACAGTCAACGTCTGAAGGACATTAAGGACTAATTGTTCACCAACTGCTTCATCAAAAATCCCATTCAGTAAGGATAAAATATGCAGAAAGCACTCCCCATTGCGGAACAGATTTTGGTAATACTGGAGAGGTATTAGTGAAAAAATGCATTTGTCAGGGATGATATGGCATTAATGAAAAGAAGAAAAGAACAATAAAAATATGAAATTTAATGGGAACAATCCCATCTTAGAAAAAAATACCATGCGATCTATCCTAATGATCTCTCTCATGTTAACTAATAGATCAATAGACAATTCTGCAAAGTCCTCCTTTTCTTTTGCACGAGTGAAAGCCTCCAAATATTTTGAACATAGGTGCAACTTTGCTGTACGATCTTGTGCTGATGATGAAGGTAACTGATTGTGAGAATGAGAAAAGGAGAGAGTTTTAGTTCCAAAGAATTAATATCACAAGCAACAGAAGGAGATAGGAGGAACGGCAATACCCTAAATAAGGCAAGAACTTGCTCCAGTACATTTTTTCGGAGGATTTCTTCTAGGAACAAGTCAAATAAACACTCGATACAATTGGCGTTATGTAAAACTAGAAGCCTTCCAAGCTCAGATATTGTGGCATATTCCTTGAAAAGATTGAAAGCCAATTCCACACATGCAATAATACTTTTAATTTCCTCATCCGAAGAAGACATCTGAACATTTTCTGATTGAAAAACATTTCCACTTAAGCCATCTCTGGGATGGGACAGCTTCCTTAGATGTTGTGCTTGAAGGCATGCAACCTTCAGGACTCTGGTAAGCACATCCAATGATTTAAAGGAAGATATAGTCTGTTCAGTAGCAAGTTGTAAGATAACATGAAAGCTCTTAAGAATAGTTCCAGCTAATCCAGGATCATAAGTGCAATGTTCAAGCACATCTAATAATGCTGAGCATTCTGGCTACAAAAAAAAGGTAAATTATTTAGGTTAAAAAAATAAAATGGCACAATTCAAATTATGAACGATGGGCAACATCTTAGGTAACGTCTGAGAAATTTAGGATACCAGGTTGTTTGTGTTCTCATTGAGTGTTGCGGCAAACTCCAAGAAGGAAATAGCTTCTGCTTGAAGAATGTTGACATCAGCAAGATTAAGACCTTTAGAACCAGCTGGTTCAGTAGCATCAATAAAATGATTGTTTTGTGTGTCACAAACAATATGATGAATAAACTCCATAGATGATCCAAAATAAAAAAATTTCTCCGAAAATATCAGACTCCATAAACCCTCTGCTCGAAAAGATTTGAGCAGAGCGGGTACTAAAATGAGAACCTTCCTGAATGTGCAGAGAATATAGTGCTGTAGGGTATTTGCCAAAATCCTGGAGAATTTAGTCAACACAAACAAAAAAATCAGCAAAAGAAATTTAGAAATGAAAGATGGCATTAACATGCATAAACATGCACTTGAAAAATCTTAGAAAAATATGATACTTCCACACAGAGATCT
Source organism: Oryza meyeriana var. granulata (assembly GCA_003991445.1). Taxonomy (NCBI): domain Eukaryota; kingdom Viridiplantae; phylum Streptophyta; class Magnoliopsida; order Poales; family Poaceae; genus Oryza; species Oryza meyeriana. Next base: position 135,115 of record RYFJ01000212.1, read on the forward strand.
GTTGCACTCATGAAAGAAGATGGTAGCCTTGCAATCATCAAATTAACAAATTGAAAATGATTAGATGGATATTAGGATTAACAACATTTTAGACGATTGTTCACATATTGTGTATCTAGCAGAATATCTTAATTGTCATTCATTGAGTTTTGCAGTACTGGCTATGCATTGGAAAGACATTGATTTTAATTGGTGTGATGTTTGTGCAAAAAAACTCTTAACTTGGAGAATATATTATATGAAGTCCAATGTACCGTCTAGATATACAGGAAACATGGAAAGCAAAGTCCACAACTAATCCATCTAGTCTAGTCAAGAAAGATGGACAACAACATGAAGGAAAATGAGAACCTACCGTATATGGTTGGGCAATTCAGATTCACTAGCACAAGCTTTGATGCATGGAAAAACTGTTGAAAGAACCTTTATAATCCATCTTGCACATTGCTCCCAGTATGCCAGTGAGATGGACAGAGAGATTTGGCTAACATCAGCTGCACCACGAGAGTTCCTTATCTCGTTAGGAGGAAGAAGAAAAGAGCAAAGTGCTATGCTTAACTTTACAGAATACTCAGCCCATTCAGTTGTATCAAGAATATCAATAGGACTTGCGAAAGATTCTGATGTAGGCGATGTCCCAGTGTTTGCTTCAAGTTTACAGTTCTGCACTTGAGAGTCAAGAGCCTTTTGTTGATGAAACCCCTGAAGCATGAACGCAGGCCAACAGATACTGTTTGCAAACTTATGTATCCGTCCATTTTCACATAAGAACTGCAAATTGTTAACATTACCAAAACTGAATAGGAAGTCAAGGATCCATAGAGCCAAACTATGCAATAGCATATGGAGTCTAACTTAAACAGACTATTAAATTCTAGACAAGTAGGTATTAGTGATATATCATTTCTTTGCAGCCAGAAAATTCAATGTGTACGAGTATATCATTGCTCCAATAAGACAGAATCCAGAAAAAAACTGTCCAGACATATGTAGGTGCATTTTGGACATGAAACAGTCTCTAAAGTGCAACTGTAACGACTAGCTTGTACTTAATATATTGTTAATAATATTATGAAAGAATAAAATTATTTTTTTACGGTTTCAACACAAATATACATATCATGTATTCAATTTATATTCAGAGATATTTATAGTCAATTTTTTTTAAAAAAAATACTGCAAGCATCCAGAAACAAATGTTTTTATAGACTGGGAGTAACAAAGGTGTACAGGCAAATTCATGCATTCTCTTACTAAAAATATATGCAACAGGATACACTGCCTCCCTCAGAATTTCCAACGATAGTATCTGAAGCTGTAGAATTCCGCTCCTGTGTAAGACATGTTATGGTCAATTGGTCATATCACACGAATTATATAGAAAGCTCACAAGCCAGATCAGATAACTGTAGCTTGTTATCACTGACAGATTGCTGCTAGTATGCTGTCAATATATAAATCGCACCATTTAACAATTGAACGTGGGTAGGTAACTCGGTGAGAAGGCAAGTGTTGAATGGAATTGAAACGATGCACGTTAGGGGTGCGTAAATTGAACTTTTGGGGTTCAGTTCGTAAGAATTCAAATTCACCGCCACCCCAAAAAAAGACCCACCATCTTTCTTTTTCAATTTAAAGTTCCAAATAGACCCTAAAAGAGCATAACCTACACCCATGATTTGAAGAATTTATTAGTGTCCCTATGTTTGTCCAGAAAAGTATATCATAATTATCACTCTTACTTTCCTAACTTCAAACTTCAGAACCTCCTGCATTCCTGCATCTAAGGTTTAGTATTGCCACATTTGAAGCACTTTTACCTTTCATCACTGGGGACAAAAGAATACTTTGAGACTGACAATTTACTTGATGGTAATCCCAGTCCATCTAATAGAACCTCCAGTCCTCCAATGCTTCTGAAATGATTCTGTGCACGTGTATTTTGAGAAATTGTTGATCTCAGAGCATGCAAAGTTATAAAGTGAAGTAGCCCGTCAGTCCACTGATCTTTCAGATTCAATCTTCGGATGACCCTTAAGAGTTCTGCAAGAACAAATCCAGATCAGTAAGATAATAACAGCGCAAAACATGGACTAACCAATTTAACATCATAGCTCCTGAAGAATTCAGTTGTGTTTTTCTCTCCTTTTGCAATACCACCTGATGCAAACAGAACTACACTTTATCTGGACAAGTTCCATTTTGGAGAATGCCATGACAAACCATGTCTTACGTTTCTTAGTGGAGGGAGCATAAATCCTATACAGGATCAACACAAAATAAAATGTGTATTGTCTCATCACCCTAAATTGTGCAAAACATTTTTAATATCATCATGAAAATTCAGTTACTGAAACTCTGAAAGTTTTGCTCTATTTAAAAAATAGCAAGGTAATATAGAATAAGCTATTATATAACTATGTCTATGGAGTATTTTCTAAGCATATGATTCCACAAATTACATTTCACATTTTAGTTTCACTTTTCAACCATAGTGCCATACCATACCACTCATTTGATTTAAGATCAGGCAAAAATAATTTACTGCAGCAAAGATTATGCAGCTTTATCATCTAGCTTCAGTGTACTTGTTCCATTTCTAATTACTGGTAACTCTTAAACAAATCGTGCATACCAACTTCCAAGGAAGCTATGGTTTGAATAAAGTTGGACCAAAATAATACCACAAGCAAAAAGGTAGTTATAAACTGTAAAGTAGAAGATGGTGGATGAAGTTTGTAAGGGTATTTTGGGAATAACATCTCAGGACTTGTAAAAGTCAAGTACTTGGGGATAAAATATTGGTAAAAAATGCCAAGCATTTGAAATGGGGAGAATAATCTATTTCTATACATTCAGCGCTGGACCACAAGCTGGCAAGATTGTTAATTGCATCAGCAAACGATCATTCATCTCATGTGGTAATCTCTTCCACTCTTTGGTTTCAGCATAGAACATACAAGTCATTGTCAACTTGTCTCTGAATCTAGAACCAAACTTTTTTGTAAACTGGGCTTATGGAGCATGCTTGCTATAAGAGTTCATCAATAACCGAGTTAGTATTACAGATTAAGTTCAGTTGTCCTAAGCAAGTGCAAGAAAGAACCAATGTTTTCAAATCGCCCGATTAATCGCGATTAATCATGATTAATCAGCCTTATCAGTACTCTGACCCCGATATGGGTCTACTACTCGATCAACTCGATAAGAAAACGGATCGTCCAATTAGTCGGCGATAAAGTATGATTAGTTGTCCGATTTAGGTGGAGAACGATAAGTTTACAGTTGAGTTTTGGCCTTTGAGCCTGTAAAGTTTGGCGCCATAACAGTATTGGAGTTATGGATGCTTCACAAATTAAATTTCAAAAGTGACCATCTGACCATCAATCAATATTTCCTTGGATGTTTGCTTTATAGGAATATAGGATATAATATACAGTATATCAGTTCTGGACTTCTGGTACATATAGGATCGATTAGCCTCGATTAATCGTCCTGATCAACGATTAATCGGTCTGATCGACCTTATCGGTGCCTAGGCGATAAGGGTTGATCAGACGATTTGAAAACATTGGAAAGAACAATGTTATCAGATGTATACAAACATTGAGAAAACATACCTACTAACCAGTTGACGCCACCAGCTTCCATAACTGCAACAATGGCCTTTTGCTGCCAATTCTTATCGTGAACAGTGCTTTTTGAGGATCTTGGAGTAATTGTGGCCAAAAACTCATTTGATAGGGTATGCTCAGTAGTAGTGACAAACTGTGTTAACCTAGTTACAGTTGGCTCCAAATTCATGAAGTTTGAAATTATTGTAACATTGTATACAAGTATCTTTTGCATCATCTTCATGTCCTCTATGGCTTTGTTTGACAACTGTTCATCTGCTGCAAGCAAACTGGTCAAAGTCTTGAGCTTTACAACTGCAGCTGAATACACAAGAGAAAAAAGGTCAGTTAAGGATAGATTTGTCACAAAGGAAACAATATAAGTGTTATCACGGCAGTCATAACCTATGCTACAACAGTGAAAATGGTATGAAATAAAAAAGGGAAATGAGTGAAATTACTTCTAGAAGGGTTAAACACTACTAAAGAAAGTATGTACCTTTCAAAAGAGCAGTGACCTTCTGCACACCTCCATAATAACTAAATACTCTACAGTTATGCACTGAGCGAGTAACAATAGTCAAGCATTCCAAAACAGTCAATCCCTCAGTGCTTAACACCAGTTCTGACGATTGCTCTGAAATGTTAGGAGAGGATTCTGAACAGCTGCTGCCTACTAATACAGGAAAAACAAGTCAAATCTCAATTATCGCTGGTTCACTCTAGTAGCAATATGTAACAACAACTGAACAAATCAACTACTAACATGCATAGCCTGATTCCTCATTTTCTTTTAATAGGTAATATGATCTTGCTTTCTGAGCAGACGAGTAACTGATTTTACATCGGTGTAAATTTAAAACTGCCGTAACATTTAGATACGACTTCTGCAATTTTGCCTAAGATATATATCAAGTCTAGCAAAAGAATGTTGTGCAAACCACAAAAGTTGTATGCTATGGTATATAAAAGGCATAAGTGAAACCATGAAAAGGAGGGAATGCATCGTCAAGAAAGGCATCATGGTGTTCGTCAGATCCACTTACTCTCAGTAATGAAAGAAGTTATTTGAGAAACCTCCTGCACAAGAATAAGGATGACCTCAGAAGGATGCCCGCTGGAGCATCCTAAAACTGTATCATCTGATATTGATTCTTGATCAACTGATTGCTCAATGTATTGTGGCTCCCACTCTTTAAATGCTTGTACGAAGTGCATGACAAATATTTGCAAGGATTCCTTCTTTTCAGCCTATGGAGTTGTTGGCAACAGAAATGAGGATGCATGATCACAAACTGTGAAAAAAAAGTACAATTTATGCCATAAAAAATTACAGAATGAAATAATGCCATACTACAGCACAAAAATGTGATGTTGTTTTCTTAAAACTAAGCTATATGTAGTCTAAACTAGTCTATACACTCGTAATCTTTGTGATCTTATCTCATAGACAGGAGCGTCAATGAGGAAACAAGTCAAAGTAATCACTTAAATCATTCCTCAACTTCAATAAAGCCATCTCATAAGTAAAAATGTAAAATAAATATCTGTTATTGGCATTTCATGTCACACAAAATCACAAATTTTCTGCTGTAATGTTAATGCACATGTTTTTGACTTGCTGATCAAAGGAAATAGCCTAAGAAAGGTTTGTGGCAAACCAGCATGCCAGATGAGTACCTTATCAATGGCGTTCTCATATTTCTGCCAAAGCATGTTTAAGACTCCCTCATCACCACTATCACTGGAAGCAGATATAACATTGTTAGAAGAGAATCAGCCTTAGCAGATTGAGCCCTAACAATACTACAAAAACTGATGGTACATTTGATTGAGATGTAATGTTAACATGAGTGACAAATAAGTATCTACAGAACTTGTGTGTCTATCTACATTATAAAATCATTTGTTCTCTTAAATATTCAGTACATAAAGTGCACAGCCAGGGTAATCCACTCAATTACCTAATTTGCACAGATTTGGTGTGCCTACAGTAAAATGTGACACAAGCTACTTATACTATTCAGCGATGTAACTATCCATATGTGGCCGACTGAAATGGAAAAGGGTAATTAAAACAGCCAACATATCAGCAACATACCTCTACATTTTTCCTGGTTAGTACTAAGCATGTATAGTTACTTCCATATAATTACCGCGTCTTCCCTTAAGCATGAGTTGATACCGCATATTTAACCAAATAACAAGCAAAATCTGCCACACTGAAGCAAGCTTGAAATGCAGCATTGGTTCGTATTTGCTAGCACACACACCAACACATTCAGCTACCCCGCAACAGTTCACACAAGCATCGCATTCCGCAGGGCAAAACGAGCCAGTAGCGGTTTCCTGAGGGTTGGGTTTGTTAGGTTACCTGAAGCGCACCCTGGGGGACGGCGCGGCGGCGAGCCTGTCGGAGGCGGAGAGGAAGCCACCGCCACCGCCGTCGCCGCCCCCTCCACCGCCGCCCCCGCCGCCGCCCCCCGGAGAGGCCGGCGCCGACTTGCGGAGGAGATCGGCGACGCCCTTCACGATGTTCATCGCCCCCGATCCGAGGCGGCTAGCAGCAGCACATCACCGCGGCGCCCGCGCGCGCGCCTTCGCTCGCGGGGGAAGGCGACGAGCCTACGAGATTCGATTCGAATCCAACCGAGCCCAATCCCCTCGAGGGCGGTGAGCCGGTGACGCAGGTGGGGGTGTGGAGGGGAGGAGGAGATCGCGTGAGGGGAACCGGAATTTGGAAATGCTTGTGGTTTTCAGCGTGGGGCGCGTGAGTGCGACGAGAAAAGAAGAGACACTAGCGATCTGGAATTCTGGGAAGGTCAAATGGGAACTGCTATGTAGGAGTAGTACCTGTGTTTCGGGGGGAATTTAACTAGTATTTGCCACTCTTGGTTCCTTTGAAACAGAGAATTTGTGGATAAATTTTATAGGATTCGTATCTTATAGGAATTTATCATATTTGGTCCTTTGAAATAACTGATTGGAGTTTTTCCAAATCCAATGAAATTTCTAAGTAATAGCTCATTGCATATGATTTGAATAAAAGTTAGCAAGAGTTTCAACCTCTTGAAAAATTTTATTTGAGTCTCTCTCTGATCTGATTATTGCGTTTTTCATGCGGTCTATTTAAATAATTATTCTTCTTTTTTCTTCTGTTTTGCACTTGTATTTATGTCAAAATTATTTATTTTTCCTATTCATTTGTTTTCTTAATCCTACGTTTCAAATAATCCCTTGAATGGTTTAATACATGTAGATTTTAAAGTAAAGTTAGCGAGAGCTCCAATCTTTTGAAAAAATTCTTATGAGGCTATAACTCTCATCTGATACCTACTTTTTCATGTGATCTATTTAAACAATCATTCCTAATTCTTCATGTGTTTTTGCAATTATTTGTTTTTCATATGCATTCTTATCAAAATCCACTGTTCTTCTTATTCCTATGTTCTACCATTCCTGTGTTTCAAAGGGGGCCTTATAAGTGGTCACTCTTTGAATGTCACTTTTGTATTTGTTCCTATACATTTGCCACCGGAGAGGATGTTTCGCAACTTTTTATCACTCTGGACCGTGCAGCGGTACATGTAAACATGCTAGCATAGAGTCCGTATACAAAATATCCATTTTGCCCCTAAGGTTCCCCTCAACCTAATCCATCTCGTGTGGGGCAGCGAGGAGGCCAAGGAGCATGCTGCCAGTCTGCACCACTCGCCGCCAAGGCGCTGCTCTGCTACAATGCGACCATCGCCGCCAAGGAGGCGGTAGCGTCCTCGCTGCATACCTACATCTACCCTTCCCAAGCGACGGGCGAGTACTTCTCGAGCTTGCGAATGTCCAGCAATGGTGGCAAAGAATGGCTCGTTCCCGAGGTGGTCATTAAGAAGCTCAACAACAACAAACACTATAAGCAGCGGGAGTGTGAATGCCCCACTGCCGCATCAACGTGCCTAGAGGGGGTTAGGCCAGTTACAGCTTACTACGAAAGTGTAAAGCGAAAGCTAGTCGGATATTCCAGTCACTATTGGATATTTCGTCAATAGCCAAATATTCCAATACGATTGTATTGCAAACAAGCAAGCCACAACCTAAATCAATTCAACGAGCGCAAACAGCAACTAATTACTTGCGACAACATTAAAGCAAAGCTAAATGTGCTAGGGATAGAACAATTTCACTGAGAATTGAGCCGACAATGTATTTCCCGGAGTTCAAATCTTAAAGAAGCTCACAAAGAGGTTGCACAAATGCACTCCTCCTCAACTAGTGGTATCTCTTTCCTTTCGAGAGCGAGATCCAACCTTCACAAACTTCCCTCGAGGCATAAGCCAATCGATGGCTCAAGAGCAACACCTAATCGTGTAGGAATCCTCAACCTACAAGAGTAACAAATTCCACACAAAATCAATCCTTGTAATCAACCCTAGTGCTCAAGAACCAAAAGTCAAGCCCAACACTAGGTCTCCAAATCAAATCCACACATACAAAGATACGAATCACAAGGATCAAATAGGATTTGAGAAAGGGAAGAAAGAGCTCAAGATCCAGAGCACTTTACCACAAATCTCTAGCCCAAAGATTCAAGGTGAGTGAAAATGAATGGCTTACCCTAGTTAGGGTTTGGGTGGGTGTTTAAATAGGAAAACCTCAAATCTGCTCATTAGGGTGGGGAAAAATTTGCACCTTGGATATTCCAACCACCATGCCAACATACCGATCAGTTTAAAAACACTCCAACGGTCGAGAATGAAATCCTAGGTCTCTAAAAAACACTAGGTTGGAAATTCCGATCCGGAAATTGGAAACTCCAGTCTAAGAAATCAATTCAAACAGAGACTTGAATTGCGTGGAATATTAGACATACTGAACGATCGGATATTCCAACTTCCAGTTCAGGTATTCCGATTGAAAATGTTGAACCAAACAAAGAGTTGAGTTCCTTTGAAAAATGGATTGTTCGTTCCATTGGATATTCTGATCTAAGCATCGGAAATTCTGGTCAAACATCAGAGACTCGAGTTCCTCGCAAAAACGGATTCTATGATGGATTGGATATTCCGACATTGCATCGGATATTCCGATCCTTTGAACTTAGCCCAACCTGATAGTCGACTTCGCTGCAAAAATGGAGTCTGCGGTTATAGATAGCTAAATGGGCCATGCCTTAGTGCGCTAGTCCGAGCACGCCGCCATTGTAGCAGGCTTAGGCACGGCACGGCCTGATTGTACATGGGTTGTGACATGCTTGGGCTGCCACTCCGGCACATGGGCTAGCACGGCGCGACCCATTTCCTGTAGCGGGCCGGCATGGCCCAGCCCATTTATCTTATTTTCCTTTTTTTGTATTTTTCTCATTTGTTCGTATTTTCCCATTATTTGTCATAGTTTCCGCATTTTCTCCTTTTTTTCCCATGTTTTTATTTTCTTTTCTATATTTTCTGATTTTTCCAAATTTTCATGGGCCAATCAGGCTAACAGGCCACCTTCAGCCCATGGGCCTTAGTCATGCCCGGGCCGGCAAGACGTGACCCATTGCCTTCTTGGGCTGAGGCCTTAGCATGTGGGCTGGCACGGCATGGCCCGCTATAGTTGTCGTGCCGTAGCGGGCCGTGCCCAGCCGTTCCTCAGGCCGTGCAGTCCGGCCCATCGTTTAGCTATGTATATCTACGATGTGTCGGATAATCTGGCAAACACCTTGGATATTTTGACTTGTAATGAATTGAAACTTAGAGAAAATTGATCATTGAGCACTAAAGTTTAACCCAATTTATTTGTATGGCATCCCATTTAATAGTACGACATCCTAGACTAAACAAAATGAAAAGGATATGATTTACCATATGTCTTGACACCGTCTTATCTTAATTCAAATCACGAGATCACGTTTTCAAATGTCTCATGGCCTAATATTTAAACAAAGACTTGGCAAGCACATTAGTCCTTTCTAATTGCTTGTCATTAATCACTAAAATAAAATTAGGGCCTAGATGTACTTTTAGTGCCCATCCTGGACGGCTACCAGTGGTCGATTGTGTGGCTGTACAGCAGCGACAAGATTTGGTGGCACACGTGCCGCACACCAAGCTGGCGTTGTACAAGGGGCACCAGAACTTGGTGAAGGTCTCCAGCAAGCACCACGAGTTCACCAGCGGCAAGGTGCAGTTCAAGCACAACGCGGTGCAGTACATCAACCTGATCGAGGAGGCGGTCCTGGGCGTAGCATGGCGGCCGGGCAGCCACGTCGTGCTTTGACGTCGGTTGCGGCGTCGCTAGCTTCGGCGGTTTCCTGTTCGATAGGGACGTGCTCACCATGTTGCTGGTGCCCAAGGACGAGCACAAGGCGCATGTGCAGTTCAAGCTCGAGCAAGGCATCCCGGCCATCTCCGACCGTCATGTGAACCAAGAGCCTCCTGGCACCTTTAACGCCGTCCACTGTGCGCGGTGCCGCGTGCCGTTCCACATTGAGGGCAAAAAGCTTCTCAAGGTGAACCGCTACTCCGCCGCTCTGCAACTCCTCCGAGGACCCCAACACCGCATGGTTTCCACAAGAACCAAAATGGCCTCACACAAATATTAAGATCTTGGAGTGCTCTTGTCACACCTAGAAATTTCATCCAAAATTCTAGAGTTTTATTATGTGTAAATCCTTATTCAGAAATCAACCAAGACATACGTGACATAGTTGATAATCAAAGTAATTGTTTACATATCAGAAATATTTATTATAGAGACGAATGGTACCTAAAAAAAATAAATTTTTAACAGCAATAAATAACTAAAATAGCGGACGAAACCCTCTCTACGAACTTGACCGGGACTCCCGCTTAATCCTCCAAGTAATCCTCATCGCTGAAGTACTCTTCTGAATGATGATTGTTGATTGCAAGATGAGTACATGAAATACTCCGTAAGCCACACAGCAAATATACAAGTGCACAGGATAACAAAGAATGGTATAATATGGCTCATTTTTGCACAAAAGCATTTAATAAAATATTTAAGAGGATAATAAATAATTAGTTATTAAGTAATATTGATCAACACTATACCATTCAGTCGCTCACCAAAACAGTATAGACCCAACCACTCCAATCTGGAGCTAAACACATTTCACCATTTAACAGCCAAGTTTAAGTAAAGTGGGACTAATCACAGAAAACATTGCTAGGCTCGCCCTTAACCGTGGACACGGCTATTCGAATAGTTTTGCTCTGGTCAGAGGTGTACCAATTTACCCACAAGACACAACTCCACAGCACATCACTGTGCGTCTTAATATCACCATGATACCTCGGAAAGGAATTGTGACAAGACCCTCCATGTAACCCGCATAACAAGAGCGCCACCCGTTGAACCATCACTTTCCGGCAGGAGCTGATCAAGCCCCCAATAGGGAAACGATCCAACGCCCAAAACATGGACTTATTGACACAGCCATGGTGGTCTTATTAACAGAGCCATAATATTTAACACCCCGCTTTCAGCGAAACGTTAAATAATATTTTGCTAAAATCTACCTGTGAAAATTTTGATCTTATGTACTGTGTTGTATGTCGTGCCTAGATCTCAATTTAAAATTCTGTCCTTGACCTCGATAATTCACCCTCTCAAAATCCTCCGTTCTAAAATAAACTTCGATCTCGACTCGCCGTCAATCCCTCGATCTTCTCTTGCGAAAGATTTTGCTTCGATATCCGAACTAATGTTCCAAAATCTCCGCTTCGATATCCGTTCCGAAAATCCGATGTCGGAACCCTAAACATCCTTCCTTGAATCCCTAAAAATCCCGAGTTAAATATACAGCTTGGGTATCGAACCTCTATTCGAACCCTCTCCATCAGTACAACAATATATATATATGTGTGTGTGTGTGTCGGTTTTCTACCCTTGAACCCCATGAAAAACTCCTCAAATTCCCTTGAGCATCCCCCCAAATTCAAATTCAATATTGTAATTTGAATTTGAATCTTCTCGCTCTCCTTGAAATCCTCTCTTTGATCCTCCCTACAAAAATCCTCGGAAAAAGATTAATCCCAAAATACCAAAAATTGCTAACTTGGACCCCTCCTTGAATTCCTCAAATTTCCCTGGGTTCAAAAATAAATTTTGAATTCAAAAATCCTTGAAAATACCCTAAAACCCCTCCTAAAATACCCAGAGAAAAATAAAAAGCAACACTGTTCCCACTGGGCCGCACTTCTCCCATTCCTTCTCGGCCCAGCTAACCCACGGCCAACATGCACGCAAGGCGCACTGTCGGATGCTCGACACGTGCGCGTCCCAAGCCACTCAGCTGCCGTCCGATCTTCATAACCGACGCGCACCGCCCGCGAACCCCGGATGACTGCCACGTGTCTCCCGGGCGTCGCCGCGCCGTCTGTTTCCCCCTCGCGAGCTCGCCGGCGCACGGAGCGCCGTGCGCCACAAGATTCCGTCACTTGTTTCCCCGCGCGTCCCAAGAGCCGTCGATTTTTCCCCTCCACTGTTTATCTTCCTCCTCCGTCGCCCCCCGTTTCCCCGTTCTTCATCCCGTTCACGCCTCGAACCCGTTCAGTCAAAAGCCTCTGAGGCCGCCCGACGCCATCGTCATCCCGCCTGGCCCCACCGTGACGCGCCGCAAGGCGCCAATCGGAGGATGACCACGCCCGCGCCTTGCCGTCCCGTTTCTCGCCTCTCTCCCTCCTTTCGCCTCTCTTTCTCTCGCCACTGCCGCTCGGTCAAAAAGTGGCCTCGGACCGCCGACGCCATTGTCGTCCCCACCTCTGCCTCGCGAGCCGCGCCCCTATTTCAAAAACTACCATCCGATAGACCGCCTCCGCCACCTCGCAAATCCCGGCCGCCCATTTGAAATTGCCGCCCGTGTGAGATTTCGCTGCAACACCCTTTTCTCCCGCCTCTCGCCCTAATCAGTGAGCTCTAATGATCAAAGCTCCTCCCCGACCTAGACCCCGAGCTTCCTGTGCCTATAAATACCTCTGGAGCCCCCATCGCCCCCTCCCTTGGCTTTTTTTCTCTCGACCTCCGGCGTTGCCCTCTATGGCCGTGGAGAACGCCGCCTCCCGAAGCATGTCTGCGCGGCCGCCTCGAGCTCCATCACCGAGTTGGACGGCGCCCTGTGAACGCTGCCCCTCCCCGCTGGAAGTCCTGCAACCCGGAGTCAAGCACCGCCACACCGCTCCCCTCCCCGTTGGCCCCTTTCTTGACCCAGCACCGCCGCCACCAAACCAAACCCCATCGGTGAGCTCCCCCTTTGTGCGCCATGTTTGTCCCGTGAGCTCTCTGGACGATGTCTAAGCCGAGCCGACCATATGCAAGCCTGAGAGATGGTTTCCCCTCCGTTTTGTTCCCCTTTGCCGCCACCGCGCTTGCCGTCGACCCTTCCTCCTCCCTTGTGGTTCCGAGGTTGGAGACTCTCTCCCCCCTTCTCCCGGCGTTCATTGAATCCCCTTTCTCTCCCTGGCCGCTGCGAACGGCCACGGCTCATTGCTCCGCCATGGACACCGAACTCCTCCCCTCTTTTCTCCCTCCTCGCCGCCTTGGGTGCTCATCGATAGCCGCCGTCGCTCAATCCTTTCCAGATCTGAGCCGCTCGGCGTACTCACCAGGGTTCCCTCCCTCCGCTGGCCCCGCAACTCGTCACCTCTCACCGCCGCGTGCTGTCGGATAGGCTAGCTGAATACCTCTCCCCCTCATCTCTGTTGGGTGGCCCTGCTCGGGCAGTGACAACGGCCATCCCCCCTCGAGTTATGTTCACACAGCCCCCGTGATTCCGCCACCGACGTGTGGGCCCCATTCCTTAGCCCATGCTAGCCAGCGCAATGCGCCCCTATGAGAATGACAACCGAGCCCAATAACCAGTGACCTCCCCTTGTGTCTCTGTCTAGTGGGCCTGAGATGTCAGCGACCCCTAGGGGTTTATTCCAACGAATATTCCCTCCAAATTTCAGAAATCTTTTTTCTTTATTCCAGAAATCCATTTAATCTTCAAAAAATCATATCTTTTTATCTGTGACTCCGATTGACTCCGTTCCAACTCCAGTAATTTTCTAAAATTGAGATCTATCTGATGGCACTATTATTAGCACTAAATAGGATCTGTTTCTTGGACTTTATGTAGATTTTTGTGTGTTTGCGCATAGTAACGGTTGCCGAAAAATTTGTTTCGGAGCGGATTTCGTGACAATTTCTCGAAGACTCGTGAAGACCTAGAACAAGGCAAGTCACCTTTGAACAATTGAGCCTATAATTGAAACTTAAATTATTTTATTTGCGAAATCATGCATCGATATGCGTGCACTAAATCGTTCGGTCCCGTTTGCGAGTCAGACTGGGTGACCTACCCAACCTTGCTGCATTTAAATCCTCCCTTGATGATTGTAATACCCTGTTCCCTTGTAACCACCGCTGCCGTGCCTCGGTATTCGTGTACTATTGCACGAATACTGTGGCCGCCTCTTTAACCTAAAATTTGAGCAACTCTTGGGTAAAACGTGGTTTTACGAAACATTTGGAAAACCCGACACCTGGGTCAGTGCCTTGTGAAAGCAAAATGAATTTTAAAATGGAGATTCGCGACACAAGGCCGACCTGGTGTGTGAGATGCCTGTGTGGTCGCTTTAAGGACCGATTCCTTCGGAGTTTCATTCGAGCATATGACAATACAACCACATGGGTGAATTGGGAAGCCCCTGGCCGAGTAACTAGACTCTTAGGGACACCTTGCGTGCCATTGGACTGTGGATCGTGCGGGACGGCGTCGGGGTTGCCTCCTGGGTTTTTGGTACAGCATGGTCGTGGACCTACCCTGTGATTGGTCTCGAGGACCCCTCCAGTTGGTATGGGGTAACCTGAGAGGGCTAGGGAAACGCCTTGTCGCAAAAACATCTAGGCCACCGATCGTGCTTGATCAGTGTGAGCGGGTGGCTAGAGTGAGTCGCGTCGTGTGGGTAAAGTGTACCCCCTCTGCAGAGGTCTAAACTGTTTGAACAGCCGTGCCCACAGTCATGGGCGGATGTGAGGTGATTCCTTAGCGTAGTTTTATTTTACCCTGTGTTGCAAATGCGTGTGTGGTTTTGAAAACTGTGAGAAGAAAGTGCCATTAAGGACGCTGGAGGCCCGATGAAATGGCTTGGCTATCATGGACATCAGGACTCAGGAAGTCTGAATAAAATGCTTTGGCTCTGGAAGCTGTTTGATGTGAACTCTTGATTGCGAAAACTGGAGAAATAAAGATTGATGCATCTTTCACTCTGATCGGACGAGACCCACTTCGTCCTGATTATTGAGAAACACACACTAGCAGATTCAAAAGATTTCAATAAAAAGAAATTACAAAATATCCAGTCTTTCTTTGAAGCCTGCAACAACCACCTAAGTTCCCCTGGCTTGCTGAGTACGTAAGTACTCACCCTTGCTCTATATATATAGTTCTCCCACGGGAGTTGAAGCTGGAGTTGCAGTGAAGTGTAGACTAGGGTTTCGTCCTGGTTCCCAGCCGCTGCCTGTGTGTTGGGGCTTAGTCCGTTGTTTCGCTGCCGCTGCCTCTATGTTGTTCGTTGCTATCACCGGCTTACTCCGAAGTTGCAACGTAAGTTAATGTATATGTCTATCTAATTATTTATTTATCTAAGGTTCTGCAATGATACACGTCTGATTGCCGTGGATACCAGCACTGTGTCCTGGGACTGGTATCGGTATCGCGGTTTCGCGGGAAGGCAGTTCGCGCTGTATTCCTGCGGCATGCCCTATTTGGTGCCGTTGTACGGCGGTGCTAGATCAGGGTGTGACACAACACACCGTGGGGCCTCCGGTTGAACGAACTACACTTTAAATCCCGCCATTACCCATTCTGGCTTGTGGTTAGCACGTGTATTGCTTTGCAATAAGTAGTCTGTGAACCGGTCCTTAACTGTCACGAGCACCGCTAGCAACATTCACAACTCTGGTGCTCGCAACCCACCTTTTAATCAAGTTTTAGTGGACCATTAAAGTATCCTGGTATGACCACCATCGTAAACGGAATCATCATTTTATGTGAACTAAATATTATAGTTGAACTTAATGTTACTGCCCAGAAGTTATTCTATAATTTGCTAAGCAGAGTCCTAGAGGTAATCTAGCTAACCAATAAATAAAGCTAGCTAGTCATATTTATCCCATAAGTACAATATTGTAACGCCCAGAAATTCACCAAAGAAGTTCTGAACATTAATGTGTATTAAATCCCTACCCAGGAAAGCCAGGGTACACAAACCAAGTTGCCATACAGAGTGCCTTACAAACAGAGTAAAATTTATATTACATAATGCAGCGAAAAAGATAAAATAACGTCTATGAACAACTGGCCAAGCAGCAGCTTCCATCCCACAGGCACCTTGACAGCGGAGCCAGCCTAATCTTCGAGCTGATCCTCGTTGAACACGTTCTCCAACGTTGAGGGGGAAAAAATGGAGCAAGGCTGAGTACCACTCACAGTACTCAACAAATCACACCCACAATTATGCATATGCACAGGGTACAAATATGGGATAGGGTTTATTTGTGGAAAAGCAGTTGCAAAAGGTAGTAGTTCGCAAACAGTAAAAAGTTGATTGATTTAACAATATTATTTTCCACTGATTAACGTTACACCACGTTAACCAGACCCAACCATTCCCAACTGATTAACGCTACACCACGTCAACCAGTCTCCACTGATTAATGTTAAACCACGTTAATCAGACACCTCCGGTTACCGTTACACCACGATAACCGGTCTCCACCGATTAACGTTACACCACGTTAACCAGTCACCACCGGACAACGTTACACCACGCTGACCAGCTTTTCCTGATCAACGCTACACCACGTTGACCAGGCCGCGCTGATGGAAGTTACACCACGACCACCAGGCGTCACTGATGAGCGTTACACCACGCTCACCAGTCTCCACCGACTAGCGTTACACCACGCTAACTGATCACCCCCGGTCAACTCAACCACGTCGACCGGACTCAACACCTTCCACAACACTAGTTTTATGAAACCAGATCAATTATCTAGGGTGAGACTAATCACGATGAGTCTTGGCCAATGTGCCCATGACTGCGGGCGCGGCTATTCGAATAGTTTTACTCTGATCAGAGGTGTACAACTGTACCCACAAGACACAGCCCCACACACGTTTCCGTGTGCTAGTACATCACCACGATGTCCCGTGAGAGGCTGTGACAGGACCGTTCACGCAACCCCTCCCTAACCATCCACACCACGCTGAGGTTGCACCTGTCGACAGGGCACGCCATATTGGCCAGGCTACCCCCCTTGTGCCACGGTGAATCTGGCAGCCAATCAACCCTACCTCGGGCCGACCCAACTCCATCCCACTCACCCTCTTCATCGATGCCTAGGAGAGGGAGAAGAAACGCTTCAAGCCCAGCCGTTGCCCACGCTGGCTTGTGAAAAGTACGGGAAGTTGCCCAAGTGGTTCCCGCGAACCAGTCCTTAATTGCCATGGTGTGACAAGCAAAACCATACACCCACAGCCCACCATTTAAGTCAAATTTTAATAATTTAACATCATCCTATCCAAAGTTTCATTTTTGCGACATGAAGTCGAATCATATAGAAGAAATAATATTTAATTCCCATGTGAGCTAGGTTGCTAAGCATGGCTAAGCATCCTAAGAACCGTAATCTAATCACATTATTACCTAGGTGACAAGGGTTTAGGTTTCAAAACTATGGCTAAGTCCTAACATTGCATAGGTAATAACCACCCACATGAAATATTAAAATAATACAGTTTATTTGAATAAACAAAGCAATTTAGCAAAAAATAGGTACAAACTGATCAAGGTAACAGTGCGACTTGCCTTGCTCCGGCTCAAGGTACTCTGCTACGAACTCGAAATACGCAGGAGAATTACCGGCGTCGGATTCTACAACAAACAATGCATAAACAATTAAAAACAGTACATGATGGCCAACAAACATGGGCTGAAAGTATTTTTAATGGGTTCTTGGCATTTTTCTGGATTTAATGAAATTTGAATGGACTTAATCGGAGTTCGTATGAATTCGTTATGATTTATTGAAGTTTTCAGCTATTTTCAGTGTAAATTATAATTAACAACTGATTTATTATGCATTAAATCGATTTATGGCGTCACCCGAGAGAGAGGCGGTGCCGACCAGCGGGCCCCACCAGTCAGCGGTGCACAGAGGCGGGCGCACGGTAGACCAAGTCCACTGCGGCCGAGAGTGGGCGCACCACGTGGCGCCACCGCGAGCGACTACATGGGTGAGCGAGCGGGCAGCCCCGATCTGCCGCCCGGCAGATTGGACGGCCCCGGGAACGGCGGCCGAAGCCGGCCGTCCCGAGCGGGAGGCGGCGGCGCGCACGCGACCTGATGGTCGCCGGCGACGACCACACGGCGTGGCGGCGACCACCCGGAGGGGCGGAATGGAACGGGAAAATGGAGGGGGTTCTCACCGATGGCTCGCGACGGCGCGAAGACGACAGCGGCGGCGGCTTCGGGACGACGTCGGCGACGAAGCTCCGACGGCGGCGAACGGGCGAGAGGCGGTTGCCGAGGCGTCCTAGACGATGAGGAGGACGGAAGAGGAGTTAGAGCGGAGAATGGAGACGTGGCGCGGCGGGAATTGCCGACCGGAGAGGAGACAGGGAGCCGAAACCCACCGTGCACGAGGGCGAGGCGTTCCGACGAGTCTCGGCTTCCACGGAGTGGAGGTTGAGGCGCGGCGCGGCACGGCGAAGGTGATGGCGATGGCGGTGGGGCTTGGCGACGTCCGGAACAGCGGCTTGCGGCGGCCGGAGCCGGCGAAACGTGGCGGAGGTTCGGGTGCGCGGTGGCGACGGGGTTCTAGGGCGCGGGGAGGCTCGGCATGTTGGGGAAAAGGTAGAGGAGAGGGCGGAGAGGCTTCTTATGCACTCGGCTGGGAGAGATCGAAGCCGAACGGCTCCAATCGCGCACGGGTGAGAGAGCGGCGGCGTGGAGATCATGCGCGCGATTCGCGGGAGAGAGGGGGCGTGGACGCCGGAGAACTCGGGGAGTGGGGGCGGACTCGGTCCCGCCCCGTTTGAACTCGGCAAGCGCGGGAGGAGGCGGGAAGCGGCACCGGATTGGACGGCGGAGGGGATTTTTCCCTCCGCCCGATTTGGACAGAGGTAGATGACGGGGCTGACAGGCGGGCCCGGCCTATCAGCGGGGCAACGCGCGGGCGCTGCGGCCTGACGAGCGGGCCCCGGGTGCAGAGGGAGAGCGAGCGAGAGGCAGGCGCGGGATGGGCCGGCCCAGCGCGGGGAGGGAGAGACCGGGGAGAAGCAGGCCGATGGGCGCACGGAGGGGCATCGGCACAGTGCTGGGCCGGCGGCCCAGTGAAGGAGAAAAAGAAGAAAAAGGGAAAACCGAAAGGGAAAAAAAGGAAATTGATTTCCAGAACAAAATTAATTCTGATAAGCGTTTTTGATTTATTAAAAATAGTTCCTATGCTCTGAAAATTCCACTAAAAATCCAGTTAATGTATTTTGGCACAGGGAACATAAGAAAAATATTCCCGGCCACAATAATTTGTTATTTGCATTTTACACCTTTAATTATTTTCCTGTTACCATTTAAAAATTTATTTTCTTGGGTATTTTCTCAGGTATAATTTTGTGATTTGATCTACTCTAGATTGAACGGCCGAGATCAGATCAGGCGATCAACGGTTCAGATAAGATCCGATCGGGCGGGCCTACGGCAGAGCTAGCGGCTGGCACGGCCTCCACGTCGGTGCCACAACGACTCGGGCGACGGCGACAACGGTGGCGGCACGGGGACCAATAGTCATCGGCGATCGGCGGCACACGGCGAGAGCGGAAATAGGTAGAGGAGGTCGCAGCGGTTCTCACCGTGGATAGATGGGCGGTGAACGGCGACGAGGGACGCCGGTGGCGAGCTCCTAGCGGCGGCACACTTCGGGTCTTCAACGGCGACGGCACTCCAGTGATTTTCGGCATCTCAAGGGCAGCGGCCTAGCTTCGTGGCACGCTAGCGATGCTCACAGAAGCGGCGGATAGCGCTATTGGCGGCTAAGGCGACGGTGTTGCCCGACCGAGACTCGACGGCGGCGGCGGAGTGAACCCAGGGCGTGGGGAGGCGGCTAGGGCTAGCTAGAGCTCAACCTTGTGCGCGGGATAGCTTCCAGGGGTCTAGGGCTTGCTATTTAAAGGGAGAGGTAGCAGAGACCGGCTCGGGTTTGGTGAGATTACGCCGACGGGGAATTAGGGCTATGGGTCCGAGTCAGAGAGCTCCTAAACTCCTGCATTCGAATGCGTTTTTGCTCAAGTTTCTTCGAGATATGGCGAAGGAGGACAGGTGCAACATTTCCGCTCAACCAATTTGAGAAGATCGCGGACGAGACGATCAGATTTTGGGCAGGATTCGCGGTGGCTGCAGACGGGCGAAACAGGGACTCTATCCCGTTCTAGAAGACGAAGCTGACAACTGGGTCCTACCTGTCAGCGAGGCACAGGTGACGCGGCGGCCACAGGCCGTGGGTCGGGCATGCGCGCGGAGAGAAGATTAGTGCACAGTAACGGGCCGGATTCGGCCCATGCACAGGGAAAAGGGTTTTAATTTTCTTTTTCTTTTATTTCAATGCTATAAACTTATTTAATTCACCAAAAATACTTACCTTAATCAAATAAATCCTAGAAAATTTTAGAAAATAGGTGATTAAGCAAATAATTTTATAAAATTATTTCTAAGCCCATTTTGCTATAGATTTTTCTCCGTTTTTATTATTTTCACTCTTTGAGGCTTTTAATTAAATTTCTAAAATTTCTTTTTCTCATTTATTTTTGTATGAGGATAATTTAGGGTGTTATAGCTCTCATGGCTAACGTGATCGTTCGATGCTTGGCCGCAAGAACACTATAGTCGTGCATGTGCTCAGAGCCAGTACGACGGCGTCGCGGCCGCATGCGACAGTCGCTGCACCACTACCCTCCTTAGCGATGCCGTCACTGCAACCTCCAACTCCTCTCACTGAGCCAGTGATAGGGGCAAAAGGGACATTTCACGTCCATAGTCCATGCTGGCACACCTACATGTTCTGCCACATGGGTGAAAGTGGCAAAAAGTTAAGAAACATCCTTTCTCCGGTGGCAGATCTATAGTAATAAATGCAAAAGTTGTATTTGAAGAGTGCCCACTTATAAGTGTTGCAAATAGTTAAATTTCCTCATGTTTGTGTGGTGTTGGGAATTGGAGTTTTGCAGCTGCACATACCCCCACTGTCCCAAAATAAAAGATTCCTAAAAATCCCAAGAAAACTTTGGTAGTGATAAAAAAACAAAGTGCCCCTCATTAACAAGAAATAGTATTGGTGAATGGGTAGATAACGCATATTGAAAAGATAAAACTTCTTGATTGGTGGACCAATGGTAGATAAGAGAGTAGAAATCAACTTATTTTGGGATAAATTTTAAACTCTAGGAATCAGTTTATTTTGGGATCAAGCGAGAACGAAACTGTGTATAACTTATCGATCTGATCACAATCGAAACCGTGATTGAACGAACCAAACTGAGAACCGCGTTCAATTTTTAATAGAAGTAGCATATATATTATAATATAGATGGTTGGTCTTAGTACGGAAATTCAATAAATTGGAACTTAACGCGTCTAATGCAGAAAGTCACAAAGTTGAAGCTGGAGTTCTCATCTACAATTTGGTTGCTTTGAAAGGTTAAAACAGAATAGATTGTGCCTACACTTGCAACCAACACCGCGTTTGTTCTTAAAAACTCCTTGTTGCTTGCCATGATCTAACCATCCATTTAACAATTCAAGTGTTCAATCAATTTTAATGTAACAACCATTTCTTGCAGGCTTGGTGTTAACCTCAAAGACCCTAGTATAATCTTCTTGAGTGTTGAAATGCCTTCCTTCTTAAATTTTGGTATGCTTTCATTCTTAAGTTTTGTTATGTCTTTTGATAGTTTTGATAATAAATGGTACATCTTGTATATCTAGGGCATGCCAGTGAGCTGTATTGACCAGTGAGCATGCTATTGAGCTGTATTAACAAGTTTACTAGACACTTCTGTAGTGGTAAACTCATTTAGAGACACTTCGCAACTTCTTATCTCGAAATTACTACTTTATATGTAAAACACGGAGTAGTTTGCTCCTGCAGTTTCAACAAAATTTTCGAGCCACATCTATTCACTTAATGTAGTCTCATCATGATTAAGATTCATTTATATGTCCAATTAGTTTAACGTTAAATGAGGACTCTAAAAAGGTTCTCTTTCCAAATATTACTTTGAGTTTAAGAATGTATTATAAAATTACTTTAAAACTAAAAACATTGCATACCGGCACGCTATAATGAGAGTAAACATTTCTCTCTTTTTTTAAATGAGAGTAAATATTATATGTTACTCTGACTAATTTTAATACTTATATTTTTACCCTTTGTATTACCCATTGAGCTTCGCAATCAAAACATGTCTAGTTGAGTGTTTATTAAACTATTATTTTACTCCATGTTTCTAAGACCATTACAAATGCTTTAAATTTATAATCAATAAAACAACTAACTTCTCCAACATAAAGATAAGCATTCACAGATAGGTAAAGTTAGTGGAACAAGATATATATTTCATCATAACCATTGGGTTTGTAACAAATGGCACATGTCGGTTTTATGCATATGAATCTAGAATTTTCTAGGTCCATTTATATCAGTAAAATAGCTAAATGCATTAGTGTATTTTAAAGCATTGTTTGCAAAATTGTCTATCTTTTTTTAAAAAAGTTTTTATGTCAAGTATCATTATTACATATAATAATTATTGTATTTCATCAGACTACAAGATAAAGGAAACAAGTGTTTCACTTGTAAAAGAATCATAAATAACACGCATTGAGGCTACGTCTAGAGTCCCAAATAGACCAACAACAGTAATTTGGTCTAATAGGATATCATGTGGACCCCTCCACATTTTTTTTACCATGAAACAATAGGGAAGGCCGCTACAGTATATTAATTTTTTTTTTGGTAAAACAAGGTTTATGTACAAATGTGAAAAGAAAAAAAAACCAAGATTACACGGCATCAATCCATGATTGAAGAAATGATTTATCAGCATCTCTAAGCCTAATTAAATGTAGGCTGAGATCATCATTGACAACTGCCTTCCAAGAAGAAACGGAGGGCTGGACATTGTTGAAGATGAGGTTGTTTCTTTGCTTCCAGATGTTCCAGGTTGCCACCAAGAAAACTTCCATAAAGCAGGGAGAGTCAACATTAATCCTTTGCAATTGTATCATATGATGAAACTCCAGATTCAAACTCCAATTAAAACCTATTGTTGCCCAGCATGTCACACTGGGGCAAAGAGAGCACGATATTGGAGCATTGGGAAGTTTGCAGCTTTTCCTTTCTAAAAGATCCTAGGTGTTCACTCTATCCATAGAGAATAGCCATGCAAAAACTTTAATTTTCATGAAGGCCTTACTTTTCCAGATCCATGACAGAGTAGCTAACCCCTCCATATTATTGCTAGGTTTACATGCTCTTATCAAGCTTTGTATCGAAAATGGTAAGTAAACAATACAGAATGCTAATGAGATGTTTAATGATGCGAATGATCTATATAGTGTTGCATCACAATGATCACTGGCATATAGATGTAGCAACAGTAACACTAACAAATTTGATTAGGTTTGCATTTTTTAGCATTATTTAGGATGGTAACTGGACTTTTAATCTTGAAAATAGTTTAGAAACATATCAGCATGCTACTAAAAATAACTTATTATTTATCTGCCACTGGTTTGGAGGGAATTCAATGGTGCAGTAGGAGGCAGACTTCACCCATGCTACTCAGGACAAATATCATGGTGTTCCAAGCTCTCGACGAACTAATGTCACTAAGAAAGGTCGACAACAATGACATCAGCCTGACACACCATAGGACAGCTCTAGCTCATTAAGTGGCTTTAGCACTCAAGGTGTTTATCTGTCGTACTACTATAACCGTCCAGAAGCTTCTGATAGTCATTCTATTCAATGGGTGTATGCGTGGCGAGACCCCACGAGTTCTGTGCTTAGTTTTATGCTCAATGGCAAACAACAACTAATTGGACATGTCAAAGTTGGTATGATTGCAAGGCATCGTTATTTCAAAATCAAGGTTTGATGCTCATGTCTACCAAGAGTACAACATGGCATATCAACGGTGGAACTAATACTAATCAATATGAGCTTCTATATATTTGCTTGTTTTATTGCAAACTAAAACTTCTATATTTATGTTGGTTCTGTAACTTACATTATATTATTGTATTGTCCATGTCATGGACTCTATTATATCTATACTTGTGGACATTTTATTATGGATGCTATAATATTTCTAGCCATGGACATTATATTATGATGTGAGTTTGTGGTTGCCATATGTCAAATGTGATTCTTACCTTGTTTAAATGTCAAAAATATAGAAAAAGGTCATGCAAAAATTTTATGCATTGTTCCTATATGTCAATTTTATAATTTATGAATATTTCCTATGTTTTTCTAAAACTGTCCACAACATCATGAATTTTTCCAACATTTTTCCTAATTTTACTGTGACTTTCCTTTTTTCTCTCCAAATAATAGGTCACAATAACCACAACTTACCTCTTGGTAACCTTAGGTTACTAAGACCTTACCATGCGCGTACTCCTAAGTTTGAAAACTTTGAATTCAAATTTTATACCATGAATTTTGTGTGATTTTTCGCAATTACCGCGTGGTAATCGGATACCGCAGGGGGTTGACCCACCCTAATACTACAGTAAGGGCAAACCTTGGTAGAGACATGGGTACACGCTCGACCTTCTCCTTACCCTAGCTTCGCCTCTCTTCGCACACATGGCCAATGAGCATGTCTGAAAGGGTGGCATGTGCAACCTCCGCTCTAGTTTAAATCAAATTCAACATAGTAGTCGCCAACCCGTGCATTGCATGGCTAGTTATTGTTATTGATATTTAAAATTATCAAAAGAGATTGTTCATGATTTAATAATTTTGATATCTGTAATTAATAAATATCAATTTTGTATTTGGTTTGGAGTCCTAGTTGTCAACGGGTTGGTCCCCGACTACGGTATTTGAAGATATAGAGGTCGTCCGGTAACAAGGTATTCGCCAATCTGTAAAAGAGAAGTAAGGCACAAGGATTTGTATACAGGTTCGGACCCTCGACGTGGGTAATAACTCTACTCCTATTTATATGTATTGATAGGAGGTGTATACACCAAGTACAAGATGGATGTAAGCTGTCTAATCTAGCCTACTAACTACTCTCGGCGAGATAGTGTAGTCGGCGACTAGTGAAAGGCTTCTCCTCGATGTAGGCTTGGCATATCTTGATCTGTGGGCTTATGATTCGATGCCTCTCCTCCTGGGAGGCCTTGTATTTATTCCAAAAGATGACCACTTCTCCAAGTAGAACTCGGAACTTCAAGTAGGACACGGGTAGACAAGTCCTTGTCGTCCCCAGATCGGACTATAGTATCCTTCCATATCCAGAGTACGTTTTCTTCTTTGACTGTAGCTTTATCCACACCTGGCTATCACCCTCCGTATTGCATTAGGTATACGATATTCTTGATGGTGTATGTCCATGTACACATGGTATGCCATATCTACTACACTGACACTAGTTATAGCTTTTTCATGTTCTAATAAGTCAGAAATTTGGCCCACGATGTTAAATGAAAATCTATGGTTATGGTACTATGGTGCATCTAATCATTTGCCAGATGTTTCTAATTAACATGGAAGTGCCTAGTTAATATAGGTATAGGTAGACTGATTCTTGTAGTAGCCATCCCTTCTCCCTGCCACTTTATGAGCTTGTGTGGCCTATTGACATGGATAACAGGTCCATCTAGCTGATTTGTTTTCTTCCTCTTTCATAGCTGATACTTGCTCTGGTCATAAATATTTATCATTTAAAACAAGATTTGGTCAACATTTTGAAACTTTCACTATCAATAATTTCTCTGAAAGGATCTTTTGTGGCCTACAGAGGGGGGGCATGAATAGGCAAATTTCAAACTTAATGCGAAAGCATAAAGCGGAAGCTGGTCGAATATTCGGATACGACATACCAAAAACAAGAAAGCCACAACCTAAATCAGCTAGATCTATCACACGATCACAATATTCAAGTGCATACAACAACTAGCTATAAGCAACACCACAAAGCAAAGAGAGGAGAATGAAAAGATGAAGCTTTCATCGAGAATTGAGCCGACAATGTCTTTCCTAGAGTTCCAATCCTTAAGGGGATTATACGTCTCCGTTGAGGAGCTCACAAAGAGCCGGGTGTTTTCCAACCCTATCCCTGTGAGGTTGCATAAATGCACTCCTACTTCACTAAGGGTATCCCTTTCCTTTCGGTGGTGAGATCCAGCCTTCACAAACTTCTCTTAGCACACCACACATGAGTTGGTGGCTCGAGAGCGACGCTAGCCGTCTAGGAGTCCTCAACTTCCAAAAATAACAAATCCCACATAAATCTCTTAGAATCCACCATAGTGCTCAAGATCCAAGTGAAGTGCACACACACTAGGTCCCAAACTCCAAATCCAAACACGAGTACCCAAATCACGTAGATCGAGGAGGATTTGAGAGAGAGAGGGAGAAAAGTGCTCAAAAGTCAACGCACGTAGCACAAAGCTCTAACTCAAAGCTTGTAGGAAATTGAATCGAATGGCCAACTCTAGAAAATGGTAGGTGGTGGGTCTAAATAGGCAACCCCAAATCTGCCTGTTAGGAGGAGGGAATTTATTCCCACCTCCATGTCAGATATTCTGATGCATTAAAAATGCCACCAACGGTTAAGTGCAAAATATCAGGTCTATAAAAAACACTGGGTCGAATATTCCGATGTTGCCATTGAAAACACTGATCCAAGAAATAAGTCCAAACAGAGACTTAAGTTGGATGGAATATCAGACATTCCGGACGATCCAATATTCTGACTACTAGGCTGGATATTCCAATAATAAATATTGAACCAACCCGAGAGTTGAGTTCGTTGAAAGTTTGGATTGTCCAGTCCATCGTATATTCTGATGTGAGCATCAGAAATTCCTATCTTGAATTTAAGTCCAATCAGAGACTTGAGTTCACTATAAAAATAGAAACTCCGATACATCGGAATATCTAACAAAATGTCGGATATTCTGACCTCAAATGCATTGAAACTTAGAGAAATTTTATCTTTGAGCACTAGAGTCTAAACCAATTGTTGTTGTGTGGCGTCCCTCTTAATAGCACGGCATCTAAACTCAAGGAAATGAAAAATATACAATATACCACTTATTCAATGCCTCTTTTCACAATTGAAATCTTGGGATAGTCTCTTTTACATTCTTCACACTAAACTTCAAACATAAACACTAGAGTACATATTATTCCATTCTAATTACTTGTCATTAATCACCAAAATTGAACTAGGGGCCTGGATGCATTTTCATTCTCAAATACTTAAAAACAAAAAAAATGGTAAAGATAGATTTGCCTCGAAAAATACTATACCATAAACTTATTATAACATAAAATCAATTATCAAAGTTTCACAATTGTGAAAAAAAAATTATCCTAAGCGTTATTAAGTACTACCTCTTTCTTTACTCGTCGTTTTTTGGATATCGACACAATATCTAATACACATGCTTTATCACTACGTTTTCTAACTATATGTTTATAAAAGATATTCAAAAGTATAACTATATGCGAGAGTGCTCTTTATGATAAATCTACCAATATCAAATTCTAATTCTTTAAATTAATTAATAAGGTTTCGAGGTTTGATCGCATGTACTACAGAATGGAGGTATAGTATATATGGCCGGAGACGGTCGGTCTTTTTCAGATTTCCGGTGTTCAGGCTACGCCCTTCCTCACATTAGATTCATCACTCTTTAAAATCGCTAGTACTAGTACAAAATATAGTCTTAAAAAAATACTTCTTCTGTTTTTAATAGATAACGTCGTTATTTTTGATACGACGTTTGATCATTTATCTTATTAAAAAAATTAAATAAGTATGATTTATTTTATTATGATTTGGTTTATTATTAAAGAAACTTTAAATATTACTCATATTTTTATATGTTTATATTAATTTTTTAAATAAAATAAATAATTAAATGTTACTATAAAAATCAACGAATTTATTTATTAAAAAACGAATCGAGTACAAAATACACGCAACGGTGTTGTATGGACGAGGAAACATTGTTGGAAAGAAAAACCCGGCACCCTCGCTGCCACGGCGCACCGCACCACTACCGACCGACGGATGCACGGACAGAAGCGCGGCAGCGAGAGTTCGTGGACCACCCCACCGAAAGCGACGCCACACCAACACAACCCACGTCGGTTGCGCCTTCCCTTTTACCCATCACCTCACTCAGACTCCACCCTGCTCCCTCTGCCACTCTCTGGCCCTGCTTGAATGTGTTTTTAAGTTTTTAGCCTATATCTTGATTTTTATTAATATGTTTTTTAAAATATAAAATAATGTATTTTTAAAAGTTCTATATAAAAATATAAAAAATCAAATAAATTTATTTTTTAAAATTTTAATAGTATGACCTATAAGTCAGAGGAAGAAGCTATATGAAAACGCATCTCTGCTTTCGCACCAAGTGGATCCATGTGCCCGCATCCGGACTGCAGCTCACCTGACACGGGAAGAAGAAGACAGGAGCCTCACAAATTAAAAACAGCAAAGACACTAACAGTAGTAGTTTTCAATTTACTTGTTAGTATTTAAAATTTTTTGTTAAAATATTTGTCATTTTCTACTCTTAATCAATATAGTCATACTAGTATTAGTACTCACAAGAAATTTTAATATTTATTTTGAAAAATTAATTAAAATATAATTAATGAGGGTAATAATATAATTTGTCATATCTTCTAATTTAATATGAGATTTGCTAAAATAATAAATAAATTAAAACGAAAGCAATAGTTCAGATCCATCAAGGCAGGCGACGGAGAAGCCGAAGCCGCCGATGCCGATGCGTTGGTTTCACCTGCCGCTTAGCTTGGATCTTGATGGCCGGTTAGTTACTGCCGCTGCTTGCACTTGGGGTTAATTACTGCGGCGGCTTAGTTTATTTAATGCGGCGGGGAGAATTGGCGGGTTTCGGTGGGAGTAGTGTAGTATACTATACTGCTCTGCGTCTCTTCCACGAGACCACGACCGACGCCCACATGGGTCTCATGGTGTGGAGAAATTTGTGTGAACTGCTGGTGAGAAGGTAGGGAGAGCTGAGCTGAGCTGCAAGAAAGGCTCGCCCATCGAGAAGGCCAATACAAGTCAAGAGACGACCCGTGAGGCCGTGATCCATCCATGGATTACTCTGCTGAGAGGCGCATGAGATTCTGAGAGAGAGGAGGAGGAGGAGGAGAGGGTAGCGGCGGCGGCCATGAGCTGGAGAAAAGGAGGAGGGGATGGAGGGGTGTCGAGGAGATGGGCCGTGCTGCTCTGCCTCGGGAGCTTCTGCCTCGGCCTGCTCTTCACCAACAGGTAATCAGTCAATCCCCTGTTCATCTCCAGTTCTTGGTCCCCGTCCTCGCTGGGATTTCTTCAATTCGAGGCTTGGAGCTCAGCTCCATCGATGCTGGTTATTCGAGCTGCACCGAGCTCAAGATCTGTAGCATTTGACGCGTCTCTGCATCTGGGATGACTGGCATATCACATATGGGTTCTGTAACTCTGAATTCGTGTTTTCTTGATTTTGGGGGTGGAATACTGGAATTGGTACCCCGTTCTTCCTTTCATGTGTATTTGGTGAATTTGATTCCATGGAATTGGAGTGTTAAGGCTCTCTGAATTTCGAATTTGTTACTGGGTTGACCCGGCGAAATTTGTTACTGGGTTACACCATTAGATTATTATTTTTTCACCAATTGGGCCTGGTGCAAATGATCCTGACTTGAATCTGCACATAATTTGCTTCTTGGACGAGTTACTGCTAACTGGTGTATCCTCACCGAACATTTAGCTTTAGCACTCAACTCTCTAGTCACTTCCTTCTGCAGCAGCATGACCACATTTTGTGGGGGTCTAGTTCCATTTTCTCAAATTCAGCTAGTTTTTTTTACCCATTATAATGCTATACTGATGGTAAGTTTACCAAATGTTTCTTACATTTTCGCCAATTGTTCCAGGATGTGGACACTGCCTGAGGCAAATGAGATTGCTCGACCAAATGGAAATGGGGAGGAAGGCAACACGCTAGTTGCCACGGAGTGTGGTCCTAAAAAGGTAATATATTTCTTCCCTTTTTAATTTCTCTAAATTTTTACAACGCTGTATTTGTAGTCTATATCGTTACAAGAAGTTAGCTTTATAGAAGACGATCCTCTCTTTCTATTGTACTGCAGTGTGCATAGTAATTTTTAATATCTTCCACCGATTATCATGTGTTACCAGGTCCAACAACACGATTACAAAGATATATTGCGGGTTCAAGATACTCATCATGGTGTACAGTACGTACTGGCTTTGTCTTTCTTGAGAATATTTTGTTTGTTTGTTGAAATTTTATTTTATTTTAGTTCTGATAGGTATTTCCAAATGTTTTGGATGTAGAACTCTAGATAAGACAATAGTAAGCTTAGAGACAGAACTCTCAGCTGCAAGATCCCTACAAGAATCCTTGCTCAATGGTTCCCCAGTTGCAGAAGAGTTCAAACTTTCTGAGTCAATTGGGAGACGGAAGTACCTTATGGTGATAGGCATCAATACTGCATTTAGCAGTCGGAAGAGAAGAGATTCCATACGTTACACCTGGATGCCTCAAGGTTGTTGACATTAAAAATCTGGAAATTACATTTGATTAAGAGTAATCCTTTTATTTCCTAGCAAAAAAGAAAAAAGGATCATTTTTTTTGTTCCCTTGAAAAAAAAAGAACAGTCCTCCTATTAGCATGACCTGATTAACTAATAACAGAAAATAAACAGGTGAAAAAAGGAAGAAACTTGAAGAAGAGAAGGGGATCATCATTCGTTTCGTCATTGGCCACAGGTACAAAGCACATTGCCTTTGTCAGTAGTCATGGTTCCTTATTCTTGATTTTGGTTTCTGTTATTGGTGACACAACTCACTCTCCTCAAGTTTTGCAGTGCTATATCGGGTGGAATTGTTGATAGAGCAATTGAAGCAGAGGACAGAAAACATGGTGACTTCATGAGGATAGTAAGACAAGCACTTGCTTTATTGCTTATTAATTTTACATGGATCCGGGTTTTGATGTGACTGTTTCTCCTAGTATCACTGGGAATGCTATTTCACCCCCTTATTTACTGTGGTTTGTAACTTTATTCAGGACCATGTTGAAGGATACCTTGCTCTATCTGGCAAAACCAAAACATACTTTGCTACGGCTGTTTCATTATGGGATGCAGACTTTTATGTGAAGGTTGATGATGATGTGCATGTAAACATAGGTAAATTTCTATAACTTTTATGCCTTCTATTGATATTTTTTGGGAACATTTTACTGATCTTAAGATGGGAGGAAAGTGATGATATGTGTGTGCCACTGCCATGTATATATTTGAAGCTCCTTTTTTACTCATTGATGGTCATCTTCAGTGTCTATTTTGTATGTGTAGAAGCATTAACTAACGTTTCAAATATTTCATAAGATAACACACAGCTAGTCTTGTCAATACATATTTGCTTCATTGCATGTAGAAAGGGCATCTCTGCTTTAGACAATTGATTCTTTGTAACATCGATGTTTTGCCTTTGCAGCAACACTTGGTCAGATTTTATCCAACCATGCATTGAAGCCCAGAGTATATATTGGATGCATGAAATCTGGGCCTGTCCTATCTGAAAAGTAAGTGCATCACATGGTTCTAACTGTTGTTTCTGACAATGTCTCCTCTCTCTCTCTTTCTCTCATGCCCCTCAAAATTTGCTAAGTTTTGTTAACCCTTCTCACCAGGGGTGTGAGATACTATGAGCCTGAGCATTGGAAATTTGGTGAACCAGGAAACAAGTATTTTCGACATGCTACTGGTCAATTGTATGCTATTTCAAAAGATCTGGCAACCTACATATCTATAAACAGGTGAGATAACACCTGTTTTCATCTTTACCTGTGCGCGCGTGCACACCTTGTTCTCATTGTTGTACAAACTAACACTGATTCCTCTAATCCAATTATGCTAGGCATGTCCTTCATAAGTATATAAATGAGGATGTTTCATTAGGATCTTGGTTCATTGGATTAGATGTCGAGCATATCGACGACCGGAGACTTTGTTGTGGTACTCCGCCTGGTGAGCTCCCTACCTCCTACCTTACACAACTTGAGCTTGATTGCTCATCTTGCTTTGACTATCTGAAGCTTCTTTTGATACCTAGCGACATTGATCAGACAAACAACATAAACATTTTCTTGTGAGTCATGTTTTCGTGTTGTCGATCACAGATTGCGAGTGGAAAGCTCAGGCGGGGAATACCTGCGCCGCGTCATTCGACTGGAGATGCAGCGGCATATGCAACTCCGAGGGGAGGATCTGGGAGGTTCACAATAAGTGTGCCGAAGGGGAGAAGACGCTTTGGAACTCCACATTCTAGTGCGACCGAAACACTGGCGAAAGCGGAAGCACAAGCAGGAGCTGGTGTAGGTATGCTGTACATTGGCCACGGTCTGTTTGTATGTAATTCTTGTGTAGTTTAGCTGTGATGATTCGTTCTGTGACTGGGTCTGGATGAACACCGACGAAGCGGACCACAATTTTACGTAGCGTCTGTCTGCCGGTGGCGGTGAAGGAGGGTATACCAGCTGATATTGCATTCTTTGGAGAGAGATAAAATGTTTTGAGCTTTTAAGGTGGTCATTTTGTATCGATCTCCTGTACTGTACATGGTTGCCATGATGTATGACCAAAATAAAACTTACCTGATGATGCTTCATTTCAATGACTTCTAGTAGATTACTCCTTTTTTGCCTTTGTGTTGAGAGTAACAATCCAGTCTCACTGTAACCATCAACATTCAAACATGGTGAATATTAACACTCGCTGTAATCATCAAAATTCAAACATGGGGAAATATATTCTGAATTTGCACTGAATTTTTTGCCAACTGCAAACCATCAAACATAGCATTCCATACACGCGGGTGACTTGTCCAAATTCTCTGAACCATACACACGTTACTGGGGCCCACTTTTCAGTGATACAGTGTTCATCGGCGTGTACCAACGCGGTGTGTGCGTAGTGGCACCATAGGTTTCGTCTTCCTTTTCCAGTTTCCCTCCCATTTCGTTCCCGCCATGGTTTCCCTCCACTGCTCACTTGCCCGCCTCCTTATAATTATCTCCTACCCGTCCCCCGCGAATCTCACCCACGCAATCCCACGCCTCCACCGCCGGCGAGAGCCAACCGGATCCCTTCCTCTCTTCCTCCCCGCTGTCTCCGGCGATGGACCGACGCCTCCACCGCTCGGCGCCGCGAGAGGAGGAGCGGCTGCACCGGTTCCTCCGCCCCGGCGCGCTCGCGCGGCTCAGGGACTCGA
Source organism: Oryza meyeriana var. granulata (assembly GCA_003991445.1). Taxonomy (NCBI): domain Eukaryota; kingdom Viridiplantae; phylum Streptophyta; class Magnoliopsida; order Poales; family Poaceae; genus Oryza; species Oryza meyeriana. Next base: position 168,338 of record RYFJ01000212.1, read on the forward strand.
GGATCGTCGCCCGCTCCCTCCGCTCGGCGGCCGCCGCGGCGACCCGCCTCCTGCCCACGTCCCTCCCTCCGGCGCTGCCGTCGCCGCCGCTGGTCTCCGAGCAGCAGAGCGGCACGCCGCACTTTCTGGGGCCCGTGAGGGGGCTCGGCGGCGCGGGGAGGTACCCGCTCAGGAGGAGGCTGTGCGCGGCCAGGAGCGTGGTGTTCCTGCCGCCGTCGTCGCCGCCGGCCGCGGAGGCGTTCTTGGGCGCGTTCCCGCCGCCGCCGCCGCCGCCGCCGGATCTTGTCGCCGCGCGCGCGCTGAGCTAATAGGATTTGGGCGTTTAGTTCATCTTGTGCAGATGGTTTGCGTGTTCTTGGTTTGATTGATAGAAGTAATTAGGATTCAAGTAGGGAAAATAATGCCATTTCGATCTTTGTTTGTCTCCTCGCTGAATTGCAGTGTGTGAATTACCCCTATCCAGATGCCAATTCTTGTAATGGATTACACCTGGTTCGATTAGATCTGTGACTTGGTTGGGTATTCATACTGTTGATACCGCTGAATGCTGACCTGTTCATCTTTCATCTCCCTCCAATTCGGCATTTTTGTCAGGAAGGTTTCCTAAAAAAAGTTGCGTGGACTCGTGACACCCTTAATAAAAATGTGCATGCGTTCCACTATAAGATCAAGTAAACAAGTATTCATGCCAATGTCATAACTGAGATCAACTAGTCATTAGTACCTGATTAATTAAATATTAACTATTTAAAACTTAAAAAATAGATCTATTTGTTTTTTAAAATACTTTTATATAGAAAATTTTTAAAAAAACATCGTTTATCAATTCAGAAAAATGTATTAAAAAAAGGGAATAAATAGAAGCCACAAGCACAGTCGAGCAGGGCCTAGGTGCTCCCATTGGCTAATGTGCTGGATCACCGCGCATTTGAAATAACACACACATCATCCATGTCGACCATTACAAAGAAGCAGTAGCTATGCTGAAATCTCTGAGCTTTTTGTGTGTAGTCGTAGCCTCGTAGGCAATTTGGCATCACAGGCATAAGGAGCTCTTTCGTTTCGTTCATCTGATGTTAGTCCGGGAAAACTAGGCAAGATACCGTTGGAACAAACAAAAATTGAATTTTTTTCTCTTGTCCTTAACATGGAAACCGGCCGTGACAATCAGACCGACTGATTCATCCTCCCTCTCCTGATTGACAGATCAGAACCTCACAAATTGTACTCATCCATCCATCAATCAGTACAAATTCACAACGTTAATATCCTTTTCTGATACTGTTCCCTCCCTTTCCTTGTATGCATCTCCTCTATATAAATCTTACACGCTCTACATGACACGTAGATTATTGACGAAGACGATGTACAGTTCGTCGTCGTCGGCCATGACGACGGAGGCGGCGGACGGCATCGGCGGTGACGGCGAGGGCAGGAGGAGGAAGCGGACGCGGGGGAGGCAGAAGATCGAGATGAAGCTCATCGAGAACAAGGACGCGCGGCAGGTGTGCTTCTCCAAGCGCCGGGAGGGCGTCTTCAAGAAGGCCAGCGAGCTCTCCGTGCTCTGCGGCGCACACGTCGCCGTCGTCTTCTTCTCCCCCGCCGGGAGGCCCCACTCCTTTGGCCACCCCTCCGTGCGCGCCGTCGCCGACCGCTTCCTCCTCGGCCACCGCTCGTCCGCCGTCGCGGCGGCGGAGACGACGACGACGCAGCAGCAGGAGGCGGTCGTGGACGAGTTCAACCGCCTGGAGGCGCACCTGACGAACGCCCTCGAGGCGGAGGTGCTCAGGAGGGACGCGCTCGACGTGGCGGCGCGCGCGGCCGGCGTCTGGACCAACGCCGACGTGCGGCGCGCGGAGATGCCCGACCTCCTCTCCATGCTCGCCGCGCTCGAGAGGGTCCAGGCCGAGGCATCGGAGCGCGCCCACGAGATCTTCGCCGAGGAGATGGTGGTACACTACACGGACGCCGCCGCCGCCGGCAAACTCATCGACTACCTCGACGCCGGCCCGTTCGCCTCTCACAGCCCCGGCAGCCACGACGCCGTCATGGAGGACACGTTGATCGGCGGCAACGTTGCCCATGCGCCATCGCCGCGGCCTTTCGCGCCGATGACAATGCCGCCGCTTCTCCCCCCGCATTTCAACCATGGCTTTGGGTACAGTGACCTCGCCGCCGGCTATGGCTACAACCTTGACCATGACCATGGCCATGGCGCCGCCTATGAAACGGAAGAATTTTACAACGCCACAACGTGCAACTTCCTTGGGCAATGAGGAGGGGTAGGGGTTTGGATTGCTTCATTACGGTTTTAATTGATGATTAATCTGTCTAATACTTAATTAATCTGTTTAATTAACTAATTGCAGCGAATAATTGCATTGTGCCTAACAGCCTGAGTACGCCTTCCCGTTTGAAATACGTATTGCTTCTCCCGCGCAGTCTGAAATACGTAAACCACGCGCTTGCAGTTTCCATGGCGCCGCCGCCGCCGCATGCCACGGCGCTTCCGGCGTGGGCGGCGGACAACGCCCTGTTCCGCCGCCACCGCCGCCTCCTCCCGCTCCTTCTCCCCGTAGCTTCCCTCCGCGCCTTCGTCCCTCTTCTCTCCCACTGCATCGTCTCCGGCCTCGCCCGCAACCCCTTCGTCGCCTCCCGCCTCCTCCTCGCCTCCTCGGGCCTCTCCCTCCCGTTCTCCCTTCTGCTACTGTCCCACCTCCCCGCCTCCTCTCTCTCGTCCTTCTCCTTCAACTCCCTCATACGCGCCTCGCCTCCCCCTCTCGCCCTCCGCCTGTTCGAGCAAATGCGCCACCGAGGCGTAGACACGGACCGGTACACCCTCCCGTTCTTGATCCATGCATGTTCTTCTGGTGATCGCCCTCTCTGCCAATCCCTGCACGGGCGAAGTATCCGCCTTGGTTACGGTTCGATCCTCTTCACGCAGACGGCGCTGATGAACGCCTACTTCGTGTGCCAGTTGGAGGTTGCCGCTCTCAGGGTGTTTGATGAAATGCCGGCGAAGGATGTGGTTGCATGGACGGGCATGGTGTCGGGTTACGTGGACTCTGGGATGTTCCTTCGAGGTGTTGAGATATTTCAGGAGATGAGAGGTTGCGAGGAGGCTGTTAGGCCTAATGTGGCAACGGTTGTGTCGGTTGCTTCTGCGTGTGCTGGACTGGGCTCCCTGGAGTATGCCAAGGGGATGCATGCGTATGTGGAGAAGGTGGGATTGGAAGGAGAGTTGATTGTGACGAATGCTTTGATTGATATGTATGGAAAGTGTGGCGGCATTGAGTTAGCTCGTGGCTTGTTTGGTTTGATGCCTCAGAAAGACCTGCATTCATGGACAGCCATGATTTCAGGGTTGGCTTCTCATTGCCATGGCAAAGAGGCGGTTGCTTTATTCTTGAGCATGCAAGAGTCAGGAGTATTGCCAGATTCGACTACCTTTGTTGTGGTTCTGTCTGCCTGTAGCCATGCTGGATTGGTGGATGAGGGGATATCTATCTTCAATTCCATGGAGACTGAGTACAAGGTCACCCCTGATATCAAGCATTATGGTTGCATGGTGGATCTTTTCAGCAGGGCAGGGCTTATTGCACGTTCTTATCAACTTATTGAAAGTATGCCATTTGAGCCTAACCTGGCCATTCTCGGGGCATTATTGAGTGCTTGCAGTATCAACAATGAATTGGATATTGGGGAACTAGTAATCAAGAGAATTGAGTCTGTTTGTTCATATAAAGGAGGTGCTGGTGTGCTTCTGTCCAACATTTATGCTAACCAAAACCTGTGGCATGAAGTTGATTCTCTTAGAAGGAAGATAAGAAATGGCACTATTTGCAGAAAGCCACCTGGCCAGAGTGTGATTGCTGCTGATGTTCCTTTCATGGGTTCTTGATCAGGATTTCAACACATCCACTCTCAATGCAGCTCCTCTCGTTGTTGGGCAAGTTAAGGTAACTATTGATTTTTCTAAAATGTGTATAACCTGGAGAATATTGGATAATTTGTCACCTTTGATTTGTTTCAAGATTCTTATGGTTTGACTCTTAGGAGAAAAAAATGAATGTTAAGTTGAGTAATTAATACTAGCCCAATTCTACAAACTTGAATTTTGAGTGTAGTGATTGGTTTAATACCTTGATCCATGTAAGGCGCCCTTGTATTGATAAGAAAGTAATGTCACCTTTGGAACGGACAGGTCTGGTTGCCATAATCTTCTGTACTTCGATAGAGGTAACAAGACAAATTCTTCTTCCAGCGACTTAGGGCAGAGTTCTCAAGCTTGATTTATAAGTATACCTAACTTCCTTGATCAGCATTAACAAGTTGTGGTGGTACTTGGTGAACCCTACGATCCTAGTTGCATCATTTTACATGTTGTTCGATTATTTCATGAGTTTAGTATTGTATTATGCTCCTGACCTTTTACTTATTTTTTACTGAAATTACTACCAGGCCTTGCCCAGTAGATCTTTTACTTATTTAGCCTCCCAAATACTTTAGGTATTTTTGGTATAGATTTGAAAAGGCATTTTATTACCTACTATCTCCAAATCGCCGATTAATTTCCAATCTATTTTGCTCAGATGCAAATCTGGTAGAAAAACCTGCTTCCCTGATCGTTTACAAGCTCGTCTGCCATCGCCATTGCTTTTGATTAACAAATGGCAGATTCCTGAAGCAGCATGGAAGCACATCAAATGCCTCTTCTCTTTTTGGAAGAATAGGAAATATGCCATCTTATTAATTATCCATACAAAACTAGTGCATACTAGACCGCCGCTACTCCCAGGTGATAATGCTTTCTTGCGGCAAATTTTCAGATACTACCATGCATGAACTCTTGACAAATTGCAATGTTGGTGTTTATGCATTCAGCAAAGTATGTGGCCGAATGATGCCAGTGGAAACTTATTTGCTCCTGCAAGATCCACAGGCCACTTACGAAAGAAACCATGGAGGAATGTCAGCGGCAGAGAGGTGCAGAATCTAATTTTACCGGCAAAGTTATTTTCTTGGTTATTTTGGTCGTCAAGGCTATTGGCTGGTTTTTGCTTCCTGTGATTCGGACTCTTGTCGGTTGATGCCGGTTGCCGGGTGGGTGGTAATGGGAGGTAGAGCTACCCTGGCTGTGTAGCTCTCAATCTCAGCTTTATATATTCCCCTGTAACTTTCCATAATCTTATTCTTATCTAACCTGGATATCACAACACCGACAAAGTTATGGATGCCAGTTTCTTCTGCTGTATATCTCCCTCCATGATGTGGCAAAAGAATCTGGGGGCAAGGAAAAGAATAGGGCAATATGGGAAAGCTGAGCACACGCAAGCAAGGGAGCACAAGTGCTCTCTTTGCTTGCTTGTGTGGTGGGGCTCGGATTCGGCTTGCCACTTGACCGCCACCGATCCAAGGAGGCGTACAACAGGTTAGCTACCCCTGGCCCTGGGTGCCGCTCTTCGCGTTGACATGGAGCCTTTGTTCTGTTTTTCGACGGCCTTTTTCTTAAAGAAGAAAAGCGTGTGTGTGTGTGTGTATATATATATATAGAGTGTACATTTTGTGAGTACTGAGGCAAACCGTTAAACTTCGCAATCACATCTATATTGATAATCATGTACTAGGTGTTTGTGCAAACTTGTATAGGTTAACCTATATTATGGTGGGTTGCCTGGTATTCGAAGTTGCACGAGGTTAGTAATTGTAGCATTTCGACTCACATTAACATTCTCTTTTATGGCCGAACGACTATATAACATACCATATGTGAGTACATAGGTATCAATGACGACGGTAAGCAATAGGTCTTTCTATGGGTAAAACTCAATTGAACAATGTATACAATATATAAAACAATATAAACCGTACCCAAGCGTTATACTCTCTCTGGTTAATAATATTTAACACGGTTCTCCCACCGTTAAATAAATACATACAAACGTAATATTCTTAGTTATCCATCTCTCGCCCCATTAAAACATGTACTCCCTCTGAAAAAAATATATAAACCTGGACAGCACTTCTCTAGGTTCATATCCAGGAATTAATTTTTTTTTAACGAAGTGTGTACTCCAATTCCAATCCGTATCTACTCCTTTCGCCACAAAAACAAGTCCATGTCTATTCTCTACCATTTATCATAAAATAAGTTTACTTCTTTTTATTTATCTATCTTTAATCCGTAAATCAATAAGTTCTATTCCTAAAATACATCTTAACTACCTATGTACCAACCCACCAATATCACTTTTATATTAATGAGAGACACTTTAGTCTTTCTATTATATCTTAATTTGCATGCTAATGGTTAAAGATGGAGTTAGTATTAATTTGCTTCTGCCTTTGTCATATTTTACCCTGCGTTCGTTCGGCTTACAAAAGGCTACTTCTTCCGTCCTAAAATATAATAAGTTTTAACACTTAGCACGATTATTAATGATGGATAAAAATATTTATTTGTCTTTTCGGAGTAGGTGAGATATGATCTCGGACTAGTCTAGATGATAACGAAACGAAAAAACAGTGTGATAGTTTAGTGATCTTTTATAAGTATTATGTTGCTATATTTAAAACAAATTTAAATTCTATACGTTATTATATCTTATAACGGAGAGATTACAAAATCCAGCACATTTCGGGTAACCTTCTAGACACCACGCGGCACGCCGCCTCGCGCCGTCGCGCAGCGAACCGCAGCACACACGGACCGACGCGGCCTCCTCGCATCGCGCTCGCGCCGCTCCGCAACCAACAACCTTTGCGTTGCCTTCGCATCAGATCCGCCTCGCCTCGCCGCTTTCATATATCTCCCTCTCCCCCGCACGCACACTCTCCTCCCGTTTCTCCCTGATTTCGCCAGCGCCCGGACAGGGCCCCGGATCCCTCGGCCTCCCCTCGCAGCGAGCGAATCCATCACCGCGCGCGCGCGCGCGGCCTCCTCCCCCGTCTCCTCGTAAGTCTCTCTCTCTCTCTCTCCATGACCCTTCCATTCCCCTCTCTTTCCTCTCGGATGCTGCGGATGCGTGCGCTTCTGTTCTGTCTCGCCGCGATTCGTTGATCCTGGACAAACCTTCGTGCCGGGTTCTTGCCGGTGCTGCTCGTAGCTTTGCTCGTAGGCTGCGTTAGGACAGCGCCCGTTCGATGGGTTCGGTTCGTCGGGGGCCTCTGATTCTCTGGTAGGTGGAAGGTTTGCGCCGCGTACAGCGTCCGGTTCTTGCCTGCCTGCCTGCGCTTTGGCATCAGATGCGGCCGGAGCTGGTCGCCTGGGGTTTAGATACGTTCCTTGTTGATCCATTTTTGACGTTGCGATTCCTTTCCCTTGTGTTTGGTTGTCTTGTTCTTTCTTGCAGATGAGAAGAGAAATGATGATAAGCGCCGATTTAGATAAGAAACCTGTAGTTCCAAGTGTCTTCTTCATGGGATTTGAATCGATTAGCAGATTATGTATAATTACTTTTTGTTTATCAAATGTTTACTTCCTGATGCTTTAACCACGGCATCTTCTTCATTAATTGCAATCGATTCTGCCTCCAGTAATTTTGCAATTGCCTTCCTTCGATATCAGCAATTACAACTGGTACTTGCTATTCGTTTCTTCTGACGAGTGTTCTTTAATGGTTTGTAGCTGAGCTGGGATGGAAGGTGTTGTTGTGAGGAGGGTGATCCCTTCGGACAACAGTTGCCTCTTCAATGCTGTCGGGCATGATTCTCATTCATAGTGCCATCTTTATTATTGATGATTTCACAGATGGAGCGGTTGCCGATTATACTTTGATATTTCTTATAAAAAAAACTTCTTTGGTACAGGTATGTCATGGAGCATAATAGGAATAAGGCTTCTGAGCTCAGACAGGTAACTGCTTTGAAAAACTAAGTATTCCCTGCATATGTCTTCCCTCTTATTCTTCAAGGTTTTTAGAGGCTTTGATGTTGTTCAAAATGGTACATATACCCCTGTATTTTTGTAAATTTTAACCAAAACTATCACCATGCTTATTACGAAGCTTGTGTTCCAAAATATGTTTAGAGTGTTTGGTATCAAACAATTTATATCTGCTTTGAGGTCATTTTTCTACCAAAACCAGTTGTACTATCATGTGTGGCTGCATTAATTGGAACAACTTGCTAGATGGAAGGATCTTGTCAGCTTGAAAATGATATTGAACTATCATATAAATGATCTTTCATTTAATTCATATAATAAACTCGATGCTGGTTATCAACTCAAATCTCGCCATAAACTTCTTTGAGGAATTCTTACATGGAATGTGCTGATTACAATGGGATTCAGTTAGGTCCATCGGCATATCTGGTACTCTTAAGTGTTCTTTTGTCAACTGTACCTAGTCATGTTCATAATAATAATAAAAATATTTTTGCGGGAGTAATGGTGTTCCACTGATGTGTTGAATTGTTACCCCTTCCTCAATAATTAGCTATCGTACTTTGTTTAATACCACCTTTTTGTAGAAAACAAGAATAAATGCAATAGATAGCGTATTAGCATGGGTGTGATAAAGGCATCGATACACATGTGATGATGTCCCTTTTAGCTAGGCACTGTTACAATTATTGCCTTTTTGCTTACCTGCTGCAAAATTCAATACTGTTGACGTTGCTAGTTTTTCTTCCTTCTTTTCTTGAAGGTAATAGCAGCGGCAGTTGCTAGTGATCCTGCAAAGTATAGTGAAGCTTTTCTTGGAAAACCAAATGAAGCGTACTGTGCCTGGATTTTGGATCCTGAAAAGTGGGGAGGTGAGCTTCTGCACTGTTAATCATGTACAGGGACAAGGCTGAAAGCGATCTCAATGGAAACTGTTTGCACTATGTTGTTTAAACCATCCCTTTTTCACAAGAAGAATAATGCAAACTCATGCTTTTCCACATTTATGCCTTAGACCATGAGATAGTTGAGCTCCGAATCTCTCGTTAAGCATCTTTGCTATAAAAGTTTCAGCCTCCATTAGTAGTCTGCTATCACTAAAAGTTTCTGGTGCACAACGACCATTCCAAATGATATGAGCGCTTTAGGATGCCAATACAAGTGTTTCTGTTCAGCTGCAGTTATAGTAGTTAACACTACTTGCGTGATTTGTTAGTGTACCTGCTGATTATTTCACCTTTTTTCACCTCTGTTTATTCAACTGTACAGGTGCCATTGAACTTTCTATCCTATCGGAATATTATGGGCGTGAAATTGCTGCATATGACATACAGACATCCCGCTGTGATCTGTATGGTCAGGTTGGTGATCATATATTCATTTCCTTTGTTTATCCGAAGTGTTACGGTGTGTGGCTTAGCTTTGCATCCCTTGATACAGGAGAAGAACTACACTGAGCGAGCTATGCTCATCTATGATGGGCTGCATTATGATGCTTTAGCTGTAAGTTTTCATGATAAATATTCTACAATAAACAAAATAAAATGACATGTCAACTAATTTTGGCTGATTTTATCAAAAAAATTCAGATGTCACCATTTGAAGGTGCGCCGGAAGAATTTGATCAGACTATCTTCCCTGTCGACCACAAACGGTCGATTGGCCCAGTAGAGGGCCTTGCTTGTAACTTAGTGAAGGAGGCACAGAGGTATCTATCATTTCAAACCTAGTTTTTTTTTCCTATTAAGTAGCTACATAATTTGCACAAATCAATGATGACTTCAACAGAACTTCTATTTTAGCATGTAACCATATGTCGAGATAGTGATGCAAAATATGCATTCAGAAACAAAAAAGAAGGCTTTAGCTCCTAGTAAAATTGCGTCATTAAACACGATCATATGTAGTCATGTTAGGTTATAACGCAAGTGCATCATGTGAATGGATCACCCATGTCTTATTCACCATTGGTTGGACATGCAATATGTAGGAAGAGGAGCTACACAGACACTGCAAACTTCACCTTGCGTTGCGGCGTCTGCCAAATTGGTGTGGTTGGTCAAAAGGTAGGTGGTGATACTCTTGAAAACACAATATATTCATACCAAAATCCGTGATAACCATGAACTGAAAGCCTTCCTCTTCGTGCACAACTCAGGAAGCCGTCGAACATGCCCAGGCCACTGGACATGTCAACTTCCAAGAATACAACTGACTGCACAAGATAAAACTTGTGTTGTAACTTGTAAACCCATGTTCATTTGTTCCAATTGATAATTCTTCTTGGGGTTGGATATGGTATAGAACTGTATTACAACATTTGTTACAGGGAATTTAATAATGCCAGTTTGGATAATCCAGTGTGATATCGACATTGACTTGTCAATTATGCTTGCCTGTAGTCAGTAGCGGACCAACACGCCAGAGCGGGTCTAGAAATGCCCAGCGCCCACCCCTAATTTTTTTAAGATAATGAAAATGTTTTACATTTCTAGTCTCTGTCGAAAGCACATAGCCAGCTCACCCCTAATGGAATGGAGGAAAACTTATGTAGGATGCGTCTAGCTTATGTTTTGCTGCCTGATTTGAAAATAAAAACTTTTAAACTGAAAAACTAGACTACCAACATAGAGTACAGCAAAACACCCAAAGTTTTTTTTTTCCTGTGCTGAACTGCTGATTGCTGAGTAGAGATTTGTTGCTTCACATGGTCCAAACCCAGTTTGGCTATGTGACCCAGGTGCATCCCATTATCCCATATTCTTCACTCCGTTGGGGAAAATTCCTTCTCTTTTTTCTCTTTTCTTTTCTGTGGGCTCCTTCGGTTGGCTTGGCATGCAGATGCAGGTGCAACTCACATCAAACATACAATTTTAATATGGCACATGCACGTACGCAGTGTAGATTCTGTGGAGCATACTGTTTTTCCTCTTTCTTTTTTCCCTGTCGACCAGGCAGGAATCCACAAGCTTTGCTCATGGTCAACCTTTCATATGATGATATATGATTACATGAGACGATCTAAAGCACCATAAACACGTACGAATTAATGAATCTTTTAGTCCTAATTAACATGCGATCAATATAAATTATAGTACACGTACGTAGTATGCAAAAACACAGACAAGATATGTATCCTAGCTAGTATATAATTTCACTACCAGAATCTGCTAATTTCCCTAGTGCCTACAACGCTCGGGATAGGCCCAAAAAACACTCGGGAGACAGGTTCCCAAAGGCCAACCGTCGGGAAATAACACTCGGTAACTCTGCTCGGGGAAGCACAAAGTTCCCAAGTGTCAAAGTGCATGCGTTCGGGAAAATACGTTAACCCGAGTGTTTGAGCAGCCTTCGGGAAAGAATGGACACACGGGGGTCAGCAGCACGTGGCAGGTCTGTAGGCCTCTATAAAGACACACTGATCGGGTATAAATATCTTTGCAATTAGTAGCAAGTTTATAGTTTAAATTGTTTTTATTCCCTGTAACAGCTTGTAGTTTACATTGGTATTCACTACACCAATTTGATTTGCATTTACACTAATGCTTTACATGTATTCAGACAAAACAATAGTGCACATGTAGAAGTAGAAGCAGCCAAGAACTGTATAACTAGTAAAAAGTGTTCACTGAACCAATTTCACAGCAGTATTACATACTTCTACAACAAGTTCAAGTTCAAATTGATAAAAACAAATGGAAGTTCAAATTTTTCCTAGTTTCAAATTCATCTGCTGCTTCTAGTGCCCAGCTGCAAATTCCTGCGATGGCTTCCAGTACCCAGCATATGTCGTCAAGGTGCATAAGCTATCTGCTTCCAATGCACAGCTACAAATTCATTTGCAAACAACTCAGTACTGGAGGAACTATATTAACAAAGGGAGCAGAAAATTCATTTCTTGCAACTTTTATCATTTTTTAACTATCTTAACATCTATATAAGAAATTCATTTGTTGCAACATCTATATAAGGGAGCAGAAAAAATAACTGACTTAACAATCTTGACAAAGAAGCTATCCTTGATAAAGAACTGACTGTGAAACTATATCTTGACAAGAGAAAAAAAAATCAGAGGGAAGCTATCTTTGGTTGTGTGGCACGTAAAAAAAGTGTAATAATTATCAATAACATTTCTTACCAAGTGCATGGATTAGGTATCTTCTCCCAAGTGTTGGTGACTGTCCAAAATCAGGCCACCAAATTGTTCCTCCACATACCTTCAATCGCCACTGGACAAGACAGAATACAAAATTATACCAAAAACCTCTAACTACCTACTTAAAACATGACCAAAGGGACAGATCTACCTAAATCAAATGGGGAACAGGGAGAATAGTTCAGCCTTTCCTTACCTCTCTCCCTGGCATTCAAACCCTTCATTGAGTGAGCAAAATAGGAAGCAGCTTTGGCACGATTTGCAGCAGCTGAATCAAGGTTTGCAGAAGTTTTTTTTTTTTTACCCTGAAAGCACAGCAAGGGAGTCCCCCACTGTAAAATTTTATTTTTTAAAAAAAACACTGTACAAAGACCACGAGGAGGTGGCAAAGAGAAAGCAAGAGAAAAAATTACAAGAGAAAATCAACCCAGATTAAGAAACCAGTCCTAATCGAAGAATCCATTCTATGAGCTTGAAGCCTGCATTCATCTTTAAATCCTAGTTTCCAAGAAACTAGGGTGGGAGGTTGCCTTTCAAAGATCTGATTATTTCTCTGTTTCCAAATATTCCAAGCTGCAATGATGATAACCTCCATGAAGAAGCTTGATGGGAAAGCATATTGAGCCTCAGTAATCATGTTAAAGAAGGGATTTTGATAATTCCACTGTATGCCTAACCATCCCCAGCAATGAGTACTGAATGAACAGATGAAAAACAGATGCATTGCTGTTTTCTTGACACATCTTCTATAGAGTACACAGCTGTAGTCATTGTTTTCAACTTTGAATTTTTTCCTTCTAAGAATGTTTCTTGTATTCAATCTGTCCATAAGAAGTAACCAGGAGAAAACTTTTAATTTGTTCATGCATTTCGATTCCCAGATTCCAACAATTGGTCTTGGTGGATGAAAATTTTTGTAGGGCAACTCGTAGAGCTTTTTAGGTGAATAAACTGAAGAGTTCCAAATGTATGACCACTGATATTTACCATTCTCATTTATTTGAAGTATGTCTATAATGTCATTTAGAATTTGATATTCTTCAAAAGCCTGCTGTGACAGTGGTACATGGAAATGCTGCTCTATATTAGGCTCTCGCAGGAAATTAGCAACCGAGATATCCATGTTTTTTGCAAAGGAAAAGAGCCTTGGTAGCTTAGTTTGAAGATGATTGCCATTCCATACATCCTTCTAAAATAAGACTGTGCAACCATCTCCAATGTTATAAGTGGCTATTGCTCTGAATAAATCATACAATATCAGGATATCCTTCCACCAGAATGAGCCTTTTCCCGTAGTAGTATGTGGGACTTTTTCATTATTATAGTGCTTGTTCCAAACGAGTTTGACTTAAGACAGATCATTCTTGTTATAAAACTTATCCAGATGCTTTAATAGATGCAGAAGTCCTGTCCACACCAAAGAAATTAGAGTGAGAGGAAGTTGGATCTGAGAGCATGAGGCAGCTCTGGGAGCAAATCCAATCATATTCGAGCTTGGATTTGTCGCAGCGGTAGTTTTTAGTTTCTTTTGGAAGCAAAGGAGACAGAGTTGGTCCAACCGTCCAAGAGCATGTATACCTGAAAGGCATTGCCATCCAAAGGATAAAAGTCACATGTTGAAATCTCACAACAAAAAGAACACTAATTAACATTAAATAAAGGACAGTAGCAATAACACTCAAAACTGTAGACAAGATCGGTCTTGCATGCAATAGATGAGATGGAGTAGTGCATATGGTTTGGCCATCGCCATGCTTGAAAAAAAAAAGAGAGAGAAATCAAAATATACTTCCTTTGTTCTCGAATAACTGATAGTGATGACTATAATCATGATCACAAATTACTTTTAAATGATTATATTATAATGAATGAAAGTTGTATGGTTATATTTATGGCTGCACACTTTGATAATATAATATACTTTTAAGTATTTATAAATTTTCCTTAAAAAAGCAAGCTATCAAAGTTTAAATTTGAGTAGTAACAATGTCGATTATTCAAGAACGGAGCGAGTACGAACTAAACGAGTGATCAAGTTACATGCACATGGAGCCCACAGTGACATAGTGATATATACACCGAGCTTCGTCTTGGCCCATGCATGCATGCCCAGCCGTATTACTGTACACGCTATTACTTGCACAGTGATATATGGGCCCTGAGATAATATTGCACCATTGCACACCGTGTTGGATGATATCTCCCATGTGTTGCTCAAAGATCAATGTTGACTGATTAATTGTTTTCACTAGAGAAATAAAAGCTAGGTTAATTGATTAGCATATACTGCTAACCCTGTTCTTTTTTACTTGACCTTTTGAACATAGATACAATGTTCAATGCGTATATTTGTCACTAACTTTATTAACTGTATGCTTGCAAAAATATACCATATATAATGTTTTTTATTATCAATATACTAATATCATTTTCACATATGCTAACATTTTCTCTATATATTGATGATTTAAGATTTTAATAAATAATTACATGCATCTTAGGGCGTCATCTACTGCCTCCGTCCAACAATAAAAGAATTTCTAGCTTATTTGGCAGATATTAAGGTTGAGGAGATTAATCATTTCTAATACTCGTTCATTAAATGAAGGATGACAGTTGGGGTAGGATGGAAAAAAATGAATCGAAGATAATTGATGGGACAAACAGTAACATAGGAATGCTTGTATTATTGGACAAAATTCGCTTGTATGGTTAGACGGAGGGAGTATTTAAGAATAAAGGGATTAATATTACAAATTAATTAATTGGGTGCGGCCTTCTTTTTCCATTCTCTTTTTGACTCGTGCATACACATGGTCATCCAGTAGATCTCCTCCTTTAGTCGCTGTCAACCCTTGCAATCCAAATTCGCGATTTCCTCGTGACACATCGATTCGACCCGCTTTGCTTTCTCCTTTCCATGTTCAAATGCTAAATTATTACACCTGGCCTGTATTATCACATAATTAATCAATTAATGTATCTTAGTGAGTATGATCTCTGTAGAGTACAATTAATTAACTAATGCTCATGACATCAGGCTGAAAGCAACAGATGCATATATACACAGGGAGATAGTGCAGCATGATATATACATCTATGTATAACACTCACTTTATGGATGATTAATTAACTTTTGGATAAGTGTGCCAAGTGTATAAACTTGTAAAGATGACGTGTATATATCACTGTATTGCTAGCTAAGCTAGAGCTATAGCTGCAAGCTTGGATAGTTAGTCACTAACTACACGGTCATAGCAATATGACTTAGTGAGTTCGTTTTTCGTTTTTATTACTTAGTGAAATTGTGGTGCTCATGAACTCAACTAGCTAAAAGACTGGTTTTACTATTCTTGAAGGGTTACAGATACGTACCATATTTTTATTTTCTAGTATAAAATTTAGTTTTTCTAAGTAACTTAAATATTAGAAGATACCATATTTTATACTAAAAATTTTGGTAACTATGCAAGGCCTAAAATTTCTCAATTAAAAATTACTTCCTTGCAAAAAAAAACCTAATCACACCACTTAGTTAGAGCTAATCAAGTTGTATATACCTGCATCCTGGTAGAAACAGGTAGAAATGTACAGTAAAACATAAGGTGAGCAAGCGTGCTTGCAGATGCATCAGTGCAGGGGTTCTCTCTTTAGCAACAGGCATGCAGGCATGCATGCATGAGGTCTCCATAATTAAAAGTTAGCTAGCCCCAAGGGGGAACATTGATTCCATCCTAATCATCATCATTGCCCCTCCTGGGCTCATATATAGACCATTCTTGCACAAAGCAAAGCAAAATATTCTCAATTTAATTAATTAGGAGTAGCTGATATTATGAACCTCCTAGAGAGAGATATATATGTCTTGGTCTTAACCTCTCATGCATCAAGGATGACCCCACATGGCAATATCAAATTTGGGTGTTGTCCTTATCAGATATGCACTTGCCTGCTTAACAACTTGGCCCTTGTGATTATCTGCTAATTAATTAACTAATTAATTCCCTCTTAGATAGAGAGTACCTAAATTGGATTAGCTATAGGCATTTTCCTGGTAGCATTAGGATGTGCTGTCACTTTAGAATATGCATAGACTATGATCCATTGGATTTGTCTTATGTATGATGCATAATTAAGGATGTGACAGTGATGAAAATCTAACTCCAAGAGTTCCATGCAATTAAGCATGCATAGAGTACTCCCTAAGCTTGTTTGTAATTCTGGTGAATTTGTACTGACCTGCTCTGTTGCTTTCATACATGCACAGTACTAGCTAGACCTAGGCATCATTGGGGTTAAGTGGCATTATGTGAAGTATGGGTTGGTTAGGCCCAAGGGACCCCCTATATTAATTTGCTGAACCTAACCTAGTTCTGAACTGGCATTTCTGCTCAAGGAAAATTGGTATTATGTTATACTAGAATTAATTTTAATTGCTCAAATACATTTATTTTGCTATCAATGGTCCTACTTGCCCTTGTGTGCATAATTTGCAATCATGAAGACAGCAGAGAGAGACCCTATCTATCTGCTGACCAGATCTGAAGGGGCTACCTCCAGAAGTGAACCTTCACCATACTGTCTACATCTGCATTTGTGCATTGGCAATGCCAGGTAAATCTCATCCTCAAACTCTCACAAGTATATACTTCTAGAACCTACTCTAGAAGTAGAACCAAGCAAAGGTGAAAATTCCATGACTGCAGGCTGAACATATGTCACTGGTATTTACTGCAAGAAGGACCTACATATACAGGCATACTTGCAATAAGTAACAGAATATACAGAGCTGAGGCAAAGATTGGATCTCCTTCTGAATTTGGTTATATAATGCGTACAAGCTTTTCAGATGATGGTCCTACTCAATAAAACCAACTAACCCTAGAGTGGCCATTTCTGAACATTGCTACATATTTTTATACTACTGGCACCTAACCTCACAATCTTTCTTTGTTGATTGACAGTGGGGAAGCTTTAGTTTAGGCCTTTGCCCTAACTTGAGGAAGAATAAGGCCATCTTAGGAAGCATCATTGGATGCCTTTCTTGACCACTTTTGACACTATGCTACTACTACTACCTCTCAATGAAATTGTCTTGTCATTGCTTTGCCACCACATGCATTTCTCCCTTTCTTTCTCATGTACAGGATTATTCATTTTAGCACAGAAAAGTGAGGGCCCAACATATGGACCCACCAGCTCATTGAGTGGACTAGGAGCATTGTGTGTGAATTTATCTCCATCAAGTCTATTCTTGTTGTCAGTTGCTATGTACAGCAGTACTACTTATGTGCCCTACCCTTGCTGTGCAATTTTCTGAATCTGCACGACAAAGTTCAATAATTATGCATTATGTACTCAAAATGACTTCTTTTCATCTCTCTTTGCAACTCATGCCTTCTGTAAGATTGTTATGTAGCATATCTGAAAAAGAAAACTTCACATATGTATATATAGATATGGAGGAGTATATGTGATGCAAGTCTATTACAGTAGCTAGTATGGAAAATGTCTGAATTAGTCCCTATTCTTGACAGTTGCCAACCTCGTCTGTCAGCGAGCGCAAGAAAACAACAAGGTTCGATCAATCTGAAGCATGATTGACGCATACGTGCATCGTGGCACAGTTCTCTCGATTGATAAGGCAGTGAGACTGACAGATCAGACAGAGTAGACCACGTGGCATCTCCTGAGCCTCTCCATCCCAGTGAAACAAACAGTTCAGTATCCTGGTGACGATGCTGATCAGCAGGGAAAAATTTTGCAGTACTTACTCTCCCAGCACATCCATGCAAAGGTTCTCTTGGGTCAGAGACTCAGGGCTAGCCAGGCTTTTGCAACCTGCAGGATTGTGTGTGCACTGTGAATGATGATACATCACTGGGAGTTAGCACAGTGTAAAAAATGAAAGGCAGAGTTTTTAATTTGGATATGAGTATGCCAGTATAATATTGCAGCTAATCATTCCTACAGATTCCTAGGAGAATCAAAAGACCTAGACAAGCAAACAGAACTGATCAGGTGATGCATTTGCAGCAGTGTTCCATGAGTACATAGATATGAAAGCTAGCTGCAACCGTGAGAAAAAATGCGGAGTCATACAGCGGTTTGTACAAGCGTGTAAGCAAAGCCATTGGATCAAGAATCGATGGCACCTATTGATCTTGGCACGTACTGTTGATCATTCAATCCAAGGGGTGAAAATCGGTTCAGTACCAAACCATGCCTGCAATGGATCTGCATCTCAACTACTTTGAGTGCTTGCCAAGTTTACTAGGCCTCCAATCAGATTATCTTAACAAATCCAGTGAATTATGCACTAAAAAGACCCCATTTGGAACATGGAAATATTTTCAATTTTACAAAATACTTTTCAGAAAAACCAGTTTTTACGAAAATTAAGCTGATCATTGCGAAAATCCTATTAATTTCTGCAGGCTTAAATGTTTACATTCTAGATCTCATCCCTCTTACAGTAGGCAGTGAATTACTCACTCAAAATACTCCATTTGGAACATAGAATTTTTTTTTCACCTTTCCGAAATTTTTTTTCGAAGAATTGATTTTTAAGAAAATTAATCTGATTCTTGCAAGAATACTACTAGATCTGATCCTCCTTACACTAGGCATTATTGATGCCCAAGTACTGTGGAAGTGCCACTGGATTGTTTTCCAGTCTATGTGCACAGTGGCTCTTCTGGGTGATTAGTTGATGGCAATTTATTTCCCTGGATATAATTGGTGACAATTGTACAGCCCCACTACGGCCACCAAGTCACATCAAGCACAATCATACTGTTCATTGACACAACAAAGGGAAAGGAGAGGAGACCACACACAGTACCTATGCAGTAATGGGAGTTAAGGCACAGGATGGTACAATTTGGACAAGCTCCTCTCCCTACTCCATTGCAATTCATCAATTGGATGGAATTGTCCTTGCATGACCTCTCCAATGGCTGCCTATCTAGGTACTTATACTAGCCTAGTAGTAGCGGTGGTGTATACACTTTCATACTTGCATGAGGACAAAAACCTATAAACTGATGAACTTTAACTGCTGCTGTAAATTGAGTATATGTACAAGGATCTAACTTATTGCTAGTCAGGTACTACTACTTGGTGGTTAGAAAATTCTTATCTGTTGTTGTACAAGAAGCATGGATAAAAAAAGAGTACTGTACAGACATAAGACAATCAACCTTAGTTTCAATACAAAATTTAACCGTCAAACAATGGCCTCAGAGGCTTTAATTATTTGAAATAGGCTTAGGCTCCGTTTGATTTAGATTATTGCCATGGGTTATTGAGTGGCTTTAATTGCTCTGATTTTATGATGGCTAGAATGCACAATACACACTTCTCTTAGGTGACTACATGCTCATTTGGTTTTGGCAAGTAAATCTCTTTTTTTGTTGTTGTTTCAAAATAAGGCTTTGACATGTACTTTTACCATGCACAAACAAGATGTAGTTATTGTTTGCAACATCTATGGGGCTATGGCACCTACTGTTTTGAGGTGTTGCCCTCACCTACTTAGGAGAAGAGTACTCACTCTCTGCAATCCCAAAGAGCTCTATCTCCTAGAGCATCCCCACACTACACCTAGCAAATGAATTGGCCCTGTCTCACTATTGCCAATGCAAGGAAACAAAAAAGAAAAGATTATTGCATTTGACTCTTGGATATAGTTTCCCACAAAGAGCTTAGCCCTTTCTCCAAAGTGGTCATAGAAAGAGATAAAGACTTAAGAGAGAGGGACCATTTTTTAGGTGCCCCCAGCAGTTGCAAAAATGGTCCTAACCTCCAGACTGCATCCTGCATGGGGTATGAGAAGAAGATGAGCACATTTCATGAGGAAAATTTTTTTACTGTACAAAGGTCCCAAAGCAATCCTTTTCTTTGCCCCCTTCCCTAAGTAGAAATGGCAAGAATGCAGCTATCCAGAAAACCAGGATGTAATGTTCCAATTCTTGGTTGGTATCTATCCTCCTGCATCACCATTTACAGCATCCAGCAGCTGTTCAGATGCTGATTTTTCAGCACTCAGATTTGGCAACCAGTCATGTAGTAGTTGTGTAGTATCACATTTTCTTTATGCCCTGCTGACAATCCTGAAAAGTAAAATATGCATCAGGTTACTAGTACTCCCTCTAGTAAAAAGTATTTGACATTTGGGATAAGATTCAATCAAACTTCTAAAATTTTAACAACCAATTTTATATTAGAATAAGTTTATAGAATCTAATAAGATTATGATATTATAATAGTAGTTTTTAAGGCAAACTTGCGCATACCATTTCTTTTGTTTTTAAAATTAAGCATTTAAGAAATTATCGATGGTTAGAATTTTAAAAGTTTGATCGAATCTTGTCCTAAATGTCAAATATTTTTTAACCGGAGAGAGTAATTTGACATTCTCCAAATGCATTTGCATATGTGCTTATTCCTGTGCAATTTGATGTGTGCAACCTAGAATTGTGGCCACAAGTTATATGGAAAATTAAATAGATAACATTACATTACTCTTTCTGAAACCAAATGCCTGCTCTGCTTATTGCAATAGGTTTTCCTTTTCGTGTCAGTCCAGACTTAGATATTTGCAATAACATATTACTTGTCACAATCAGCACATGCTTGTTGAGCTTGCCCAAAGTCCTGGTCCTGCACATTGCTGTACAACTGTGTCTGCAGTATGATGGTACCATCAGAAAAGAAAAGCAGAAGAGAAAATATGACCAAAAACTGCTTTCAGCCATTCATAGATAGTAGTACTAGATGGCACTGTCAGACCGTCACCATCTCAGGACTAATTAAGATGGTCATTCTGCCATAATTAGTGACCAAACCAGACCATTCCTCCCCTTAATCTGCACCCTGATTGATCTACTGCTACTACTAGTACTAATGAAGCTTTGCATTAAAACAACTGTAGAATATGCATGAAGTGCAATAGTGCACGACCTACTACCCAATTTTCAGGACAAGGCTTGCAGCTCTTTAGGAGAACTTGACTGTCTTTAATTTTCTTATGTCAAATGCCTTAATCTCTCACAAGAGATGGTAAAGCGATAGGCATGTGACCCTGTGAAGAAATGTGGGGGTGTTCGAACTGGCTGAACGACAGCCGTACGTAAAACAAGAAACGTTATTAGTGTGTGATTAATTAAGTATTAGCTATTTAAAACTTAAAAAAATGGATCTATTTGATTTTTTAGAGATGCTTTCATATAGAAAATTTTTTAAAAAAACATATTGTTTTGTGTTTTAAGAAGTGTGCTAAAAAAAAAAAAGAGAAGCACAAGCTTGAAGCTGTTTCAAATAGCATGTTAGTCTTGGTTAAGTCTCCGGATCATGAGGGACCTAGCCATCACAGATTTGTCAAAAGAATTTTATAGTAAGCATCTACTATATTTCCATATGTTTATCATGTAGTGGATTCGTGATGCGAGACAATTGTATTTTCTATTACTATATACATTAAAATTTTTAAAAATGTATATACCGATAGGAAATGTGTTTCTGATATAACTCGGAGCTTTTCCTACGCATGTTCTCAGAGTTTAAAAATATTTTCTTTTGAGATAAAAAGTTTATGAAATTTACAAAACAAAGTCTTATCTCTATCAGAGAGAGTATGTAGATATGTATTTTAGGGTATGGACCTAAGATGCCTTTTGAGGCCAAATGGGGATGTTTTGTGCTGCAAGGATAGGGCACAGTGTGGGGGACTAGGCGTGTCGGTCGAGTCACTGTCCAAAGCGGAATCCAATTATCCAAAGGCAAAGCTCCTCCTCTTCTCTAGCTAGATCATGGATGTTCTTCACACGATGGCAAGATGCTTCTTGATGTTGGCATGCATCGATCGATTGATCGCCATGTGATGCTTGGAAATGGCTGGAACCTGTGCCCAAAGGGCAAGCATTGTTATCGGCTTTCTGACGTTCAGTGTCTTTGCTCTTTATTTGTTCCATTCGGCCTCTTTCTGATGAAAGAGGGTTAAGCTTATTCTCCGGACGGATAAAGCGATTGGATCTAATCGATTCATGTATAATTATATGAGTTTTGTTATCTCCTTTTATTTTTGTGAGGAGTCTATTAATTTGTCTACTACAATTGAGTTGTAAGCGCCAGCTAGTTTAAACATCCGGTATGCATTTACATATTACATATAACTGAAATTTTGCCATGAATATCAGACAAATCTCGTCGGTTCGATGGCCTCAATTCGGACAATATCAACTTGTATGTACTGTTACAATTAATTTGTTCTTAATTGGCTTAAAATCCAGTGTTAGATAGGTGTCGGCATGGAGGATATATAATTAAGCGTCGTAATTAATTACAAGCATATGCGTCCTTGTATCATGGGATGACCAGTACTCCCTGCTTTTTTGTGCGAACATGCATGCATAGCTGCTGCAGAAAAATTCAGATATGTGTTGACGCAGAGCCTACTTCGTGGTCCTCATCAGCAGCAGCTTGCTGCTGATGATGAACAGTTTTCAGATTCGCATCTTTCAGTACATCTGTATTTCTGAAAAAAGGATGTAATCTAGATCCATCTGCATGCCAGATTTGCAAGAGGCCACCTTTTGAATTTGATTGCTTAAATTCCATCAATTCATGTCTGTTTCTTTCTGTTCCTCCCCGTGCATGAGAGAGATAGAGAGAATTCAGAGAAGAATCCAACATGCACGTACTATACGTACACCTGGCAAAAATGTACGGTATTTTCAGTATCTACACGTATTGTACGTATTTGTGATAGGGATAGGGATTTTTTTTCCTTTTTTCCGTGAGAAGAACACAGGAGGATGGGGTAGCTTTTGACAGCTACGGCTGAAAATTCTAGACTAGTTTTTGACAGCTACGTTTTCTTAAATTCTAGCCATTTTTCACGAAAATTCCTACAATTTTGACACCATCAGGTTAAAATCAAGAAACGGCTTGTATCTAACTATCTACTATACCTCCGTCCCACAAATACAAGGATTTCTAACTATACACATGGACAAAGTGCATGCTGCAAAGTTGAAAGCTTCCAACTTTAAGCAAGACAGGGTATGATACACATGTTGGTTTGACCACTTAATTAAATCTATAATTAATTAAACAAGGTCCAAGAAACAAACAACTAAATTAGTATTGTTATTATTATTCAGGATGAATAAACATAAGTCAAAAAGGCAGTATCATGGGGGGATTCCTCACTGAAAACAGAAGCGATCCCCTTTTCATCCCAACACGTTTCGATTCAATGGTCCAGACCATCCACCACACCACACTGGTTGGTTTATCTATGAACAGCAGCAGCGGCAGCAGCAAAACGATGTCAAACCCAGCAGTGGCCGTAGAAAGAAAAGGCAGTGTGCAAAGCGATCACACCTTTCTCTGCATCTTTTTCTGTATCTTATTCTTGACTGCAATTATGATGTATGCATACGTGCGCAGAGTAGAGTAGAGTAGACGCACTTGCAGTAAAAAAATCCGCAGAGAAAAAAAATTTGTTACTGCGAGGTAGAAGTAGAGCTAGAACTAGAAGCATGCTGCAGAGAGAAGAAAAGGTTGGTTTTTAAAGTGCATAGAGAAAAGGAGAAGCGAGGAGGGGAGAGAGAAGCAAAGGAGAGAGAGAGAGAGAGAGAGAGAGGAGCACCACTCGTGGGGTTAAAACCCCGAGAACTGCATAGGAGCAGCAGCACACGGCGTAGCAGCAGCAGCAGCAGCAAGTTGCAAGTAGTGAGAAGCGAGGAGCACGCAGCAGCACACTTCTCCAAGTGGTAGGAGGAGGAGGAGGTGGTGACTGTGATGAGCAGGGAGGAGCAGCAGTGGCTGGCGGTAGGATGCTCCTAGTCGTCGTCTCCTCCGGCGGCTGCGGCGGCGGCGGGCTTGGTCGGATCTGCGGTGGAGCGGTGTCGGGGTCGTCTCGAGCTGTAACCTGTCCCTCCGGAGCTCGCCGCAGCGGGATCTGAGGTCTCGCCGTCTCCGCCGCGGGTCTCGCCTCTCTTTGAGCTGCAAAGGCGGCGGCTTCGCGCATTATTCCGCGACTCATTCTCGTCGAAGCTTCGCTGGGGTTACCGCCGTGATGTGAAGAATTTTTGAGTTGTTGGGATCGAAAAGATTGCGGCTTGGGGGTGGGCGGGGGCGCGGAGGGGAAGGTTTGGCCGGTTTGGGGAAGGAGAAAGCGATGGTGGCTGGGTTGCTTGCTCCATGACACGAGCGCGAGTTTGGAAGGCTTTGTGATTTGGTGTAGAAAGGGGGAGCCTTTCTTTCGTTTTTTGTTCCATTTCGTGGGTGCACTCCGGAGTTGCATTCTTAGATCGGTCATCGAGTTGGGGAAGAAGAATGAAGCTCTCTCCGTCGGCCGGCGGCAGCCTACCGGAGCAGCCGGCGTCGCCGCCGGAAGGTAGAGCATCTCCTCTTGGCATTCAGTTGACCAGTTGCATCTCTCAGTGTTTTTTTTGGCTCATTAATGCGCTTTTCTTCCATTGGTAGTTTATGTTCTTAGGACAAGTTAGTTAGGTTGTTGGCTTCTCAGTCTTTAAATTTCTTGGTAATTATGTGATCCAAATCAATTTAATGTTGCAACCTGTCAATTTCTTCGTCTTGTGGGTGATTTATGCTTTGAATAACAGAGTTACTTCTGTTACAGTGATGATACACATGAAGCAATTGTTTGATTAGACTGCTCATTTACTTGTCTACGAGCAAATTAGTGTGATATTTCTTGATGAAGTTTTTTTCCCTGTAAAGGTCATTTGTTTCTCAAACATGCAAACAATTCTTATTCTAAAAAATTCTACCCCTCCCCACCCCTTCATTTTTTTAATAAAAAAACTTCGGTTCAACCATCTGTGCTGCTCTTAAAAATACCTTCTTAAAATACGTTTTGAACTAGGATTTATTTATGGGATGGTTCAAGAGTTACTGCTGACAGTTAAAATTTATGTTGCTGCGTGTTCTTCTGAAATGTTTTTCCCCTCTCAGTTGCAGAGGAACAGAAGTGCCTAAACTCTGAGTTGTGGCATGCTTGTGCTGGCCCCCTTGTTTCGCTGCCTGCAGTTGGTAGTCGGGTGGTTTATTTTCCTCAAGGCCACAGTGAGCAGGTTAGTCTTCTTCGTCGTAGTACAGATTTTATCCTCATAAGTCATAAGTACTTCTCGTTGAATTTTATCCTCAAAGTACTAACCTGCTGTAGAACTTCTCGAAGTATCAGCAAATTTAGTACTGTAAATTTTACAGTTTTTTTCTCGTTGAATTTTATGTATTGCAACATCTCATTGTCGGATCTCAAATTGTCATGACCTAAGATTTGTTTGAGATATTAATGAACTTATGTACATTTCGTCCGTAGGTTGCTGCATCGACAAATAAGGAAATGGAGTCTCAGATCCCCAACTATCCTAACCTGCCTCCGCAGCTTATATGCCAACTACATAATGTGACCATGCACGTAAGTCTGGAACAACACATCTTAATGAATACTATGTGATGCTATTGTTACCTTTGGGTCTCATCAACTTTTCTGTATTTCTTCCTTCAGGCTGATGCAGAGACAGATGAGGTCTACGCGCAGATGACGCTGCAGCCACTCAGCCCGGTAAACCGGAATTTTCTACCTTCTACCATGTACTTGTATACTCCTGTTTGTATCTAAGAAGCTTATCCTTTCTCCTTTTTATTTTGGTTTTGTTTGTAGCAAGAGCTCAAGGATCCATTCCTGCCTGCCGAGTTAGGCACTGCCAGCAAGCAACCAACAAATTATTTCTGCAAAACGTTAACTGCTAGTGACACAAGTACACATGGTGGATTCTCTGTTCCCCGTCGAGCAGCAGAGAAAGTGTTTCCTCCACTGGTATGTGTTTTTGGCTGGCTATTGTCGGTGGCACACTTTGAACATATATACCTCATCAGAGAAGACACCAAGTCATCAGTGGTTCTTAAGGGTTCCTTCGATGATTCTGTAGGATTTCACTCAGCAGCCTCCAGCACAGGAGTTGATGGCGAAAGACCTTCATGGAAATGAATGGAAATTCCGTCATATCTTTCGCGGTTAGCTATTTTCTATTTGCATCCATTCCTTCTTAATATTGTTATTTTTTTAATAATTCTTACAGCTTTGTTTTCATGTATGTGAGAGTCACACGTTTATCAGTGACATTCTATTTTCAAAGAACAATCTGAAAAAGTATGATGATCATGTAAAATTAAACTTGTTGCAGGCCAACCGAAGCGGCATCTTCTGACAACAGGTTGGAGTGTCTTTGTAAGTGCAAAGAGACTGGTTGCTGGAGACTCTGTTCTTTTTATCTGGTATGTTCATTCTTTTTCCAAAGGCACATCTCGCCTACTTAACCATGTCATTCCAAGCAGATTTTTTTTTCTGCTGTATTAATGTATGTCTCTGGCTGATCAGGAATGACAGTAATCAGCTGCTTCTGGGAATTCGTCGGGCAAATAGGCCACAAACAGTCATGCCATCATCAGTGTTGTCTAGTGATAGCATGCATATTGGTCTGCTTGCTGCGGCTGCTCATGCTGCATCAACAAATAGCCGGTTTACTATTTTCTACAATCCAAGGTAGAGCATATTTACATATTTTTTAGATAATAAACATATTTTACATATATTTGATCTCCTCAAGTACTCAATTCCCATTCATTTTGCAGAGCAAGCCCGTCGGAGTTTGTTATACCACTGGCTAAATACGTAAAAGCTGTCTACCATACCCGCATATCTGTGGGCATGCGTTTCCGAATGCTTTTTGAAACAGAAGAATCCAGTGTTAGGAGGTATGCCAAATATGTGTGTTGTGTATCTCATTTAATTCATTATGTGGGCATAACGTAGTTTTATTTCCTCTTCTCTGTTTCAGTTCGCCCCAATTCTGTGTGTTTATGCAATGTCTCTTCATACCTTTATGGTTTTATCCTCTGTTGTGACGTGTGGCGCTTTTGCAGCCTCTACCTAATAATAAGTGACCTAAATTTCACAATTTCCTATCTGCAGATACATGGGGACAATAACAGGAATAAGTGATCTTGATCCTGTTCGTTGGACGAACTCACACTGGCGTTCTGTCAAGGTAGATATTGAAACAAATAACTATATGCACTTTCATACTTCTTTGCCTGCATTGTAGTCTATGATATTCCTAGAATTGTGTGTATTAGTCATTTTTTGCCTTTGTTATGAGCCTATGACTTGCTTCAAAATTAAGAATGTGAACAAGGTTTGATTTGAATTGTGCAGGTTGGATGGGATGAGTCGACAGCTGGAGAGAGGCAGCCAAGGGTGTCTCTTTGGGAGATCGAGCCTCTGACAACTTTCCCGATGTATCCAACTCCTTTTCCTCTCAGACTAAAGCGTCCATGGCCAACAGGCTTACCTTCTTTATATGGTATGAGTGACATTAGCATCCCTAGTCAGCCCTTTCAAACCATAGCAGTGCACAATGATGAATCATATGTATTGTTTATGCATAGCTCTGATGTTACTGATGATCATATTCACCTCTGATGGTTTTGGCAGGCGGAAAGGAGGATGACTTGGCTTCTTCTCATATGTGGCTCCGGGATGGTCAAAACTCAGGTTTCCAGTCTCTGAATTTTGGTGGACTTGGTATGAGTCCTTGGATGCAGCCAAGGCTGGATAGTTCCCTACTTGGTCTGCAGCCTGACATGTACCAAACGATAGCGACGGCGGCGGCTTTGCAGAACACCACTAAGCAAGTATCACCTGCCATACTGCAGTTCCAGCAGCCCCAGAACATTGTCGGTAGATCTTCTCTTCTATCTAGTCAGATTTTGCAGCAAGCACAGCCTCAATTTCAGCAGATGTACCACCAAAACATCAATGACAACACAATCCAAGGCCATAGTCAGCCTGAGTACCTCCAGCAACAGCTTCAAAATTGCCAATCATTTAATGAACAGAAGCCTCAGTTGCAGCCACAGCAACAGCAGCAAGAATCACACCAGCAGCAGCCTCAATGTGTGCAGACACCTCAGCATCAACAAATGCAACAACAGAAGCACTTGTCCAACTTTCAGCCTGTACCAAATGCATTGTCGGTTTTTTCTCAGCTTTCCTCCACTCAGTCTACACCCTCCACATTGCAGACAGCTTCAGCATTCTCACAGCAACATAACTTCACGGAAACAAATATCGGTTGTCTCTCTCCATCCAATGTCTCATCCATGCATGATAGATTGAGATCGTTCCCCTCAGAAGCTGCTTCAGGCCTCCCAGGTGTGCCAAGAATCACCCCTGTACCTGTCTCTGACCCATGGTCCTCTAAGAGAGTTGCCGTGGAATCTGCGATCTCTTCTCGCCCACATACCATTTCATCGCAGATAGAAAACTTTGACTTGACACCTTCTACTATTCCTCAAAACTCCACATTAGCACCACTGCCTGGAAGGGAATGCCTGGTGGATCAAGATGGGGGCTCCGATCCTCAAAATCACTTCTTGTTTGGTGTAAATATAGACTCACAGTCACTTTTGATGCAAGATGGCATTCCAAGCCTTCACAATGACGATGGTTCAAGCACAATTCCATATTCCACATCCAATTTCCTGAGCTCTTCTCAAAATGATTATCCCTTGATTCAAACACTAACTACTCCAGGTTGCTTAGATGAATCAGAATATGTTCCATGTTCAGATAATGCTGATCAAGTGAAGCGACCGCCTGCAACCTTTGTGAAGGTGAGTGAATGGCACCATTAGTCGCAAAGTCATATGCTTTTCCATGTTTCCTCAACCACATTGAATTGACAAACTTGTGTTCTATAGGTTTACAAATCTGGAACCGTTGGAAGATTGCTCGACATCACTAGATTTAGCAGTTATCATGAACTTCGTAGTGTGGTAGGGCGCCTTTTTGGCCTTGAGGGCCAGTTGGAAGACCCTTCGAGATCAGGCTGGCAGCTTGTATTTGTTGACCGAGAGGATGATGTTCTTCTAGTTGGCGATGATCCCTGGCAGTAAGTTTTAACAATCCTCACGAGTTCCTGAGCATCTTTCTTTACTGTTTATGTCGTCTTCTTACATCCATGAGGCTCGCAATCTGCAGGGAATTTGTGAACAGTGTGTCCTGCATAAAGATCCTTTCGCCGCAGGAGGTTCAGCAGATGGGCAAGCCGGGCATTGAGCTCTTCTCGACTTCTGCAAGGAGGCTCGGCAACAGCTGTGACAACTACATGAGCAGGCAGGAATCAAGAAGCCTAAGCGCTGGAATCGCGTCGGTGGGTTCAGTTGAGTTCTAAAAATAGGGAGCTCGTAGCACCGTTAGGCGTCCTGTTCTGTGCGTCTCTGTAGCTCTTTAGTTTTGTGACCTGGAACCGAAGCACATAGGTCAAGTGTAGCTCTAAGTTATGCGCTGTCTGGTAATTATGTCATATTACATTGACTTTTAGTGGTACCTATTACATTTTGGTATACATGCCGACACTTTGTTTCCTGGAATACTGATCCTGTTAACTTAGGGCTTCTAATTATTAGGCTCATGTTGCGTAGTGCTGTAGTGCCGCAGGTGCTAGCTTTGGCCATATTCTGTATATTGATTATGTTTTTCTCCTGCAATGTACTATTAATGACAGCAACTAAGGTTTTCCATGCAACTGTGAAAATTCAGTTCAAGAACTAGTGACTAAGCTAATCCTGGGTTCCAGTTGTAAGCTTATATATGTACTACCAAATCAGCAATAAGCAGCTTTGTTCTAAAAGTGTTCCCAAATTACTGACATGTTGATTAGCACTGCTATTTTCAGTAAAAAGTAGTTTTCTGTGATCCTGGAAAGCTCATAGATAGATCCAGGAAGGAATTCACCTGAACCTTTATACTTGTATAATTTGGCACCAGTTCTTGGGGACAATGACAGGCAAAGAAATGGACCAGCCATCCCATGTGCCTCTTCTAGGTCCCCATCTGACTGAAACCTTGATGAGTGCACACCCATTGAACTAATGGCTGAAAAAAAGATGACCTCCCTTTCTTGAGGTCAGTGGTGTATGATGAGGTGAATGTGATGCCTTCTCTCCCCATCACATATCCATTTCTTCAGAGTCCTAATGCCTACTAGTACTGCCTATCCCTGTTCTGATCCCCTTCATCAACCTTCCAGTCCTGCCGACGTGTTAGAATTCGGTTTGATTTGGTTTGGTTTGGATTTTGGTGGTTGTGGATTGTGACAAATTTAAAGTGGAGGGAATGTGGAGTGCAATGGCATACACCACCACCATCCACTCTTTTCAAAGATATGGGCATCTTTCTGAACCCAATCAATTTCTTTTCTGATTCCTCCATCTCTTTCAGATCTTTGGCTGGGACCCAAATTTGGATCCCAGATCATGTCAATTCCCAATCTTGACTGACTTTTCACAATGGAAAAAACGAAACCTGGCAATGAAAATTGGAGTAAGTGGAGCATTGCCTCACAATTTTCATGCTCGTTTTCTTTCCCCCTGATGTCTATGAACAATTAGCAATGTGCCAAAACTGTCAGTTTCTGAACTCTCTCCCTAGCCCACTAGGCTAATATGTAGTAGATAGCATCATCATGTGCAAGAGAATTCTCCTGCTGTTTTATTGGTTTAAGGAGGCAGATTCTCTGACCTGCTTTCTGTGGATATTGTGTGGTTGAATAGTGTTGTCTGCTTCAGATGCATGTGGTAGTGTGTTGTTGGATAAACTTGTCTGCTTGCAATGGCTTTGTCTGCTTGAGATGCATTAGCTTGCCGCTGACTCTTGTCAGCAAGAATGTTGAAGCAATGGTGGTACCATATTGATATTGCCTTTTACTATCAATTTTAAGCTTTTGAAGTAGGGCCTTGCTTCAGAACACCTGTTTTGGAAGAAAAGTACATAAATCTTAAACACAATCAGTTAATTTAGGTTGGGCAAATTTGTATGAGCCCAAAAAAAATATTGCTTTCTACAACTTCCTGGCATCTATCATCTATGTGAGATTGTGAGGGCATGAACCAGAGCAATTAAAATTAAATTATAAAGATCTTTTAGGAGTTGAAATATCACTCTTCTGGAGGATTCACAGTCCAGTTATCTCAAAAGGAAAAATCATTACTACCCAATGTTTATGTCAAACCCAAAAAAACATCAAAAGGAGATTTTTTTTTCCAGTTCTGCACAAACTTGGATCAGCTGCAAGCCTGAATTCAACATTGCAACGTTGATTCATAGCCTAGGAAGGAAGAATCAGCGGTGCTGCAAGGTCAGATGCGGCGCAGGATCACCGCAGCTGACGCCGAGTGCTCCTCCGGCCGCCGCCGCCGCCGCCTAGGAGAGAGACTGAGAGAGACGACATGATCTTGCGCCTAACCGCTTCAGGTTCCAAGTGGTTTGATCAGTTGGAAGCGGTCCGACCGAGCCAACATTTACATGCCTATGGCATTGGACATGTTACAAACTTCCAAAGTTGCAACGATATCAAACCAAGAACATGATCATCATCTGACTGTAAAAATTCACAAACATCTTCGTCGTGCCTCCGATTTCATCAAAGTTAGATATTCAGGTCTTCAGAAAATTCAGAGAATGGTAGTATCTCCATCTCACAATTTGCAGCAAAGTAAAATATATACAGTTCGTTCATGGTTGTGATACAAGGTTGGTGTATAGTCTTTGCTCTCACAATTTATAACTGCATAATTAAACACATATATCTCAGTTGAGCACTAAACTATCGCTGGGAGTAGCTGGAGATTGCTGGACCTTTTCGGTTCAGAGTTGAGACTCGAGACTAGAGAGTCCCTTTTCTGAATAATATCATTACTTTGTTTCACAACCTAGGCAGCAATGGGATATCCCATTCTTGGAATAGCAGATTTGCGGTTTTACCAGCGGTCTTTATTCCATTCATTCATCAACACTTTTTAATCTGCAGAATTCAGCACCTACATTTAACCGAAGGTGAGTATTCATGATGAAAAATATGAACTGCTATCTTTCAGTCTATTTGAGGGTTCAAACAAAACTTACTTATTATCATATGAAACCTGCAAAACCTTAGATGGACACTTCAGCCATGTTCTAAAGGCCGTTGATCGCTTCCACTGCCTTGCTGCCTAGCACTACTTGCAGTGTTCTCATTTGAAGCACCGATTCCAGATTGACCATGCCTGTTATTTCCATGCTGAGCTAACCGTTGATTCCGCAGGGATCTCCACCTCAGGTATTCTATTAGCATAGCACTTAGACTAATAACGGCCCCAAAACCAGTGAAGGATGCAAGTAGGATTGCAAGGACTGCCCCCATTTTTAACTGCAAGTTTAGTAATTGTAATAAGCAACATGCTAAATATATTATCTAGAAAAACATAACTGAGAGCAAAATCTTCATACCAAATTGTAGAAGACATGTGCGAATAGGATCACGAAAGCAAACTGGAACGAAGCGTAGGCCCATAGGTAATTACTGGTTGCTGTTTCACAGAGATAAAAAATTAAAAGGGGAGTCACGGTAGCTGGTGAGTAAAGATAATATATCCCACCAGACAGATGGTATACAATAGGGTCCATTAAAACAAAGTAAGTCTCGGGGTTTTCAGCAGAAATGCTGAAATATGATAGTCAGTTGATTTACATTAAATAATCAAGCTACATAACATCTAATATTTGGTTTTAATATCAGAACATGAAAATAAAAAAGCAATCCCCCTTTGAGTACGTTAGGTATAAAAAGAGCAGTAAGCAGTTATGTTTTACATTCTGTAGAAAAGCTGAAATCATATATTATATCATAATTGCTTTCCCTGGTAAAGTTGTAACACAATCAAGATATATGTATATTCCTAAACTATGAGGGCAGGGTCATAAATAAATAATTCTGAATTTGGAAAACAGTGAAGTACAGTATATGTTTGTCTCCTTTGAGATGGAGCTTAGGTACCAAAAGGCTTTTTAGTTCCCTACACAATGTACTGAACTCATAATTTTGCAATTGAGAAGAGCCGGAGAAAGCATATATTTCATTACCCATAGTGCATGCTATGATGGAAGAAAATATGCCCAGAAGACAGGAGAAAGGCAAAGAAATAGCTAGTGCATGTGACTGCATATCAGTAACCTGTTCAAAGTTCCAATGAGTGGGCTGATTTCACATATACACACAAAATTCACATAATGGAAAGCTAAAAGAAGAAGTGTAACACAAAGTCACAAACCAAGAGTTGCTCCAAGAAACAGAAGTACGCAAGCGTGCTGACCATGACTAGAACTGGAGTTTCCCTCCAAAATCTGTCAGAAAATAAGAAGGCAAATTTAGCAACAAGAAGACAAATACATTACTACATTATTGATATTTCTTGTGGTAGACAGGAAAAAGAACAAAATCTTTGTCATTCATAAACGAGAAGAAAACAACACTCATCCAGTGTGCACATTTTATAAGGGTCAAAATATCTTCACACTACAAAAGTTTGTTTTGAAACACCTGTGTGGCTGCGCTGCTCTTTGCTGAACACCATTTGGCGATCGTCTGTTAACAGTTCGAATCTGTATTCTCAATAAAGTCACAGGTAGATTCTGAACTTCCTGCTTGCAAACATCGCATGTCTTGTTTCCCTTGATGCTAAACCATTTTATTGCACACTCCTGGTGCGCAAGAGCAAGTTCTCCCTTGCAGCTGCACTCCAATTTAAGTGTTTCCCCTCCTTCATTGAGTTCAACTAGACAAATCCTGCAGACAGCATCTTCTTCAGGAATGTCTTCACCTCCATCTTCAGGAACTATCAAGGATGAAAGACACAAAATGTCAAAATTCAGTATTTCTTTCTTACAGCTTTGCTATTTGAAAACAACAATTTGGTTCATGCAAACTGTGATAGCCCTATAAAACATTTTCTGCCTAATATACTGTAAACTGACATGCAAAAGTGTAAAAATTCAAGGTTAATTAGTACCATCTACTGCTTCTTCAATGCCATCATTTGATGCAGTAGTTTCAGCAGGAACAGGTCGTGGGGTTGTAGGAATCACACGGATAAGGCCTGATGAAGCCGTTCTCCTCAGATCCTTACTTTTATGATTTCCTGGCGCAGAGAGTGAGCGCCTAATTTGGGTTTCAACCTCATTCTTCTGCAACCATTGTGAACCACATTAATACGAGATGATCTTCAGTGAACTGGACATGTCTCATACTTGAAGGTGTAAATGCACCGTTTTGGTCGTTTAATAATATTCCATTTTCCACTGTATACATGTTAAGACCTTGCCATATTATGTCAAGTATTATTAAATCCTGAAACCCTTGCCATGGAATTATGATATACCAAAATAGACCAACATGCAAACAATGCAGTCCCAGTTAAATACTTACGACTGTACTTGGCAGGTTGTCTGCATGACCTTCTTGAGAAGATGGTCCTGAAGTTGCTACAGGAGTAACTGGAAGAGAATGGGTTCGCTTCGCTGATAAGGAGCTGATGACCTTTGTGAAAGAAAATGATCTCGATGTAGTTGGCTTCACCTGCTGTCCTGCCAATGATGGTGTACCAGGAACTAGAAGAACTGTCTCATCACCATCCTGGAATGAACTCTTTGCCTTGAAGCTCCTCTGTGGAATGATGCTCCTGATGGATGATTTTGCTCTAGTTGAATTCGGCCTTGGCGGCAAACCGCTTCTTGCTGAACTTGGGCTAGGGGAGATGTTGATTCTAGTTGACGTTGGCACAAGGTCATCAAAGGCCCTGGTTGGTATTTGTAATGAAAGGTTTGGCCGTCGCAGGTTCTGACAAGATACACCATCCTTTTTAGCATCTTCTCCCTAATCCAATTTATAACCATTTAAGCAAACAACAATGTCAATCACTTACATTGACTAATTATATATAATAGCTGTAAGGCAAATCAACAAGAAAGAGCGGCAATGTAACAAAAGACAAGGAAAGAAACGCCAAGAATCAACGAAATATTGGCTATTGCATCATACTAACACATGAGGAATAGATACTATAGATACTCATTTGACACTCCTGCTGTTTGCTTCTTCATCCTTCTATCAAGCATATGTTCACAAAAACCCAAGAGGGCCTTTAACTAAAATTTCTGCATGAACTACACTAGTGCAGTGGTGCTCCTACCATGGTGCAAAGAAGAGTAACTGGGTCATCTGGACAAAGCCAGGCTGGATAGCTTTTATCAGAAAAATTCAAGTATGAACAGAAACGACTGCTTGCTCCAAGATCTTAGTGCGTGCGAAAAATGCTACCTTTCTCAAATAATTTGGCTAATTTAGCGTGACAGTTACTGCATAAAATTCAGTTTGGCCTGAGAGCATAAAGTCCTAAGTTGAGCCTTGCTGGGTTAATCTTTGAACACAGAAAAACAAATATTGATTTTAGTAACTAACATAGCACTATAGCCATGCAAACGCTTTTACAATGCACTTTTGTACTGAAAGGTTTCAGTGCAACAGTTCGATGAGAACATCAGCGACACTAGAACAGGCAAAGATATTCAGTAAAGCAGATAGAATTAACAGCAGTACCCCTGTTGCCGTCATCCTCTCTGATTAAAACCAACGCCTGCTCAAACCGCTAAAGCATAACAAATTGGAGAATAAACGAAAAACAGTGGAACTCTGCATTTTAGCTCCCATGGACGCATGGTATGGCAAACAACAGACAGAGAAGAATCCACAAGATTTCCCACCAAAACGGTAATCCAATTCCAAACACAGCACCCCAAGATCCAATCTTTTTAACGAAATACATTACACCACTACGGTCTCACATGACCTAATGGAAACGTGAAACCCTGAAGCTGACAAGAATCCCACACTACAAGCTAAAAGAAGAACGAATATATCAAGAACTGGACCACAGGGGTGCAGAATCTGACCGCGCGATTGCCGGACTCCGGCGGCGGCGGCCCAGCCTCGGCGCTATCCATCCGCGGCTCAACCAGCTCAGAGACGGCGAGAGAGATGGTAGGTGGAGTTGCTGCTATCTGGAATCAAGTCAAGGGGGGTGGACTTGAGGAGGAGCAGACGGGGGGACGGTGACGGTTGAGGCTGACGGCTCGGCTCCATGAATGATGACGTCCGTTTTGCAGTTTGCTCCACCGTTTTGCTGATAATTTCTCTTGATCTCGTCGTATTCACTCATTTTCGTTCCATGAAAATAAAGCTATACTTTTACTGAAAAATTATTACTACTACATTCATAAGCATGAAGCTGCTAATTGCCTAATTCATGAAGTTGTCACGTTTGTTTTTCAATTTTATAATAATTAATTCATTTATCTGTATACTCAAATAATTTCCACATCAATTCATCTATTTATCTAATCCATTCAGCAAAAAAGAGCACCACACTCAGACAGAGGCATCAGAATATCTACTTATGCTTCACTTGCTTTGAATGATACGATGAATTAACCTGGAATATGAATTTGCCCATCAGTTGGATCATTTGCAGCTTGGCTGATCAGCTAATTAAAAGCACAAATCATCAATTACAGATTATCACAAGGTGTTTACTGAAAGTTGCGCCTTGTCCACCAGCAGCAGAGCAAAGCACGCTCCACACTGAACTGAAAAGTCTGAAAGTGCAGGCTTATTGTGTAAGAAAAAGTTCTCTCACAAGTGGAGGATTAGTCCCCGAGCACACTTGAGATATATAGTGAGATGAGCATTGTCAGTTCGTCCAATCATTAAACAGCTTGTTCATTACATCCGGGGACCCCACCCGTCGGTGACAGCACAGACTGCCTCACCGTAGACCGTGTCCAAATGACTGGACAGCAATGAGGCGATTGTTAGGACAGGTGTGATCGCATGCTTTTCCCAGTACGCTTTCTATATTTTTGTACTACCTTTTATTCAATTCACACTTCCGTTTCTTGTTTATCTGGCATGTATTATTTGAAATTAGAGTTTTTATTAAAGTCCTTTCCTTGAATAATTGAGTATTGCACATTGCTTTATCTGAAAAATTATATCACCACCTCTCATGTGTGTTCTTTTCTGTTTGATGCTCAACAGCTAAATAATTTGCGATAATTATTTGATAGTACAAATAAATGAATTAACAATGATAAAGCTGAAAATGGATTTAAAATAACATTCTAAGAAATTTGTGTATTGACAATTTCTATAAAAATCACATTATTTAATAGCTTAAAAAACACGCTATCGAATAGGCCGGTTGCATTCCGGAGGAAGTATTGCACTTCATTTACTAGTTCACTTTATCATAACCGAAAACAACACTTTTTTTCTTCCACCTTTTTTTTGCCAAACGACCAACTTGCTTCATATAGCTCAATTGCAATTACTAGATTTCAGATTGTGCAAAAAAGGAAACCCTTTTCCTTCCATGTTGTGTGGCTATCGTGGCAAACCATTTAACACCACGAAATAATCAATTATATATACGCGCCCGACTACTACGTACTAACATATGTGTACGTATGCATCTTCCAGGTAAGTAATAAAAACATATAGTGTCAGTACATCAGAAGAAAATCAACAAGCGCCATGCCGCCAGTAGTTTCACGCAAGTGCTAGCTCTACAGTCCTGCATAGACCAACCAAGCCATGCTGATCTGGCGAGTCAATTGACTCCATTCGACTTTGGACTCGAGCCACCACCACATGCAATCCGTCCGAGTCCGACCAGCTGAGCAGCCGCCGTCGCGTCGAACTCGAACCCGACCAGACGACGCGACCGGACCACATCACGCGGCCCGACTCACCGACCGACTCGCCGCCGGGCTCGGAACCGGACCGGCCAACACGGCCACGTGGTCAACGGTTTGACCGCCCGGCCGGCTGTCTTGCCTCCTCCTTCTTCCTCCTCCTCCCACCCCTCCACGCGCCAGGTCTCCCCCTTCCATTCCCACTGCGGCGAAGTCAAATACGACCACCTGCTCGCTTGCTGGCTGCAACCCCAACCCAAGCGCACCACCGCTCCAAAGCTGCCATTTTTTTGCTCCGCCTCGCCGACGAGCGTGCGCCGCTGCTGCGCTCCGAGCCGGGAGGCTTCGTGGAGAGTGATCGGGCGTTTGAGCTGCGACTTTTCTTGGGCTGGCGCGCCGCCCGCCGGACTTGCTGCTCGGAGTTTCGCTGTCTGCGCCTCTTGGCTTTGGCGGCGTCCCTTGGGACCATCTCTCTCGCGTGCCGGCTTCACCGGGGTGGATTATCAGGTGAGTCTTCTTGGTTGATTTCTCTGACTTATGCAGATAAAGGTTGGGTTTTTCTTGCTGTGAGGCTCTATCTTTCCTGCCCTTCACCGTCTTAGCTTTGTCCTTCAGTCTGGAATTAGGGATTGTTAGTTCTACCTAGGCTGCTTCCCGTGTTGATTAGTTGAAGATTTGGGAATGATCCGTCAGATAGATGATGCCGCCGAATTCGAAGGGGATAGATTGGATTCTGTTCTATGTTGTCCTCGCACGTCCATTTATTACTGATATTAAGTCTTCAATTTTGTCCCTTGCCCTGTGCGATCAGTGTGGAAACAGGTTACATATTCAGATATATTCTGATTTGAATTGGTAATTTTTTGGTAAGCGGAAAATGTGATAGGATTCAAGATAAGATGTCAACAACTTGGTGAGATGGAACTTTCGTTTTCGTTTTGGAGACCAGGCCTAATCGTGCATTAGTTTATTATTGCGTGTGGGATGCATTAGGCACCATTTGAATGTGAGGTTTGGCTTGAGCTTATTGCTGCACATAGGCGGGTAATTAGCATATGATTAATTAAGTATTAACTATTGTAAATATGAAAAATGGATTTATTTGATTCTTTAAAAGGGCTTCTACATTGAATTTTTTCCCAAAAGTTGCACCATTTAGTAGTTTGAAAAACATGCTCACGGAAATCAATAAAGACAGTGCCTTAGGTCTATTCATAGATTATTTCTATCGCTAGCAGAGTTAGTTAGACTACAAATATTTTTTGTTGATAAAGGACACCTAGGTTTTGTATTTTCTTGAAATTATTTGGTCGTGTTGACGAGCAATTGATGCCATGGTGCCTGCCCAATGATAGCATCTCTCTGGATAGAAATCATTAAATGTAGATAAACTCTAGCAATATAGTGCAATCCGTACTGGCTGGCTCTCAGACTATGTTAGTTCCTCTCACCTTCTACCTGCTTGCATGCGCCGAGCTTAATCATGCTAGTACACCACTTTAAGTTTTAACTAGATCAGCTTTAGTTGTTGGTTGAGCTCTAACCAATCAATGGCCTATTGTAGCTGCTTATTGTAAATGCTGATCAAGAAGCCCAGATAACTGGTGCATCTAGTGAAACAGTTAAATTAAGATCAGTCTAACATCGTGGTAGGCCTAAGACTCATAAGAAATGAAATTTGTGGCATTGAATGTCTCGCTGTCCAAATTAGAACTGTTCTTTGTTCAGTCTGGTCTGGATATGCATCTATCAATGGTAGAGGTCCTGTGGTCTAGCTGTAGTTCTGGACCTTATGGACAAATAAGAAGGCCGCTATCATTCCATGCCACCATGATAATTTGCTGCATTTCTGGAATGTAATGTTTCAGTATAATGTTAATCATGAATTTAATGTTTGAAATGATAGGTGTTCAATGTACCTTTCTTTGTAGGTAACCATTACCTGCAGTCTTCTTTGCAGGACATGATGGCAGCTGTTGAAGATTGATGACATGCCTATGTGGATACCATAAGTTGAAACTGTATTTATTGAACTGTAGATAAAGGCCATTATAGTAGTTTTGGATTATCGGTAATGGGTTGTTTTTGTATCTTTGGAAAAAAGAGGACAACCCGACAGCAAAGTTCTCAGCATAATGATGGTAGAGATCTCTAAACCAGACTGCATTATACACTATTGTTGAACACGATTTGTCCATGTTCATCCTTGATATGTTTCTTGTTGTAACATTTAACATTATTTGTACAGACTTCTCTGGTGATATGAATATAACAAAATTCACTTACAAGGAGCTTGCAAGGGTTACTGAAAATTTTAGCCCATCTAATAAGATTGGTGAGGGAGGTTTTGGATCTGTGTATAAGGTAATATAAGTAGCCTTCAAAGTAAAACAAATAAGAGAAGCAAAATTCTAACGAAACGAATACTCATGTGGTTTATTATATGGTGCAGGGGAAGCTAAGGAATGGAAAGTTTGTTGCTGTCAAGGTGCTATCTTCAGAGTCAAAACAGGGAGTGAAGGAGTTTTTGAACGAACTCATGGCAATTTCAAACATATCTCATGAAAATCTTGTCAAGCTTTATGGCTATTGTGTGGAAGGAAGCCAAAGAATCCTTGTCTACAATTATCTTGAAAATAATAGCCTTGCACAAACACTTCTAGGTATGGTTACTTGAATCCTTTCTATCGCTTTCTTCTCTGAAAATTTTACATACTATGCTAAAAAATGGCCTAGATATCCAAATAATTTCCTTTGCCCCTTTTTCAGGTTATGGCCACAGCAACATCCAGTTCAACTGGGCAACTCGAGTAAATATTTGCATTGGCATTGCCCGTGGACTAGCATACCTCCATGATGTTGTAAATCCCCACATTGTTCACCGGGATATCAAAGCAAGCAATATACTTCTAGACAAGGATCTTACGCCGAAAATATCTGATTTTGGTTTAGCAAAGCTTTTGCCTCCAGATGCATCACATGTTAGCACAAGGGTTGCTGGAACATTGTAAGTAAGCTTTGTCATAAGGAGTTCTATTTACAATGAGTTCTCAAGTACGAAGCATTTTTCATGTACTTTGTGTTATTCTTGGTTGAGCCATATTACAGTACATCCCAACAGTTTCTTTCACATTTTCTGAAACTATGTCAGTGGAAAAGCTAAGGCAATTAAAATTTCAAATACCAAATGAGTATTTTGTTATTTATGGATTATATCTGTGGCCCATCAGATATCAATATACCTGCAGCTTTACTTACTCAATTTTACTTGACAGAGGTTATTTGGCTCCAGAGTATGCCATTCGAGGACAAGTGACACGGAAGTCAGATGTTTATAGTTTCGGTGTTCTGTTACTAGAAATAGTTAGTGGGAGATCCAACACCAATACAAGATTACCCTATGAAGATCAGATACTTCTTGAAAAGGTAAGATAAAATACGAGACAGAATTTGGTTAATTTTCTTTTCTATTCCTTGTATAATAGAAGTTACTATATTTTTACCATCATTACTAAATTATTTATTAGGCTGAAGTAATATCTAATATGAGTGTTGTATTTGTTACATGAACTAACTTTGAAGTCTTCAACAGGGAGCCTTGGTTTCCCATAAGAGGACTAATGAAGATGCATGCAGTTATTGCTTTTCTGAATCTTAGCCATGACATTTCAAGTTTTCAGTTAGTATCTTTGTAAAATCATACTCTGGTTTTAATAGTCAACACTCTTGACTACTGCACGATTTACTAGGCAATTACTAGTGTTTTTTATAGAATGTGATCAAATTGCACTTGGCAGACTATTCATCTTATTAGTTGTGCTGCCTTAGTTTTATGGCTACTGCCAAATGGGTTGGTCAAGATGATTAATTACACAGGCACAATGGAAAGTATATATTGGGAGTCGCAAACATGTAAGCATTCATGAGCAAAAGTTTGGTAAAGTGTCTTATCATTTAAAAACGAAGGGAGTAAAATTATCATAATTAAATGTTAGTTGCATGCTGCCAAGCACATCAGTTGCTACCTTTTCTTCTACATGAAAGCATCATCATCATGTAAAAGTTATTTGCATCTCAGCTAGGGAGCAAATGTTCTGAATTGGGTTTTTGTTCTTTACTGCTACAGTTCCCAGAGATCACAAATGGGGTTCTCCTCTTGCAGACATGGGTGCATTATGAGGAGGGTGATTTGGAGAAAATCATAGACGCTTCTTTGGGTGATGACTTGGATGTTGCACAAGCCTGTAGATTCCTGAAAATTGGGCTTCTGTGTACACAAGATGTCACAAAACATCGACCGACAATGTCTGTAGCCGTCCGCATGCTAACAGGTGAAGTGGATGTTGACCTGGAGAAGATCAGCAAGCCTGCAATAATTAGTGACTTTATGGATCTTAAGGTCAGGAGTATGAGGAAAGAAGTTGACATAGTTACATCCTCGACCTCCACATTGCTATCTTCCATCATGGCACACTCTTCTCCGTTGTTGTCGCAAGAGACAACAGAGGCATCCATGACATTCACTGCAATATCAGATCGTGAGTGACCTGAGGTTGGCTGCATATACGAAGATCACATCGAGAAAAGGTAGCATAGGAGAATGTTTTCCTGAAATCTTTTTACTAGTTTGATTTTTTTATGTATAGATTTACTTCATTTATAGCCTGAAAAGCACAGTGAAGGAAGTACATAATAGTATCTTGTTTGTTCATGGAATGGCTTCTGTTTTTGTATGTGCAACCGACACTTCTTCTTTTCTTCATTGTACACGCGCATACCTTGTCTGCTGCTTGTGTTCTGAGATGGATTGCCAAAAAGAAACTTTGTCTACATGAATATGTGTTTCCACTTTCAACTTGTAAATGACACATTATATTATTGTCTTCCATGATGATCAGCTGTTGCCCTGTAATGGGTAATGTTGTGATGCAGAGCACATCTTGTGATCAATTTCTTGCTCTGCTTCCTGCACACTGTAAACTAACTGATTTCAGATTCACTGGGATGTGGGTAGTTCAGACACTGATGCATTATCTCACAGGCACCCAGCATCATCACAGGTGGTAGATTACCAGGAGCAGCCAGTGCCATGCTATCAGCAGAAAAAAGTCAGTGTGTAAAGCTCTGTTGTGCAAGAGGGGACCCAGGTGTTTCTCCCAATCACTGGGGATTCTCAACTTTGGCTACAGATCATAATGGCAGTGTCCTACTCACTCTCAGCCCTCACCATCAACATCACTGTAGCTTCACTTTCCTGCTTGTGGTCACATAGGCACATTGGCACATCTCCTGAATGCATTCTTGTATGCTGGTACTACACCTAGTGAAGTTGTCCATGCATGCATGCAAGTATGCAACAATGGCTGGTCCATCAGAGACCAACACATGAGTGTGCTGGACTGCTGGTGGTGGTCAATCACCAACTAATTATTAAGTGTAGATTGATTGTTGTATGAGAAATGTAATATTATTTTTCAGAGAAAAGAGTTAAATAGAAAACAAAATATTATCTTTCAGCAGACTAAGCTATAATGTAGCTTTATAAAATTGCGTGAGAATTCGGTTAGTAGTAAACTTTAGTTAATCAATCTGCAGATACAGCATGTAATCTGTGCTTGTTTTTGCATGATCATTTGGGAGCAGAGCGTACATAAACGTACGTATCTCTTGACTATAAAACTGTGTTCTGATGCAATAAGCTAGGACGACAAAGTAACAGAACCATACATATCTTGTACGCTATTCTGTACGTAGTACATGCATTATTTAATGAAGAAGGAA
This sequence comes from Oryza meyeriana var. granulata, assembly GCA_003991445.1. Lineage (NCBI taxonomy): Eukaryota > Viridiplantae > Streptophyta > Magnoliopsida > Poales > Poaceae > Oryza > Oryza meyeriana. Next base: position 211,826 of record RYFJ01000212.1, read on the forward strand.
TTACAGCAGAAATGAATGCCAGCTGCTAGGTATGCATTCAGCTCATGACAGCTGCATGCATGAATGGTATGATGGTACCAATCAGCAGGAAACTAATAGCAGCAATTTTGGTCATTCTGAAGTGAAAAGAGTATCTAGCTAGCTAGCTACATAGCTCTACAAAACAACATTTTTTTCCCAAGGAGATAATCATATATAAGAATTGTGCATTGATCACAATGACCAGCTAACCAATCACAACTGTATGCATCAGTTTAATTATACTCTCACCGCAAAAAAAGTACACAAATGATAGAAAAGGTACTCTCTGTCTTTCAAATTTTCTAGCATAATCCAATACGTACTGTTACACAATTTCTGAGGGCTCAACCTGCTCCAATGTATTAGACATGGATTGCTCTTGCCAGAAACTGGCCAAGCATGAGCATATGATAATCACACATTAATGGATAAACATATATTGTTTCCAAAAGGGATATGAAGTTCATTGGGATTAACATATTTTTTTTAAAACAAGCTAGGAATTGAAATAAGTGAAAAGAGCAAACATCAGGCCCTAGAATTATTGGTCCAAAAATTATTGACCTGTGTAGCTGTGTGCCTTGAACATTAATTTGTAGCACAATCCTAATTAAAATAACACACGTGTTATATAATTTCAGCAGCTAGCCTAAATGAAAACGGGAAAGAAACTTATTCTATGCATAAAGCTAGAGGTACCTATATATTGGACGCCATGGTTGCTGCATATATACTTGCATTCAAGCATTTAGGCAGCCCAGGCAGCCCCAGATATAGCAAGCCGATTCCGTGGAATCAGCAAGAACACAGGCCAAATCAAACATACCAAGACTCCTCGATGGATACATTTAAGCAAATGAATGATCGATTAGAACAGTACAAATTACACGATTGATCTACATAGGATCATGGTTGCCTTAATTCGAGCATGCATTTGGCAGAAGAAAAATACTACCTCATCCTAAAATATAGCAACACGTCTAGCTATATATGTCCAGTCGCATAACCAAAAGTTATTACATTTTGAGATGGAACTAGTAGAAATCAAACCGTGTTCAATGAAATTAAGAGAGGCCAAGAAATGTTTATCAGAATCTACAGCATCAGTTACTCTATAAAACACAAAACAAAAAACATGCATAACCATTACTTCAAAAAAACAAAATCATGCATACATATATATAACCTCACTAACAATTATTTCGGACCGGCGCGCGAATTAAAGTTGAGAGATGAATGAACATGAAACACACGTGCTCTTTGCACCTGCAAGAACAACCAAAGATTATCAAACCTGTACGGCACGAAAAGAATCACACATGAACATACATACCTATCTACATGTGCATCAAAATGAATTGGCTCTCCTTGCTGGAAGAAGAATCCATGCATCCAGCTAGCAACCATATGCATGCATGCTTGGCTCCTTGCACGCCACCCCAGTAGGCAACCACACACCTTTGGGTTGGGCTACATGTGTGGCATACAGGGAGCCAGGCACACACTGCTTCTCAACAAACCTGAGCTCATATATATCATCCACTACTACACACACACACACCTATATATACATATATCCCTTTCTGTTGTCTTGGTTATTATCTTGCACTGTATATGTGTGTGTGTGTACAACACATGTTTCTCTTTCCATGCTCCATGTAGAGTATACTGAACTAGTGACTTAACCAGATCTTGACGCATACACAAGCTAGGCATACAGAGGAAGCAAGGACAAGAAGGCTACTGGGGAGAGAGAGAGAGAGAGAAAGCTATATATAATTGTTGAGGGAATAGAAGAACAGTGCAAAGGTGTGAAGGATTGAGGCAGAAGCAAGGAGGTGAAAGTATATTTATAGATGGAGCAAGAGTAAGAGCAAGCGCAAGAGCAAGCAACAAAGAAGATACAACAACTCCTCCATGGCTGCTAGCTCAGCATGCAGCTTATTCTTGCTCTCCCTTCCTCCAAGCTGTTTGGCATAAAGTGAAAGCAAGTGCAAAGGGACATGGAGCACAAGACACTAGGATACTTCCCAATGGGGTTAAAGAATGAAGCTTTTGATGCCATGCCACACCAGCTAAGCTACCTAGCTCAGCAGCAGCAGCCCTACACACTACAATTAATTTGACTACTAGTGTCTTTCCAAGCAAAAGTTTCACAATTTTGTAAAATACACTACGATCGCCTACAAAGTATATATATACATATAGTACTATAGTGTAAGTAGCAGCTAGCATATCATATCCCTGGAAAGTAATGGCATGAGAAAGAATTTCTCAGCTAGCTTCAATTCTCCTCTTCTAGCTAGCTAATGGCTATCTATATATATGGGCTAGATATAGCTCATGAATCTCTCTCTATATATCTTTCTTATCTCGATCGATGGTGCTTGGCCGGTGAAGGAATGATGATGAGAGGGTAGCTAGCATGCATGCACTAGTTACTCTGCAGGGGCAACATCGTGTAGCTAGGCTTTGATGAGTTAGCTAGGAGAAGGAGCATCCTGCTGCTGGAAAAGGGCACTGTGAGCCATGGCGATGGCGACTACATGGAGCAAAAAGAAAACGAATTAGCCTTGCACGCATGCACCTTCTTTCCCCCCGTACACAACAAACTCACATAGAGAAATTAAGACCTGTCTAGAGAAGTTTAAGATTATGAGAAGTAGTTAGTAAGAATCAAAAAAATTGGATTTCTCGGCTTCTGGCTTCTGACTGATTTTTTTCTAAATGCTACAGCTACAGATTCTTAGAATCTAAATAAAAATCTAAACTGTTTAGATGAACCTCCGCCAACTGAAGATTTGTAGAAGCTTATTTAAACAGGGCCTAAAAGAGAGATGGTGAAGACTGTAAAGTTGATGGCTCTGACCAGTGAAGTGGATTTTGTCCGGGGATAGTCGAGCTCCAGATTCTTTCATATATACTACTACCAAACCTCACCATACCGGTCAGTCAGTCTCAGACATAAGATCAAGGTCTCCTGCAGGGTATGTTGACGACTGCCATGAGTGGCTGACTGGTGGGTCCGGGTTATGTAGTACCCCTTTGTCAGAGAGTAGGTGAATGACTATGCTGTGTCCGAATGATGTACTATGAGCTAGTATACAGGCAGCTCCCCAAGGCGATGTCCCATGAACAATTGGTGGGTACGGAGTACAACACTGTTGATCATGGCTTTGGACCATGCATGATCATGCTACTGTTCACTCTCTATTAGCTCGTGTAGCAGCTAGGCTAGTAGTATATACTTAGTATACTACTACTATATGATAGTGTACACTGTACACACTGCTGTATATTAATTTCAGGACTTCTTGTTAGATGGGATAAACTGTTTCATCGCATAATGAGTAAATTTCGCAATACTGTAATTATTTGGTCAGAACTATTACTTTCCTACAATTTTAGTTAGGTATTTCACAAAACAACAATAGCATACGATTTTATTAGAAAACTATAATTTTATCCTCTCTATGTGTATGACATGTGAACCAACTTAGAATAGCGTGAGTATTACAAATGTGTGTGACAGGTGGACTCGAACTTGTTAGATTAACAAAGTTGCAACTTTCTGATAAAATCATACACTATAGTTAGGGGTGGTAATGGACCAAGACCTGTGGGTTCTTTCATAACCCACCTTAACCCTCTTATATTTTAAGTTCAAAAATTTATACAAAAGTTAGTCCGGTCCTTTTTGGACCTAGCCCTTAAATTTTGTAGATCAAAAATTGGGCCCATTACCACTCCTAACTATAGTTGTTATTATCTGAAATGTTTCGCTAAAGTGAAAGTTATAGTAAACTGATAGTTTTGACAAAATATTTATAGTTTCTGAAATTTACTCTTAATTAGTCTGTCTGTAACGTAAAATTTGCTGGGTTTGAGATTTCAGAACCTGATCACACATGACCATTTAATTACCAGAAAACGTTGTTAAATTAATTAGTTTATCAGACAGCTATCAACAAAGATACAAAATCTTTCTTTCACTAAAGCATGCCCAACATCTTTGATCTAACACTAGGCCTTGTCGGCCCAAAAAACCATCAACATGCATTACCATTTTTAATAATTAGGTCGTCCATGCAGTCCTTCTACCTAATAAACCATTTGCAACTAATACCCAGTTCTTGGCTTCTCGTAGATCTCATCAGAGTTTACAAAAACCCACGAAAATCAGCCAGTTTACGCAAAAAAGGGACCTTTTGGGCTAGCTCTAGAATACAAATAACTTAGTTTCGCATTCAAGTTAAAATGATCAAACTGGATTTTAAATTTTTGACAAATTTTGGTCGGATTTCACCATAAGTCAAAGATTTTCAAACGGTTTTCATGAAAACCAAAAACCGTCCGGTTTTTATGAGTGGTTCGGTTTTATGAACCCTGGATCTCATCACTCGTATTCTTTGACTAGCAAGGATCCAATGTTTAAAAATGGCCACATGAAGGATTGCATAGGATAGGAAGAATACAGTGTGCACTGTACCTGCCATGAACGTAATTAAAAGGTTTAGTAGCAAACTAAAGCTGTAATGAACTGGCACAACATTATACTGCAAAAAGCTACAACTACACGCACGCACGCACGCATGAAAAGCGATGCAAAACGGTCGGAATAGCTATATTCTTGTGGTGGGCTGGTTGAAGGTGGAGGTGGTGGAGCGGTGACCGCCGGCGGCCGGGGCGGCTAGCTGAAGGTTGACGGTGATCTGGAGGCAACTCATGCAGATGGCCTCTAGCAGTTGGTGCCTTCTTCCCATGATGAGGAGGACAAGGAATGTTTGCAAAATTAGTACTAAGTATATTTGATCTATGTTGTCATGAATCTTCTTAACTTATAATAAAATTAATTGTAAGGCAAATCACAATCAATTAGTATATAAGTGGGAGACTAGCTGAACAAGAGGTACCTGCCACCTATAAATTAATCATAGCCACAGCGTCCAACTGTTCAGACCATAAAATAGAATTCAAGTTTTTTTTAGATAAACCTCGAGAAGGAGGATGGGAAATTTCTATTTTATATTAAGAAGAAAAACAGAGTTGATCTAATTCATAAGAAAAACCGAATCGAAAAGCTAAATAACTGCAGGGTTAATTAAAGAAAAACCGACCATATGGAAAGCGAAAACAAAAGAAAACGAAGCAAGTTATGCAAATTTTTGGAGAAGCAAATAGAGGGCAAATCTTTCTTTTCCAGAGAGACAAAGACACCGCATGCCTACTGGTTTGTTCATTCCATGGCTTTTTGTAGGACGTACACGGTACACCCACCAATTCCATGGCCCGGCCGGCATGCAGCACGATTCCAATTCTGATTGTCTAATCTAACTACCGCGCATGCATGTTTAGTTTTTGTTGTCCTGTGTTGTGTAGTACTGGAGCTAATCCATGCCGTACTGACAAGAATGAGATGCACTGTTCGTTTTGGTTTCTCTACTTAACTTCTCAAGGTCTCTAGAGCCTAATAAGCTACTGTTTTGGACTTTTGGTTGGACATCCTGTCCAAGTCCAATTGAGAAGCATGTTGCGGCACTTCTTTTTTTTAAAACCCCAATGTGGCACAAAATTAAATCTTAGGTTGGGCACATCATATCAATATAATGGTTGGTATGCATGCGAAGAATATATGAAGCTTGACATCAACTGATTTACCTAAAAATTCAAATCTTTTTTTTTGGAAGGTCAGGATTGCTTCAGATTTTGCTGCCCTTTATTATATATCTAATTCACTCTCCTCTCTGCCACTTCTAGACCTACCACCGCTACTATTGTCTCCACCGTTCATCTCCAAGTCCAGTGCCATCACTCCATGCCGTCTTTCCTCCCCTTCTTTGGCGGCTTAAGCCACCACCATCGCCTTTAAACCACAAGACTAGCTTTCGCCCCCCGTTGGTGACCTCGCCCACCATCCTCCTATATCCCCGTGGTTCCGGCACCTCGCCTCACACCGCCAGTCTTCCACCACCCTGATTATCCCTCTAAAGCTACCCTCACCACCCTCCTCCTCCTACCACCTCTACTTAACTTTGGAACCCTAATCCAGCAAAGCCTGTCAGAGTTTGGAACGCCAAGGCTCGCCGAGGAAGTTGCCGTTGCCTATTGGTCACCATCTCTCCCACCATGACGCTCGGCTGGATGTGGAAGACGATGTCTAGGGATCCAGTGTCACCATTAGTCAACTAAAGTTTAGAAAAATTTGAGTTAAATGATAATAGCGAATGTGATAGTTTATTGTTTATACCAGTCATGACTGGCGGAGCCTGCTTTCGAGCTACGATGTCTTTGCCATGGGCATCTGGCGATAACTGCCTTAAAATTGAACAACCAAAAGCTAGTAGATGATGTCCTATCATTAAAGCTTCACGGCGCCATTGGCTTAGCCACCATTTTGCTCTTAATACAGAATCGTTTTAGTCAGATTTCTTTATTATTGGGATAGGTGAATTTTTTAAGATTCAGCCCTCAAAGAAACTAGACATGAGAATTTTTCATCATCCGGCTAAAGCAAGAATGAAAAAAATAAGACCATAGAAGATCCATAATACTTCGTTCTGGCCGGGATCTTTTTGCACGAATTAACAAGTTGGCCAAGCTAGAAATTAGTAATGAAGAGGCAATTGTGCGTACGTACGTGCAACAGGAAGAATGTTCAGCTGGCACGCACGCTTGTGTTTATATATATATATATATATATATATATATATATATATTGTCGTGTGAGATGTAAAGATGTGGAGGGGGCATGCACTCTTACCAACCTACCTAGCTGCCTGCTCTGTTCTTGGATTTCAAACTAAATCTTGGATTTCAAACTAAATTTTTTAAGCTTTGGCTTTTAAACCGTGAATAATATAAATATAAAAATTTTGTCTATAAATTATTTTATAGTTGCTTATACCCTGTTTTACGTCGTATGAGCCGTAGGCCTAATGATAATTGGGAATTTTTTTCATTTTTATATTTATTTAATAAAATATTTACAAAACTACATTTTCATTTCAAACATTTACAAAAATATACTCCCGCCGCCCTCTGGGAGGGCGGCAAGGGGGCCGCCTGCAAAAATCCGACCGGGCCCGCGCCCGCGCCCTCGCCTCTCGCCCGTGCCCGCGCCCTCGCCCCTCGCCTGCGCCCGCGCCCGCCCCCGCGCCCCTCGCCCTCGTCCTCGCCTTGCCTGCGCCCCCGCGCCCGTGCACGCTCCCGCGCCCTCGCCCTGGCCCGCGCCCCCCGGCCCCCGGCCGGATTTTTGCAGGCGGCCCCCTTGCCGCCCTCCCAGAGGGCGGCGGGAGTATATTTTTGTAAATGTTTGAAATGAAAATGTAGTTTTGTAAATATTTTATTAAATAAATATAAAAATGAAAAAAAATTCTGATAATTGGTGTTCTCTCTCTCTCAACCGGCCCAGGCATCACACGGTCGGAAAGGAAGATTTGGGCCGCTGTACATTTGGGCCGGAGGAGACGCGCGTATGCAATTCTAGGCCTTTGCCACGTTTCCAATTGGTTCATTGCGAATTTTGTATTTGGTGTTCTTTGAGGGATAAAAACAGTGGCCGAAATTTTCGGTCAATCGAGTATCGTTTTCGTTAAAGTATATGTAAAATTTGATTTTTTTTATTTTAAATTAAAGTTATTACTAAATAGTTAAATTGATAAATGTGAAAAATTCCCTACCAACCAAAACCGTTTCCGTGGAAATGATATCGTTTCATATTAGTTCTTTCTGGTTGAAATTATGTCTGCAGAATACGTGTGTTTTCTTCTATTTTTTTTCCTCTCCCTTTGTCACCTTCGTTATACATAAGATCATCATGACTATATATGGCCAAATAGGACGTGTTGAAATAGGCTGGTCCGGGCATGGCTATACTATAGCCGGCCTAGGTATAACACGGCTGCCACTGAGCCGGCACGACACGGCCTAAGCACGAGCATAATCCGGTTGACCCATTTATTTTTTTCAATAATTTTTCTATTTTTTCTAATTTTCTCCACCGTCTTTTCTATTTTTTTCTAATATTTTTCCTTCAGTTTTCTATTTTTCGCATTATTTTCTTTTTTCTGCCTCACATTTCAAATTTTATGGGCCAAACATGCTAATGGGTTTTCGACGGGCCTACATACCGATTCAGACCCGTACCAGTATGGCAAGGCCTGGCGCCTCTATAGGCCGTGCATGAACCGAGGCCACGGCACGATCCGCTAAAGATATCATGCCTTAACGGACCGTGCCAACCCGGCCGGCCCATTTAGCCATCTATAGTCATGACATGACTAGGATGATAACAAAGTGACAATTGATATCCCAATCAACAACGTACGTAGCTAGAGTGAGCAAAAATCTACTCCAATTACTTGTACACACATACTGCAAACCTAACAATTAATGTCTCAAATTTTCCTGTCTATACTACATACTACTCAAATGATTTTTTTTTCTTTTTCTTTCTATGCTGGGGGACTAGACCTACTGCTGCTGGAATAAGTTCCATGTTTCTAAGGATACATTGTCAGTTAGACAGCTGTAGAAACCCTCGAGCCGTTCATCATCAGCCAACCCCTTCTTCTTCTTCATAGACGGCGCCTCCGTCTTCACTGTGAGCTCATCAGACCTAGTGACCTGATGATCATTTACCACATCTCTCATCTTCGCCTTCCCTGAATGCAACTGCCCTTCAGAAATGTGGTGATCATCATCATCATCAGCAGCGGCAGCAGCCTGTTGCACAGCCGACGCGTTCATGGCCGCCGGCGATGGCGATGGCCGGTCATGGGAGCTAAAGAAGCAGGGCGCTTGCTCATAATCCCCCGGATTGAAGGAGGAGATCGAGCTGTCGACGAGGGGTAGCAATGGAGGCGTAGATGTGGCGCCATTGATGTAATAACAAGTAGTGGTAGCAGCAGTAGTAGACCCCATTGTTGGCGCTGCTTCGTCTGTCCTGCTCTTGCAGAAAACCCTACATAGCACCCAGTCCTCCTGCATCGAAAGATCACATTTTTTGTTTTTGTTTTTGTTTTTTCAGAGCATATGGAAGATGGTTTCATGGTAATGTACGTGCATGCGACTAAATGAAAAAAAAGGCCTTGCGAGAGAAGATAAATGTTGAGATTAAGAATAGCAAATGATTAATGGTTCAGAATTTCAGTTCTCTGAATAATTGCGCTTGCGTATATAATGGAGTAGTGATTGGAAAGCTATATACATCTAGTACTGATGGAGAGAAAAACGAAGGAAGAGTTGTGCATGCATCTAGCTAGCTATAGCTAGTAGTAGAATGTATATATGTGAGGTGCTATTTTACGGTTCTTGAGAAGATACCACACTTTCTAACATAATTGTTTTTACTTTTCGGTATCTCAAATACTAGTAAATACTACTAGGTATCAATTGTAAATTTTGGTACCTTTCAGTACCTCTCAAAAACCATAAAATTTCTCATATCTGAAAGTGACTTGCTAGTAGAGCCTAGCTAGAGATCTAATGTGTACGTCTAGCTGGCATGAAAGTGACTGACAATGCAGTCCAGTGCAAACTGAAAACTGGTGAAACAATCAATTAATCATGAATCTTAATTATATCCTTTGAATTTTTCACAATCAACACGTACCATGAGGTAGTCCAGGCTGACTTAATCTAAAACCACATGCTTTTACATCTACACACAAACTTATTAATTAATTGGAGTATACAACACTTGCATGCTCACCTGAATATGATATGGAGGCAGAAACAAAGACTAATTATTACTATAGCCAAACCACAGTCATGTATGCATAATACTCCATAATAATGAATTATTACCTTGAGATGATGATGATGATTGCCATGGTCTACCATACGGAACTCATGCATGACCCAATCAGTCCTCTCCCCTTTGGGAGCTCTCCCTCGGTAGAAAACGAGTGTCTTGCGCATGCCAACCAGCAACCATTTCCGGGTTATTTCCCGGTCTTTTCCGGTGGCCTTCCAGTAGCCTGATTCAGTCGCTCTGTTTGTTCGTTGCCCCGTCGCATACTTCTTGTCCTTGAGGTTGTAGAAGTACCATTCTTTCCCACCAATGCATGCAATCCCTACATGTGTATACAACAAACATAAAGTTCTCGCATTCATTCGTTAATACTCCCTCGGTTCTAAAATGTAATAATGTATGCTTGCTAGTTTCAAGAAAGTCGTCAAAACTTTCTAACTTTCGACTAATAACTAGACAAACAAATGTGTGTTTCATATGTGATATCATTATATTCATATTTGAAAATGCTTTTATATGGTGCTAATTTTGTACTTGTTGATAAATATAATTTGCAAAAATAAAAAAAATAATGGTCAAAGACTGAAAGTTTTACACTGTGACCGTGTAAAAAACTTGTATGTCTTATATTTTGTATGGATAGAGTAATTATTTAATAATTCAATGTATCATTTTTAATTAATTCGAGAGGCAAGAGGAGCTTAGAAATGGATGGGAAATTCAGAGTTAGAACCTAATCAGGATATAATTAAGAAGAAATATCTAGCTAGTTCAATGTCATAGCGGCATGGGTACCTCACACTAGGGATGCTTCAACAAGCAAAGCGGCGGCTTGCTTTCTGAAACTGTCTCTATCTTCAGTTTCTCTTTAGGTTCAGGCAAAACGGGAGGATATGGACAGAGAAGAAGCTGCCAAACAAACTCTCTTGGCAAAAGGAATATCAGTCTGTTATATGATGTGATGAAGAAGATGACGACGAGTCAACAAGCTAGCAGGCAGGCGAGACGTGTAAATTTTGTTCTCATTATAGTTCTTTCGATATTTAGATAGCCTGGCCTCATGAACAGACAAAAATAATTCAGGTAGTTTGTCAATTGTTGAAGGATTAATTCAGGTAGAATAATTTATCAGTGGAAACAAATTAGAAATTATTCAGCTAGGTGTGCTGAAATTTCATGGCTCGAGATAATTAAATTCCAAAAATACCTTTGGTCCGGTCGACCATGTTTTGTCTATTCACGATATTAAAAGATCACAACTTAACTACATCAAGTTTGCATCGAATTTAGGTCAACTCAACGAGAGATGAGTTGAATATGTCACCTCAACAACCATGCTTCGAGATGCATGAGGAACTAATACTACTAAATTACCTTGCATCACATTATCTAAAAAGTTAAAAACTAAACTTGCATCTTTCATGGACGACACACCATTGTCATCATGTGCATGCATGATGCCTTTCATAGCAAATGTAATATAGAAGACTACATACGCCATATATGATCAAGGAAATATGCATCCTATATATGAAAAATGAAGAACACACAAGACATGTAAATTAATTCCAAAATGCCTTAACTCCTCTAGAATCAGTTGTAAACGAGAATCAACAATATAAACTATATCAGAAAACACACATCATTTTTTCCTTAAGTGCTTGTGATCTGGGAGAAAGGTAAGTTAACTAGTATGCATGGCGCATGGTGAGGATACCTGGGAGGTCCCATGGCTCGCACTTGTGCAGATCGACGTCGACCAGCGTAGGGCAGCCGCTGCAGCTCGACGCGCCACCATGGCCGCCATGGAGCTTGTTGGACAGGTAGTCAAGCACGAGCTCATCATCGCGAGGATGAAATCTGAACCCAGGAGGCAACCTTGCCTCCACCATGCTCAACGACAAACTCATGTTGACAACCAGAAACACAGAGAAGGAGACTAACAGGATATATCAAGAGAAAGGAAAGGATCAAAGCTGGGTTAGCAAGCTAGTATCTGGATTGATTATTCGATGCGACTAATCTGGAAGAAGAAGTGTGTATATAGAGGGGCAACAAACTTGTGTCCAACTGTCCATAACTCAAGACTGTCAAACGCCTGACGTGGCTTGCTTAATTTTGGGGCCTTGTCATCTTAACCTGCAAGTTCTTCGCTGATACTGACACTCATATTGCCACTACCATCCTCCAGAGAGAGAGAGAATGGTGTAGTAATTTTGTTGCACGTTTCTAACAAATCACAAAGGTTGCTGAAGAATTAACAGTCTGTGGAAGATACCAAACCATGACTACTGAACAAGCTGTTCGAATCATGCACCTGTAACTGAATAATCTGAAAACCTGCAAGCTGAACTGACAACTCTGATTGTTCCTAGAGTAAAAATCTGAAGCAATTCGCAAGAGGATAGTAAACTCAACGTAGCCGGGTTGGACTACTCGGCGCGATCACTGAACAATTCGAGTTCATCAGTCTGTACGTTGTCTGATGACGCATTGCGTTGTGTAAGACACATCAGATACTCTGACGTCGCGAGCACAGCTCGTGTGGACCACCATATCTGCCGTTTTGGTATAAGTTGATTGCACTCGTTCAGAGTTGATCAGGTTCTTTAAATTTCTTCTGGATGATGATTAATTAGCATCCAATAGTTTGGGTTCTGCTGACTTTAGCTTTAGCAGAAGAATTTTCTTGTTCTGCTATAATTCGTCAAAACAACGGCATATACCTGAAACAGACGTAGACGCGCTTCAAAAAATACTTGCATTTCAGAGTCAATTCTTGCCGAGGTGATTAAAGAAACTATCAGCTCATGAGCTCGAGAATCCAAAGTCAGGATGCACATTTTCTGCTAAAGAAGAAAACTTAAGACGTTTAGGTTTAGGTCAGTTTCAGTGTTGTTACTTTTCAGGCTGTACTACAAATTTTCTCAACAATGACACTGTATGTCAATTAGGCCCTGTTCAATTCTGCTTCTGCTGGCTTATAAGTCACACGCAAAACAAGAAACATCATTAGCACGTGATTAATTAAGTATTAACTATTATAAACTTAAAAATGGATCTATTTGATTTTTAAGATACTTTCATATAAAAAATTTTTACAAAAAAAATACTGTTGTATGTTTTGAAAAGTATGCTAATAAAAACTGAGGTAGAAGCTAGACGCCGTTTCGAACGGCACCTTAGTAACATGGCTGTGCATTGTAATAGGCACATACCACTGAAAATGGATTGTACTGTTTTTATAACTAGGATGGACTAGGAGTTTCTATGAAGAGGACGACTCTGCTTTTACCCCAGAGATATATCGGATAAGATTTCAACAGAACAGCTTGAGAGCAAGAATTTTTTTGATTTTTATATTTATTTATTAAAAGATTTGCAAAAGTAGATTTTTGTTTGAAAAAATTACAAAAATAGACTCCCACCGCCCTCTGGAAGGGCGATTTTTAAAAATCACCCTTCCAGAGGGCGATTTGATGACGTGGCTGTCGGCCGGGACCCGGCCGACGGCCGTCAGCCATTTTGCAGGCGGCCCCCCGGTCTCCCAAAAACCGCCCTCTCAGAGGGCGACAAGGGGCCGCCTGCAAAATGCGCCCAAAAACCACCCTTTGCGAGGGCGGTTTTTGGGCGCTCGGGGGGCCGCCTGCAAAATCCCAAAAACCGCCCATTTCCAAGGCGGTTTTTTGCAGGCGGCCCCCTTGCCGCCCTCTGGGAGGGCGGTTTTTAGCCCCCCAGGTATAAAACCCCCTTCCAGACTCAAAAAATGTCATAAAATTCACTCAAATTAGAAAAAAACAGGAGAGAGCTGAGAGCAAGGCTGAACGAAAGCAGCGAAGCTCTGCCCGTTTGCTGATTTGCCTGCAGGTAAAATCTATTGTTCCTTTGTAATTTCTATTTGTATGTAAGAATTGATATAGTAATGTACTAGTTACGTATATAGTACTATATAGATCTGTAGGTTTTTAGTTAATCTGTTACATGACTTACTTTTTGTACAGATGATACTTATAAAATCTGGAATACACGGTTTTAGATGTTAGGAGGATGTTGGTACCTAGTTTAACTGTATTTTTCGTCAACAGATATGTCAAATAAAGTGATATTTCAGTTATTTCACGGGCAAGGGAATGTGAGATATGGTCCAGACGGTGTAGATCTGTCGGAGTTTAGTTCAACGGCTAAGGGTATTGATAGGCCAGCTGAGAGAAGTTTTGGGTCAGTATACAACTGGTTGATGCGAGGGTTTCGACTGGACCCCCAACTCAACGCAATAACCTTGTATGTAGTAGTCAGTCGTGCAGCTGAAGGTTTTTTTTTGGAACTGATGCCGGTGGATTGCACTGCCACTTGAGATGGTATGTGGAGAATGCATTCCAACGTGGCTGGCCACTGGGCATACTTGTGTTCATATTGAGAAAGATAACACCGCTGGTGCAATGCTCGTACAAGATGATGAGGGTCCAAGTACGGCGGGAGGTGATAGCGAAACAATGGAAGAAAATGAAGGAGGGAATGAAGGAGGGAATGAAGAAGATAGACAGGCAACAGGTGTGGCAGATGAGGGAGAACAAATCGACACGATCGTCCAACAAATGGATAGGGAAGATTCTGAAAATGAACATGCAGGGCATGATGATTCGTCTGATGAGGACAACATAATGCCTACAGAATGGAGTAACGAGGACTTCTCTGCGCTTGCTATCTCCGAGCGGCATCATGTGCCATGGGAGTATAAGCAGAATGAGGTCATTCAGGGGGCTAAGTACGCATATGTAGAAGATTTAAAGGAGGCAGTCAAATAATAGACGGTGTCACTTTAGAGGGAGTTCTCGGTCGTGAAGTCAAACAAATCAGTCTATGAAGTGAAGTGCATGCAGGATGGGTGTCCATGGCGAGTGCACGCATTCAAGGGTAAATGGAAAGATTATTGGCAAGTTTCAATCGTGACCGAGCATTCATGTTACTTACCAAGTGTTGAAAAATATCATAGAAACATGACCTCTGCATTTGTTGCAACAGAGATGTACTCCCATATTGTCAACAATCTAGGGTACGAACCAAGGTCAATTGTTAGGCATATTAAAGAGAAATTTAAATATACAATTAGCTATGATAAGGCTTGGAGGGCAAAACAGAAGGTTGTAGAGATGAGGTTTGGCACATTTAAAGCATCTTATGATAATTTGCCTCGTCTGTTAGGCTGTATTCTTCAGAGAAATCCGGAGACGTACTACGACTTGAAAGCCTTTCCATCAATTGACCATGGTAATAAAAGTGTGTTGCAACGAGTATTCTTTGCACTAGGTGCTTGCATTCAGGCATTTATCCATTGTCGTCCTATCCTCTGCATCGATGGGACAGTTCTGACTGGAAAATATAGAGGACAGATATTAACAGCAATTGGAGTTGATGGAAACAACCAAGTTCTACCGGTGGCTTTTGCTTTTGTTGAGAGTGAGGACACTGATAGTTGGTATTGGTTCCTAGAAAGGATAAAGACAGCAGTTGTACGGATGAGAACAGACGTATGCCTCATACATGACCGTCACGCCGGCTTGCTACGTGCAATTGAGGAATTGAGATATGGATGTGTTGAGAAGGGATACCCACCAAGGTGGTCTGATGTCCAAAGCAGATGGTGCATGCGTCATATGGGTGCTAATTTCTACAGACAGTTTAGAAATAAGCACCTTACGGATCTTTTCAAGAGGCTTTGCGCCCAGAATCAAGAGAAGAAGTTCAAGGAGCTTTGGAGAATGTTGGATGAGCTGACTTCTAAACAAACAGATGAGCAGTCCAGGAGAGCTACCATTGAAGGGGACGAGGCTCCAGAAGCTCTTGGACCTCTATCAAGCGATGGACCTCGTATGAGAAGAAGGCATGCATTCTCAATTAGAAAATTTTCAGAGTGGATTGAGAATGAGCCAAAAGAGAAATGGGCATTGTTGTATGACAAGGATGGTTCTCGATTTGGCATAATGACCACAAATTTGGCAGAGGTCTATAACTGGGTGATGCGTGGTGTTCGAGGGCTTCCACTTGTTGGAATAGTTGAATTTATATTTCATGGGACATGCAAGTACTTTAGAGATCGGTTCAGAGCAGCTGGCCCCTCAATGACGGATAATAATCTTTTCTTTGGAACACTGCTCACTAAGTACCTGCAAGATAAAAGTAATAAGGCCCGAAGACATCGTGCTCTACCTCAAGGCACACAAGAACACAGATTTGAAATATTGTGTATCGACAAGGGCATGCGCGGAATCTACCGCAAAAGAGTTGTGTAGGAGTGTGTGCTCAAAGAAGACGGGACCTGCAAGTACTCGTGCCGAAAACCTACTCTGCTCCACAAGCCATGTTCCCATGTGATTGCCGCGAGCGGTAAGTGTGGAATCGAAGCACGTTATTTTGTCTCACCTTATTTCAGAAAAGAAGCAATCTATAATACCTGGAGTGGAGAGATATACGGTTTCGGTATAGCGGGGACATTTACTACGGAGAATCCTCAAGCTATGTACATTCCGTCGGAGGTAAGAGCTATACGAATATTCATTCACATCATTTGTGCATATCTATGTTTTCCCCGATATTGAATGCAGTGCTATATTTGGCAGGTTGTGTGAGGCTGGACTTCTTCCGTTGTGCAGGCCCGCACCGGACGAGGGAGACCCCGCCAGACGATGGGACGCTGACCGGTCACTTCTGACAGCGCTGGTGGATCGCTGGAGACCAGAGACCCACACGTTCCACCTACCGTGTGGCGAGATGACTCCCACACTCCAGGACGTGTCCTACCTGCTGGGACTTTCCCTCGCAGGGGACACAGTCGGTCCGGTTGACGGGGGGCACGGTTGGGCGCAGGACATATCTGATCGGTTCGAGGCCGTGCACCGTCGACCTGGCCTTGGTATGCCGGGTCCGCTACCGCCTTACACCACGACTGGCCCCTCGCAGGCGTGGCTGCTACAATTCACCGTAAGTCGTGGATTCATTTGGTTCACAATCATCCGACCTATAAAGGAACAGTGATGCTGACTATGATCTTCCTTTACAGCCTGACAAGCTAGATGACGACGCCGACGAATACTCGGTGCAGCGGAGCATGGAGGCTTACCTGTTGTGGCTGTTCGGGTGGGTGATGTTCACCAACACTCACGGGCACGCGGTGGACAAGGGACTGATCCACTACGCTCGTGCGATCGCCGACAGCGAGGACGGCTGCGTACCGCAGTAGAGCTGGGGATCTGCTGTGCTAGCGGCGACGTACCGTGCTCTTTGTGACGCGTGCACAAAGACCGATCCAGGTGCGATTCTCGCCGGTTGCCCTCTTCTTCTGCAGTTATGGGTGGCCGAGCGGTTCGCGATAGGCCATCCTCTGATTCAGCACTCTTCCCACGAGGGCGGCCCTGGAGGCTTGTACGGGCAGTGGCCCGAGGACCGCCCGACTATGGGGACGGTATGGTGTCGCCATGAGGTACGTAATGTGAAATTCTATGTTTACCACTTATGCGCAAACACTGACGTGTAATCTTTTCTTATTTTACAATGTCGTTACGCCCACAACCAGGTTAGGAGGGCCTACTCCGAGTTCGTTATGGAGTTCGATCGCCTGCTGCCCAGCGACGTCATCTGGGAGCTCTATAGTCCGCAGGCCATCGCGGCCCGTGCACCGCTCAGACTCTGTACTCTTTGCGAGCACGACTAGGTGTACTGGTTGACGAAAGTGCCGTTGGTGTTCGACATCTTCGTCGAGCCCCACTGTCCGCAGCGCGTGATGCGACAGTTCGGCCTACGTCAGATCTTCCCTATGCCCAAAGAGGTCGTTGTGCCGCGCGATGTGCATCG
This sequence comes from Oryza meyeriana var. granulata, assembly GCA_003991445.1. Classification (NCBI taxonomy): domain Eukaryota; kingdom Viridiplantae; phylum Streptophyta; class Magnoliopsida; order Poales; family Poaceae; genus Oryza; species Oryza meyeriana. The sequence goes on from RYFJ01000212.1 coordinate 229,449, forward strand.
GTAAGTATAACTGCGATCTTTGTTTAGTAGTACCACTCTTTAATGTACTCTAATGCACTCTCTGCAAATAGGTATAATCGTAGGGGACAGGCAGCCGGCGCTCAGTGGTATCCCCGACTGCAGCAGTACGTGGAGGACTGGTTGTTGGCGACGGAGGATGTCATCGAGGAGATACGTGCACACACTGAGGAGCATTACCTAGCATACCTCAGGTAGTACCAGCCCCGGACCCGCATACGCGTAACGTTCATCCCAGGTGATCCACAGCCACACGTCGCCGCTACGACGGACACGTATCCTACACACCGTGACCAGGACTACTTTCGCGCGGTAAGTCACATTATCTTTGCACTTTGCCATTCCCTTTGTAGGTAGCCACGGTTCTAACACATAATCAAGTCACATTTCAAATAGGCCGACGCAGCGCGACAGATTCAGGGTGATGTAAACGCGGCGTTCGGACGGTTGGACACTAGGATCGTGCTGACTGCGGATGAGCAGAGGACGACCTTCGGGAGGATTCGTCTGGCGTTGCACACAGTGCTTCGTGCGCTCACTTGTCGTGCGGCTGACGCGGTACCTCCCGTCTATATACAGCAGCAGCAGCAGCCACGGCCAGCAGGAACAGGAGGACGAGCAGGAGTGCGCCCGCAGGGTTCTAGTCAGCCATCTGGCTCCTCCATAGGTAAATTCTACTAACCTTCCGTTCATAACACGTTTCCTTGTACGACATGCACCGTTGTACATCAATATGCTTCCCTGCAGCTTTTGCTACACCGTACCTACATCCCTCTGGAGCTAGCACATCGACGCATAGAGTGTACCACACACGACCACACACGCAGCTCGGCATGACAAGTGCCCCCGGTGCCACCACAGGAGGTCCTTCAGGTTATATCAAAGTTTACTTTTGTCTTGCAAAATTTTGATTTGCAATAATCAATAATTTGGTGTACATTGTTCCACTCTACAGTGCCTGCGATGTTTGCTGGCGCTGGCTCCTCCACGCAGGGCGCACGCGGCAGCGGTTGGGCACCGGGTCCTTTCGAGGGGGATGACTTGGAGGACGAGGGCGAGGAGATTCAGGAGATACTACCTGCCTCGCAGCTCGAAGGAGCTCCTCCACCATAGACACAGGACCCACCGGTTGCCACACCCATGCAGACGACCCGCGCTGGCCGTGCCGTACCACCAGACCGGTTGACGTACTCCCAGGGGCAGGTGCGAGCGCAGGGTAGGAAGTCAAAGAGAGCTAGAGGTTACGGTCAGGGCCCGTAGTACTTTGTGTCTGTAACAGTTTGTCTGTTGTGTATCATGTTTTATTAATTCTACGTTTCCTGAAGATACCACTTTACTTCGTTTACGCTCATCGATCAAACGACATATTCCTCACGATCTACGTTTCTGACGAACCTGATCAAAAATATGAATTTTCGAGTGTCAACTTCATGACGAAAGTACATTCCGAGCGGTGACAACCGAACACACATTAACTACCATACAAATCTACTGATATCCAACTAGCGATGCAACTACTGTGTGAGGACGACGTGGTGACGGTATGCGTCCAGGGAGTAGTGACGGCAGCCGGTACTCATCGGTCTCCTCCCAGCCCATCCTCCCTCTCCCTCTTTCTCTCTGTCTCCAGAAATATGCCTGTCCGGACAGGGTCTGGACGGTCCGGACTATATTAATGCTAAATACCACCCTCTAGGAGGGCGGCAAGGCCAAAAACCGCCCCCCCAGAGGGCGACAAGGGGGCCGCCTGTAAAATGGCCGGCCCCCGGGCGTATTTTTCAGACGGCCCCCTTGTCGACCTCTGAGAGGGAGATTTTTGGGAGGCCGAGGGGCCGTTTGTAAAATGCCCGGCCCCCGGACGCATTTTGCATGCGACCCCCTTGCCGTCCTCTGAGAGGGCGGTTTTTGAGAGACTGGGGGGCCGCCTACAAAATGGCTGACGGCCGTCGGCCGGGCTTCGGACGGCCGTTAGCCACGTCATTAAATCGTCCTCTGGAAGGACGATTTTTAAAAATCGCCCTTCCAGAGGGCGGTGGGAGTCTATTTTTGCGATTTTTTCAAACAAAAATCTACTTTTGCAAATCTTTTAATAAATAAATATAAAAATCAAAAAAATTCTGAGAGCAATGGTAGCAACCCACTTTTCGGTGGGCCAAATCAGGGCTCAACAATGTGCAGCGGGAGAAGACACCAAGGCGGCCCATGAAAATTGGACTTGTATTTCGCCAATAAGCCCAACATGGCCTTGCAGAAATCAACGAAATCATTTTATTGGCCCAAACAGATGCCTAAATCTGTAGAACTGCTCACTAGCACCGTCTCTTTAATCTTTAGCCAGCCATGATTATGAACCGGAAAAAAAACTCCATCCGTTTTAAAATAAAATATCCTAATATTAGATGTGACATATTCTAGTATTATAAATCTAGATAGTACAAATCTAAACAGTCTTCCATCCAAATTCATAGCGCTAGAATATGTCATATCTAATACCATACTATTATCTATCAAAAAAATACCATAATATTATATTTTAAGATGGAGAGAGTACTCCAGTAAAGCGATCTATCAAGTCCGTTAATTCCTGCGTTAATTTTGGCGGTTGCAGGTTGAACGCCCGACACGGTGCGGTTTGTTTACGCAAAGCATAGGCGACAAAGCCAAGCCAAGCCAATCCAATCCAAGATTAACAACAAAGATTGTTCATAGCAGTAGCATGAAAAAAAAATACAGCTACATCTAGGAGACTAGGAGCATATGCCCAATGGAGGCTGGATCACATGACAACATCCATTGACGACCGGCCATCTCGATGTACACCTGGATAAACAAACAGCTCTCGACTTATGAATGATCAACACGAATTAGGAGTAGCTTGATTAGCGTAGATCCGTCGTTAAAGGGAGGTCGATTGATGCGGTTAATTGCAAAAGAAAACGTTTAGACAAAGCTAGCACAGTGTCAGAGACTCAGAGCAGCAACTGGTTGTAGCAATAATGAGTGAACACAGTAGTTTGTCTGGATGAATGGCTGGAACAAATAGTAATGCCTGTGTAAAAAAATTATGTTTAGTCCATCCTATCCGTACTAATATAATATAAAGCTACTGCTGTATAAGACTAAAATATCCTTTAGTTTAGCTAACTCTAATATATTTGTTCTCTATTTTAATAAACTCTAATATATTTGTTTAACACTTTTATAGACTTCAATACATCTATTCCTTACTTTTATAATATATTTTAAAGATAAATTTTTTATAAATAATGAGATATATAAAAGATAAAGTTATTTAAGAAAGAGAAATCTAAGTAATCTGAGTGCTGAGCCGTCACATGAATGTGTGACTAGCTACACAGTACTGGATAACTAGTCTAGTGTAGGGCTGCCGCGGGTATCCGTTGCCCGTATCTGTATGGGTCAATATACGGTTGCTCATACCCATTAGGCAAAACTTGTTCCCTCCGTAAAAAAAAAAAAAATAACTTCAGCTATGGACCTGAATCTGGACGGAGGGTATACTTTATTTGGGTATGGGTAAAATTGGTTACCTTTGCTAGTAGAAAACCTATTCTAGTGTCTACACACCTAGTGGCATTTTTATTTACAACGACTTCTCCCGTTTTTCATAGAGATTAAAAAAAAGGTGAAATTAAATCTCTTTTTAAGTTTTTAATAGAGATTCAAGAAAGAGATGAAATTAAATATGGGATTATTGTGATCAATTGAGATAAGAAAATAGATAAAAGTTAAATAAAAGATAATTATAATTGGTTGAGATTATCCAATAGATAAAAAATTATTACATTTAGGACAAATCTTAAATGCTACTAAATTATTATATTTTGGATAGAACGGAGTAGAAAATACAGGGTATACGCCTGCATCGATCCAATTCGAGAATTGGTCCAAATTGGATGGGTAATATTGTGGCCATGCGTTCATATGTGCTCCTATGACTCTTTGAAAACAGCGTTCACTGAATAATAATCCAAACATCACTACCGTTATCCATACAATTTAAATCTACTTTTTTCTATATAATATAAGAGATTTTAGCTTATATTTCCTAAAATATAAGAAACAGGAGCACGTACTACTACTCCTACTCCTATATCGTCTCGTTTACCGAGGCACAGGTGATCACATGTGCGCGCACCAAAAAAATATTGGGGCCCTTTTCCGATCGCATCTCGCGCGCGGCGGAAAGCCTACACTGAGCATAGGCCTAGCTAGCTATTCGCTTTACTACGGACGATAACGAATCGGTTAAACGGTGATGGATCCGTGGCGTCGCGTCGTGTCGGCTACGTGCTGCCGGCATGCCGCTTGGCTAGCCTACCTAGCTGCACGATGATTGCAATTGGCTCGCGCCGCCCGCCACGGCTACCCAGCTAGCCGTGCATTGCACTCGTGATGTCCCAACATAAAAACATCACTCGTAATCTCCAGAAAACTTTACTTCACTAAATATTTCCTCCATCCTAAAAAATAATACTCCATCCATTTCAAAATAACTTATTTTTTATTCATCTTATTTATCTCATAGAGACTTTTTTAACAATCCATATATTAGAGTTTTTAAAAGTAAAAAAAATATATTCAATTTTACTCAAATAGAGAATAAATATATTAAATTTTATTAAAGTAAAATATAAATATATTAGAGTTTAATAAAATAGAGGATATTATAGCCTTTTAGCTTTATATTGTCTTAAATATAACAACATACTCTCTCTGTTCTAAAATAACCCAACATTTGTATCTCGAGGCAAGGTTAGATAAGAGTAGCTTTCTTTATAAAAAAAACCAATTCATGACTATGAATTTAGACATAGACATAAGTATGTCTAGATTCATAGCAATGATTGGTTTTTTTGGATATGGAGGGAATATTGAAGTGATAAAATTTCAAGATTTGTGAACTAGATGTTGGTGAGAAGTTAAGAACTGGTTTATTTTGGATAAAGTTTGAACTCTATAAGATGATTTATTTTTGGATTCACATCTCACCCACCCGAAAAGATAAACAAATATTTTTTTCCCCTTCTTAATAGTTATATCAAAGACTAAAACTTACTATATTAGAACGGAGGGAGTACTTGGGAAATACTCTCTTCTCTCCCTGATATAAGCATTTTAAAATTCTTTTATAGAAATTAATTTTGAAAAATGAAATTAAATGATTGATGATATTACACTAGTACTTATCAAATTTATCTCTAAAATCCTTTACATTAAATGACAGAGGAAGTACTCCTCTTTTTGCGTTGATTAAAAAGGAAATTAGTCATTGACATGGACGAGACATACCGCTGCTAGCTCTGTTACTAAATATAAAAATTTCTTATGTTAGTGATCGAATAGTTCGAAATGATTATATTTAGTTACCGAGGGGTAGTAACATCTTTCTTTTTCTATTTTTGGTAAGATACTACATCCCTCCAATGATATAAGCACTTGAAGACTTTGATACGGTTTTTAATATTTTAGTTTGACCAATAATATATATAAATAAATTATTTTAAATAAAAAGAATTGCATATTATGATAATTTGTTTAACGATAAATCTAATAACACTAATCGTCATCAGTATTTACATGTTTTTTCTTGATAGTTAAAATTAAGATCTTATCCTGTTCTAAAAGTATTTATATTTTTTAGATAGATAGAATATAAATTTTTAACATAAATATTTAAAAGGAACTCGAGCAGAATGGTGGCAGACCACACGCTTGCCTCCGCACAAAAGGTAGGCGAGGTGCCGCCCGCCGACACGACCCCTTCGCGGCGCGGCCGACCGACCGACCGACGAAACGAAACACCTTCGCGTTCACGGGCAGGATCGATCTTTTGCTACGAAACGAGCTCTATCGCCCACACCACACGTCGGTCTACTGAAATTTTCTTTCTCCTTGGATTTGGCCGCCTAGCTGGCGATGTGCCTGCGATGCCACTGCGGCGGTGGCAGGTCAGGTGATGTCTCGCTGCCTGGCTCAGCTCGACCCATGATGGCCTCGACCCTCTCGAGCGCCGCCTTGACTTGACCCACCCACCACTGCCCACGACCCTGACCGACAGGTGGGCGGGACCCTCACCTCTAAGATTTAATTTTATCTCGTAATACTACTATTTCTCTATCTATTTTTTTTTCATTTTAATCAATGACAACCTTTTTCTATTTAATTTCTTCAACTACTTCCTCATCTCAACTAATCAAACTTATTTCTGAACCCCAATCTTAATTTTTTAAAAAATTAGTATAAGTTGAACTATTCTGAGACGGAGGAAGTTACTTTCTCCGTCCATAAAAGAGTAGTCCATCTATCTCAAAATACAAAAACCTAATATTAAGATGTGTCACATCCGGTACTTAAAAAAAATAAAATACCTCACTTTATCAAACTCTAATATACTTTTTTTTCACTTTAATAAACTTCAATGTAATTTATTTTCTATTTTAATAAATTCTAATGTATTTATTTATCATTTTAATAAATTATAGTGTATTGATTGTTTTAAAAATAAATTTAAGGGTAAAATGAGATCACTAAAGTTCATAACTTTAGGTCGGAGGGAGTACTGTACTACCACGTGCGTTCGTTTCTCCGTAGGATACGTTCATGCGGCCAGCTCGACGTACTACCGTTACCCCCATCATGGCGGCCATTGGCACCACATCGTCGACACCACGCAAACATGCAGTCGCAAGCAGCCACACTCGTGATGTCCCAACATAAAAACATCACTCGTAATCTCCAGAAAACTTTACTTCACTAAATATTTCCTCCATCCTTAAAAAATAATACTCCATCCATTTCAAAATAACTTATTTTTTATTCATCTTATTTATCTCATAGAAACTTTTTTAACAATCCATATATTAGAGTTTGTAAAAGTAAAAAAAAATATATTCAATTTTACTCAAATAGAGGACAAATATATTAAATTTTATTAAAGTAAAATATAAATATATTAGAGTTTAATAAAATAGAAGACATTATAGCCTTTTAGCTTTATATTGTCTCAAATATAACAACATAGTCTCTCTGTTCTAAAATAACCCAACCTTTGTATCTCGAGGCAAGGTTAGATAAGAGTTGCTTTCTTTATAAAAAAACCAATTCATGACTATGAATTTAGACATAGACATAAATATGTCCAGATTCATAGCAATGATTGGTTTTTTTGGATATGGAGGGAATATTGAAGTGATAAAATTTCAAGATTTGTGAACTAGATGTTGGTGAGAAGTTAAGAACTGGTTTATTTTGGATAAAGTTTTGAACTCTATGAAATGATTTATTTTTGGATTCACTTCTCACCCACCCCGAAAAGATAAACAAATATTTTTTTCCCCTCTTAATAGTTATATCAAAAACTAAAACTTACTATATTAGAACGGAGGGAGTACTTGGGAAATACTCTCTTCTCTCCCTGATATAAGCATTTTAAAATTCTTGTATAGAAATTAACTTTGAAAAATGAAATTAAATGATTGATGATATTACACTAGTACTTATCAAATTTATCTCTAAAATCCTTTACATTAAATGACAGGGGAAGTACTCCTCTTTTTGCGTTGATTAAAAAGGAAATTCCCTTGCATTAAATAACGGAGGGAGCATTCCTCTTTTACGTTGATTCAAAAAGGAAATTAGTCATTGACATGGACGAGACATACCGCTGCTAGCTCTGTTACTAAATATAAAAATTTCTTATGTTAGTGATCGAATAGTTCGAAATGATTATATTTAGTTACCGAGGGGTAGTAACATCTTTCTTTTTCTATTTTTGGTAAGATACTACATCCCTCCAATGATATAAGCACTTGTAGACTTTGATACGGTTTTTAATATTTTAGTTTGACCAATAATATATATAAATAAATTATTTTAAATAAAAAGAATTGCATATTATGATAATTTGTTTAACGATAAATCTAATAACACTAATCGTCATCAGTATTTACATGTTTTTTCTTGATAGTTAAAATTAAGATCTTATCCTGTTCTAAAAGTATTTATATTTTTTAGATAGATAGAATATAAATTTTTAACATAAATATTTAAAAGGAACTCGAGCAGAATGGTGGCAGACCACACGCTTGCCTCCGCACAAAAGGTGGGCGAGGTGCCGCCCGCCGACACGACCCCTTCGCGGCGCGGCCGACCGACCGACCGACGAAACGAAACACCTTCGCGTTCACGGGCAGGATCGATCTTTTGCTACGAAACGAGCTCTATCGCCCACACCACACGTCGGTCTACTGAAATTTTCTTTCTCCTTGGATTTGGCCGCCTAGCTGGCGATGTGCCTGCGATGCCACTGCGGCGGTGGCAGGTCAGGTGATGTCTCGCTGCCTGGCTCAGCTCGACCCATGATGGCCTCGACCCTCTCGAGCGCCGCCTTGACTTGACCCACCCACCACTGCCCACGACCCTGACCGACAGGTGGGCGGGACCCTCACCTCTAAGATTTAATTTTGTCTCGTAGTACTACTATCTCTCAATCTATTTTTTTCATTTTAACCAATGACAACCTTTTTCTATTTAATTTCTTCAACTACTCACTCATCTCAACTAATCAAACTCATTTTTGAACCCCAATCTTAATTTTTTCAAAAAATAGTATAAGTTGAACTATTTTGAGACGGAGGAAGTTACTTTCTCCGTCCATAAAAGAGTAGTCCATCTATCTCAAAATAAAAAACTTAGTATTAAGTGTGTCACATTCGGTATAAAAAAATAAAATGCCTCACTTTATCAAACTCTAATGTACTTTTTTCTCACTTTAATAAACTTCAATGTAATTTATTTTCTATTTTAATAAATTCTAATGTATTTATTTATCGTTTTAATAAATTATAGTGTATTGATTGTTTTAAAAATAAATTTAAGGGTAAAATGAGATCACTAAAGTTCATAACTTTAGGTCGGAGGGAGTACTGTACTACCACGTGCGTTCGTTTCTCCGTAGGATACGTTCATGCGGCCAGCTCGACGTACTACCGTTACCCCCATCATGGCGGCCGGCCATTGGCACCACATCGTCGACACCACGCAAACATGCAGTCGCAAGCAGCCACACCGTGCACACCACAATGCTAGCTAGTAATAGATTTTCTTTGGTCTCAAAATAATAAAATCTATTAATAGATGTGACATATTTTAATAGATAGAAGCTCTGTCTCAATTCATAATATAAGAATCAGATAGAGGATCTGTCCAAATTTAATAATATAAAATATATTATATTTAATACTAGATTTTATTATTTTAAGATAGAGGAAATACTTCACATTGTGCTAGCACTACCGATCCGAACGAAGCAGCCGCAAAATCGTACACTAAGAAAAAGGCTTGTTTATTCGTTTGTGTAACACACGCTGCCTCGTGGCCATACATCGGCGCCGCAAGACGACAAAAAATCATACGTGTACTACTTAGTGCTTCCTCTGTCAAAAAAATTCCTAAAATCTAAATGTAAAATTAATAGATAGGAGAAAAAAAATCAAAATACCTTCATTAATATTAATAGAAAAATAATATTTGCGTGGATAGATGAAGAATATTAAAGAGATAAATTTCTCGATTTACAAAACAAAGATAAATAAAAGGATAAAAATTTATATATTTTAAAACAAAGTTTAAATTATAAAAGTTGGTTTTTTTGGACAGACAAAGTACGCAACAACAACAGCATGTATGTCTCGCCCCGTCCTTGCATTCGTACGGCCAAGATGCACTCTTCACCGGCCGGACACGCACGTACGACGTGCGAGTACTCGTACGCGCGACCGAGGGTGGAAATCCCGGTCGTGCCCTTGCTCTCACAGCTTTGACCGCTACAGTGAACGGCGAAAAACGACAAAAGGTAGGGGTAGTGTCGTCTTTTCGTGGATGGCCAAATGATTGAGTATCCCTCCTCTGCTGGCCACGTGGCGGATGCATATTCTCCCAGGACGGACGGATGGCGGCTGCCTCGCAGTGTCTGGACCGTCCGATCGGCGGGAGCCGAGCACCAAACTGTTTGTTTGGCGCCAAGGCTTCCCTCCCTCTCCTGATTTGGGATCTTTTACACATACACCCTCCACGTCGTACATAATTTTAACCATATCCTTATTCTGATACAATTCACTTGAAACTATTATTACTCGTGCTAATTCATGGGAATAGGAGGGTGAGAAGGAAAAAAGACCTGCACGGCTAACCACGAGGGGCGGCAGCGCCTCGCGGGCCGCGCCTGTCGGTGTTAACTCCGGCCGCCACGTGGAGTGGCCGCCAGTGACTATGAACAGCTGGCCACTCACGTGCCGCGCGCGACTCGAGGGGGAAATCCCCGCCGTCGGATCCTCGCCGACGGCTAGGATGCGGCCCCCCGCAGCGGATAAGGGCCCCGAGAGGGAAGCTGGTGGTGGGCCCGTCACGTGCCTCGAGTCTCGCCGTGGTCCACGTGGGGGATCGCACAGCCCCGGGAGCGGATCAAGTAAATTCTTTACGCCAAGATAAGAGAGCCGTTACTACCAATCCCAGTAAAAATGGAAAAAATTAATCACTGCGCTAACTACAAGAAAGTGAAAAAAATGTACAGATAAAATGTGTAGCCTTTTTACCGTAGGTGTGTGACACGAGTATCAGACCGGCGAGTTAGTGTTGTCATGTGTTTCTGTCTTTTGGTTTATGTTTTGATTTTTATCAACATATTTTTTAAAATATAAAACTGTGTATTTTTTATAAAAAATTTTTATATAAAATTTTTTTAAAAAATTAAATAGATATATTTTTTGAGTTTTTAATAATTAATACTTAATTAATCGCTTGTTAATAATATTTTTCGTTTTACATGTAACTTATAAAGATCTACGTATAAACATGTTGAAATGTTATTTACTTCCTTCGTTTTAAAATAAAAAAAATATAACATATCTTAGCACTCCAAATTAAATAAAAAGTTATTTAGAGATTGTAGTACTAAGTTTTTTATTTTTGGAGGTAGGGAGTAAGGTATAAAGGTGGCTTTCAACGTCAAGAGGTCGCAGTCACACAACACGAGTGATACGGTTGCTGTACTTGGCGATCCCATCCATCACGGCGTCGCCGTCGCCTCCGTCCGGCCAAATGTGGCATCCTTTCACGGATCGCCGATCTCGTCGCCGATGTCGGCACTGTTTTGGCTCGGCGTCCATGGTGAAAACTGTGCGTGTGGGGTCTCACGAGACTTCAAGCCAGACGCTCTCCGTGACAGATTTTCCCAGCTGCTAACTACTCCATCCTGACACAGTTAAATGCATGTTAAAACAAATGTGGATGGTTTTAACCGCTGTTAAATTCAGTAAAGCCAGCGGGTTTGTCGCGGCGTGATGACAGTGTACCACAACGTAATATTACACTGCAGAGCATCTTTAAAAGAATAGATATTCTACTATCCGAATCAGGTAGCGCATCTAAAAACAAGTTTCATCGACTATTCATCTGGTTGGCTATTTTTTTTATTATAGCCAAATATTTTCTCGCTTAGCTAAATTTGGCCAGCCAGGTATCACTAACTGAATTAACAGAGAAAAATTTAACTAGTCTCTTAAAATGTGCAGAAAATATAGTTATCTAATTTAAATGCTAGAAAGTTATATGACTATTAGGCTAGACGAATTTGGTTAATCACTCGGGGATGTTCTACCGCTGCAGGATGTCGCAGCAATTGTTAATTTAATTGCCTAAAATGCAAAGGATGGAGGCGGACAACAAATTTGCTGAAACAGAGAGGGTGTCGTGTCGTGTAACACCGCCACCTACCGCCTGTCAAAAATATTAACCGCGGATTATAATTCCCCCGTTTTAACCCTGCGCCCGCAACGGGAGACGACGACGTGGCGGTACACGATTCGTTGGATCGGGGAGGTGGGTCCCGGCTGTCAGGAGATTTACCGTGCCGGCTTATATATACGGGAGGTTTGGTTTACCCCGGCTTGCTCCTGTCTCTTTCTCGGATTTTCTCATCGAATCTCTCGACTTCACTAGCCAAGTACAGTACCAGCTGTGTACTGCGACGTTTGATGCGCCTCGCCGCCGGCCATGGCGTCCGCCGTCGCTAGCACCATGCCGTCGCCGCCCGCCGCCGTGTCGTTCGGGTGGCTCGGCCCGCCGCGCGTGTCGTTCGGACGCGAGGCCGTGGCGGGGCAGGAGCCGGTAACGTTGCTGCCGTCATCGTCGGCGGCAGCGGCGGGTGTGGAGCCGGCTGTGTCGAAGGAGTTTATTGATTTTGAGTTCAGCCTTGGGGGGTCTGCGACGATGTTGCCTGCTGATGAGTTGTTCGCGGATGGGAAGCTGCTACCGCTCCGGCCGCATCCGGTGGTGGCGGAGACGGGGAGGGAGAGGGAGAGCGTGACGGCGGAGACCCCGCTGACGCCGGAGCTCGTGAAGACGGTGCGGCCTGCGGTGGCGGCAGAGGCGTTCGACCCATACGTGTTCTCGCCCAAGGCGCCGACGTGCTCGAGCAGGTGGAGGGAGCTGCTCCGGCTGAAGAAGACGCCGCAGAAAGCGGCGGCGGCGGCCTCGGCGTCTCCATCGCCGTCGCCGGCGGCTACGGCGGCGACTCCGTCGAGATCCTCCAACTCTTCGGCGGCCAGGTCGCTGAAGCTGCTGCTCCTTCAACGGAACGGCGGTCGCGCGTCATGCGCCGCCGCGTCGGACCTCGCCGTGGCGCCACTCCTCCGCGACAGCTCCGACTCCGAGGCGTCCCTCTCCCTCGCGTCGTCCCGCTTCTCGCTCTCGTCGTCGTCGTCGTCCTCCGGCCACGACCACGACGACTTCCCCCGCCACTCCCTCGACTCCGTCGACCCCACCCCACGCCCACGCATCCGCCTCGTCCGGTCTCATCCACAGCCCCACCAGCCCGCCGCGGCCGCCGCCGCCACCACAGCCACCGCCGCTGCCCTCGCTGTAGCCAAGCCGCGCGTAGGCCACAGCCCTGCCCGGCGCCCCCCCCCCCCCTTCCCCGCCTCCGGCGCAGGTGGTGTCCGTCGACTCCCCGCGCATGAACTCCTACGGCAAGATCGTGTTCCAGGGCCTGGAACGCAGCTCCAGCTCGCCGGCGGGGAGCGTCCACTCGAGCCTCCGGTCGCGGTCGCGCGTCATGGACCGGTCGTACTCCGCCGGCGTCCGCGCCACGCCCGTCGTGCTCAACGTGCCCGTCTGCTCGCGGCCGGTGTTCGGCTTCTTCAAGGACAAGAAGGACGCGCCGGCGAAGGACTCGTCGGCGGCGCGGCCTCGGTCGGCGCTCGGCCGGAAGGCAACTCCGCACGTCGGCGGCGGCGCATGCAGAGATCTTGGTGCCAGCAACTGACGTCCGTTTTGACTAAGCTAGCATCATTAGCATGTAACCTCAATTAGCCAAGTAGCAGTAGCATTTCCTTTCCAAAAGAAAAGGGAACAAAAAAAAGAGAACAGAATGAGACTTGAGAGGATAAAATTAGTTTGGAGTTTGGATTGATGAGAAATTTGGAGGAGAGAAACAAATTTGGGAGAGGATAGTTTGTTTTGTGAAGTCACTTTGCTTGATGTTTTGGGAGGCTACCTAGAATCTCCAGCTGATCTGATCAACTAATTAGATTAGCCCATCCGTTTTGCTCCATCTGTTGTAAATTCAATCTAATGTTTTTGTTACCTCTTGCATTCTCTTTCTGCGTTGTAAGCACATTTGATCTGAGCTCGAACGACGATAAAACGGAAAACTATTGCACACGGCTGAGTTCTTGCAGCAAGAAAAGCTTGTTGCAGAGGGCTTAGACCTAATTTATGTTGTCATGTGCGTTTGACAAAAGATTGATCCTTTATTATGAACAAAATGGTCAGTAGCTTTTCACTTTTGGGTAGAGTCGAACTCACTTTTTATCCAGCTCTGGGGCAAATACTGAATACTGATGCAAATTGATGGAGATGCCGGTTTAAACAGTGGGCAGCAGCAGATCGATCGGAGACCGGGCGGGCCGCGCGGAGCTGAGCGCCAGCTCCATCTCCATGTGTGCCGGTGATCGGGCACAGTGCTGCCCCATGTGCTTGCCATCTGAATTCTCGTGTACAAAAATATTTAAAAAATCACACTGATATCATTTGTTTCATAAATACTTTATCTTTAAAGCAATCAATACACTAAAGTTTACGAGAGTGATGGATAAATGAGTTAGAATTTGCTAAAGTAGAAGACATACATTAAAATTTGTTAAAGCGAGGAACAGATACATTTGAATTTGCTAAAGTGGAAATCATTCGAATCTCTTATATTTGTATCGATATGGGTGAGATGGGCGAAAAATAATTTTTTTTTAAGACAGAGCTAGTAGTCCCCAAAAGAAAGCAATGGTGATATAGCGATGACATTCAAATTCTAGTCTTCAATACTCGGATTCTAGTGAGGCCAGAGAGTTGGTGCTCCAAGGTTGGAGTATGTTAGTTCTAGTATTCAAAACATGGATGTTAGTGATGTCAAAGAGTTACCGTTCGAACCTTATGTTAGGAGACGAATTCACAGGTATACGAACATGATATACGTGTATAGCGGCGTCGAATAAAAAAAAATGGCTTTGAAATGAAACGGATGAGAGCGTGATACTCCTGCTGCAGGGGCGCAGGGTCCTCCTGTTGCTGCAACAGCGAAACTTTTGTGAAAAAAAAGGGGCAGCGGTGGATGCCATTGCTGGCTCGCTGCCGCCTGCCGCGACGGAGGCGCTGCCAAAGTTGGCCACCCATGTGGTTGTGGTAAGAGTAATTTTTGCTCTTCTACTCTTTGGCTTTGCAGTTGCAGAGCAACTTCCTTCTCTTTTTTTATTTTTTTGTCGATTTTTTTCGCCTTTTCTTCGCTACAGTGGTAAGTGCTGCACACACCATTGGCCTTTGCTTGGCTGTTTCTGTTTTCCCTTTTTTTTTGACTCGTGCCAGCTTTTATCAATGGCCCCTTTAGTATTTATTTTTGTTACGGTTTGGTCCGAGTGACGTGGCCTTGGACCTGACACGACCCTAGCCAACGCTATGTAGGGGTTGTGGCATTGCAGGAACAACGAAGAGGCTAGGATTTTCACTGCCTCGGGCAGCAGTGAACATTTGACCGCAGTCATAGGCGTAGGAGTAGTACTACTGTTGCTCCCTCCGATTCTAAAAAAGACTTTATTTTTTTCGTTTTTATTTATCCTATAGAGATTTTAACTTTAAAGTAATTATTATGCTGAAGTTTGTAAAAGTATTGAATAAATATATTAGAGTTTGTGAAAATATAAAACATATGTATTGAAATTTATTAAAGTGAAGGGTATTGTGGTTTTTTTTTCCATATTGATACGGATAAGATAAAAAAAAGATGAAGTCTTTTTGATGGAGGTAGCACTACTCTCTCCATATTAAAATAATTCAACTTATAACTTATTTGAAGCAATTAAGATTGAGATTAAGAAATAGTTGTGTTTGGTTGAGGTGAGAAAGTAGGTGAAGAATTTAAATGGTAGAAGATTGTGATTGGTTGAGATGAAAAAATAGACAGAGAAATAATAGTATTATGAGATAAATTTTAAATCTTAGTAGTATTTTGCATAGTTATTAGGACCGGATCGAACTAACGGTCCGACCAAAAAAAACCAAAACCAGAGCCTTGGCCGGTTCGGTTTAGTTAAAAAGACCGGTGTGCAATTGAACCGAAGAAAAATCGGTTGATCCGTGTTTTTAGAAAGAAACTGGGCAAGAAACTGTCACTGACCCGGAGACAGGTAAGTGGGAAGATGGAAGGGTTGAGAGAGGAGAAAATCCAGGAAGATGGCTGAGCCAGGGATTCAAACCCTCAACCTTTCTCAAGAGGAGGTGGCTTCTATTACTGGGCTATTATTCATTGGTGATTTTAGTATAGATATAGACATATTTAAATCGGGTTAAGTCGGTGGTCCAACTGGTCAGACCATGTAAATCTAAATTGAGCTCGTGACTAGTTTAATACTAGGTCTAGTCCTAATAACTATGGTATTTTGAGACGAACTGAGTAGTATTTTGAGGTGGAGTAGTACTACTGTGCTGTAAAAAAAAGGCAAGGATCAATACGACGAATCGGCAGGAGCGGTGAATGCATGGATAGGGGAGACCTGATGTGATGTGATGTGCAGCGCAGGATTCTGATCTGACGGCTAGGATCCTCGTGCGAGCGGGGGAGTGAATTCCTGCCTCTCTCACGGGAGGCAGCTCCTGCGCCTCTGCCGCAAAATACACCTTCCGCCATTGTTTATGGCGCCAAATACCGGTTAGTTTTTGTCTAATTTGGCGCCAAAGTTCCATGCAAATTTCTCTTTGGACGGCAATCTGATCCAGTCCAGTAATGGAGGCCTGCATAGCCAGGGAGACGAGACACATCCAGGTCACCCCAACTAGCAGGCCCAACCAGATAGTTTAGTTGGGCCGGCCCATTAAAACCAGTGAGATTTATGCCTTCTATTGAAGTCATAGGCCCAATTACATACTCAGTACCTCTGTCCCAAATCTAACTACTTCTGCACTATGTATCTCAACAAGAGGACTTTTAGGCTTGGTTCGAATCTAATGAAAGTGGGGAAAAAAACTCCTCGTTTTTCATGATATGTTTTTCGAACTGTTAAACGGTATGTTTTTTTTAAAAAAATTCTATATAAAAGTTACTTTAAAAATCATATTAATTAATTTTTTAAGTTTAAAATAATTAATACTCAATTAATCTTGTGCTAATAGTTCACCTCGTTTTATATGATTTTCTTCCTCTTCTCTCTTCTCTCACTTTCAAATTATCCTTTAAGGTGCTTGTAGACTATAAAAGGATAAATGTTCAATGCTCCGTAATCAAATGTATCAAATAAAAGGTAATCAAGTATTGATGTAGGTACTTAGATAGTAAGGGTAAAATGATCATTTTGTACGATAACAATGGTAGATAGACAAGGGTAGGAATGTCTTGATATACAAACACTAAAAAGTAATACTATTAACATAAATTCGAAGTTGGTCGAGGTACAGAGCCAGAATAAGTTATACTCCTATTTTGGGACGGAGTTAGTACAAGATTACACTGAAAAAGTAGTTAACGCAAACCAAACTAGCAGCATTAAACACTATATTCGCAGTAGTTATCAGCATAGATAGATACGGTGAGTTTTCATGGGTTGTTAATCCTGGACGGCGACGACGGCGGGTTGGGCGGCTGCGGCAGCGGCAGGCTGGGGAAGCTCCAGCCGACCATCCCCGGCACCGGCAGCGTCGGGAAGTGCACCGGGATCGGCGGCAGCTGGAAGCCCGGCAGCATCCCGCCCGTCCCCGGTATCCCCAGCTGCGGCTCAGCCGGCGGGGTCGGCGGCGCCGACGACGACCCCGCGGCCGCCGTAATGCTCGGCGCCGGCTTGGCCTCCTCCGCGGCTGGCGCGGCGCGGGCGGCGTGTCTCGCCGCGACGGCGCACGAGAGGAGCAGCACCGCTGTTAGCACCATGCCTTTGCGCGCCATTAACTTATGCCCTGTTTGAGAAGCTTTTGCTAACTGTAGAATCTATAGATCTCTCAAATTATTTATCTAAATTAATCTTTAGTTATAGAATATAAAAAATAAATTAAAAATCAAAAGTTAGAAAAATTAGCTTATTTAAATTCTCACCCGCTGTCTTCTTCCTCGTAATTGCTTAGAATATTAAGCTTCTATAAACATCTTTGTGTGCTCTGTTGTGAGATTAATCCACTGGTGGAACTATTTGGCTTTCTGATGTGTACGTGCAGTAGCATGAACAATACGCGGCGTGTATATATACACGCACCGCATGCAGTGACAGACAGGGAGCGTCGTTGATGGTTTTGGCAGGAGACTCGTGATGGTCTGACGGATCGACGCATGAGTACCTACGGCTACGTGCTTTTTTTTTTTTTTGGCGAGTGAATGCATGCACGATAAGCAATAAAAAATTGGTTACTGTTAGTTGTTGGCATGGTCACTGTTAGCTGCTGTTCGTTGAGGAATGGGTTGAACCCCTCCGTTGCTACTTTATTTCACTAGGTTGCTACCCGTTGAAAAATTAATTACTTTATTTCACTTAAACGTACAAAGGAAACCGGCGAATAATTTGTGAGATATACCAAGGACAAATTTTACCATACGACATTATGACTTCGTGATTTTAGCTCCTAGACACGATAAAAGTCAATATTTAAGAGAAAACACTCTTAAAATATGAATATTTACTACTAGACACCCTAGTCCCACTTATCTATTGAAATATTCATTTCTACTTGAATAGAGGAGAGAAATAGCCGAAATGACAGAAATACCCCTAGTCCCACTTGTTAGATTCTTCTACCTCTGTGCCTCTCCTTTCTCATGACCATGCTCATATCGGCAGCCC
Source organism: Oryza meyeriana var. granulata (assembly GCA_003991445.1). Lineage (NCBI taxonomy): Eukaryota > Viridiplantae > Streptophyta > Magnoliopsida > Poales > Poaceae > Oryza > Oryza meyeriana. The sequence goes on from RYFJ01000212.1 coordinate 247,853, forward strand.
CTGTGGGTGTTGGTACTATCTACATCCAATTAGAAGTTATTATAGCTCTATTTCTTTATAACTAGCAAATTTTTCCCCATAATTTTACACAGGGCTAGTAGGTAAACTAAAAGTTATCGTAGCTCTACTTCTTTGTAACTAGTAGGCTTTCCCGCACAATTTGCATGGAGCTAGTTAAATTAGATTTGATATATACACACCCTCTGTTTTATTTTTATATTGTAAGATGTTTTTAGATTTATTCTAATTTACACTTATTCAAGGTTGACCAAGTTTATAGGAAAAAGGTAGCAACATCTATAAGACCAAACTAGTTTCATATTGAAAGGACCTTGATGTCGCCTAGAGAGGGGTTGGTGTGTGAATAGACGTTTCCTGAAATTTACAAACTAAGCAGTGGATTAGCACTAACCGGAACATCTGGTCACAAACATTGGAGTTTCCGGTCCATAGGAAACAAAGTAACCACGAGAGCAATCTACCAAAAACACAAAATCTACTTGAACTAAAAGGTGACAAGCAAAATATATGAGCAATGTATAGGGTCACCAACTAGATAATCTAATCACACAAGTAGATAGAACAATATAAAGAGTAATAATAATAAGAGCACAAGGGAGAGACGGAGACAAACGATTTATTTTCCGAAGTTTGGATTCTCCACCAAGAATCCTATGTCTCCGTTAAGGAAGCTCCCAAGGGAGTCGGGTCTCTTTCAACCGCTTTATTCACTTCACTATCTTGCTTCTTTTCTTTCGGGGGCTATTTGGCTTTGGATAGTCTCTCTCTTGCTAAACTTAGCAGCCAAGGATGGAAAGGGTGGAGGGGTTTAAAAACCCGAGCCCCTAAAAACTACCTGTTACTCGCAGATTCAAACATCGGAGTCTCCATTCCCCTGGACCGGAGTCTCTGGTCAGCTCGCACTGCCAGCAGAGAAAAAAGTACCAGTCTCCGGTGATTTCCACCAAAGTGTCTGGTCTCGGCCAAACTGAGAGTTCAGACCGGAGTCTCCGCTCCTCATTGATAGCACTCCAGAAAAATGTCATAACTCCTTATTCCGGAGTCTGTTTTCAACAAACTTGGGCTCTATGAAAAGCTTATTGAGAGAGCTACCGAACCCAGCCAAAAAAGTTCTAGAACCACTCATAGGATTGGTTAAGGCTTGGGTTTCTCTCAAGATAGCACTTTCATAGGTCACTTTGAGCACCGCGACATAAACAAGCACATCTGTGTTGTATCCCTCTTAATAGTATGATATTCCTATACTCAAGTGCAAATATAAAAGCTATACCAATAGGAACATCTTCATGCCATCTTCTTTCTTTACCTTAATAAGGATTATCCATAATTTTACATGGTCTTGTATAGTTGTTAACGCCAAAATTTGGTACGATTCGTATCGGACTCGGTTAAGGAAAGAGATTGTGTCAGCCGGTGGAAGCTAATCCAGAAGAAGCCGAGTACAGGAAAGAATTGTGAAGACTACGGCATGGCAATTAATTGCCTTATCTACTAATTAGGTAGTTTTAATAAATTTTAGAAAACTTGATCTCATGTCCGATCAGGGCTTGTTAATTTTCCTTTTATAGATAGGAAACTCCTGTTTCGTGTTTGATCAGGACTGTATCAACTCGGGGTATAAATACGTATGCCCGGGTACCTTGTAAATCATCTCACAGATCAATATCAAATTTGGCGCATCGCCACCTTATTCGACGGGTTCTTGCTTCTCGAGCCGGGCTGCATCGGTTAGGTCCGAACTCCTGCGAGAGGGTAAGACTCATCACCCCTTACCCGGTGTATCTACTTTGTCTACGGCTGCATCAGTTAAGTTTGATCTCTTAGGCCGGGTCGATATACCACATCACACGTGCGTAGTTTTTATCGGCTTACTGGGTGTAACTTATCGACAGTTTATGCTGCATCGGTTAGGTCCGACCTACTAAACTGCCACCGATAAGTTATTCCTGCTAGGTCGATCGATTTTATGCAAGCGTCTTATCGGAATGTATAGCCGATAAGTTATCATATACATCACGATTGCGTTAGATCTATCGGCTCATCGAGGTTCTTTTATCGTTATTAATCTGTGCTACATCGGTTGGGTCCGACCTATTAGATTGATAGTAATAGATTTATCCTTGATGAGTCGATAGGTTTTTATGCAATGTATTATCGGAGTGCTTAGCCGGTAAGTTATCTTTTAAAGCCGACTACATTATCTATTGATTATTATTCTGCCTATCTACACTATCATCGGCTTTTTAGACAATGCACATGTTATATTGGTAGTCGACTATTCATATCGCTCAGTTTCCTAGTCAGTACTCATGCTGTTGGCAGTCGGGCAGTCGGCTGGCTTATTATTTACTTATATTATCATCGATTCTATCATCGGCTTCTTAGCCGATGCGCAAGTGCTGTTGGTAGTCGGACACGAGGAAGGATTCGGGCGCGGGCACGAGCGAGGACCTGGGCGCAAGCACGGACGAGGACCCGGGCGCGGGCACAGGCGAGGGCCCGGGCACGGGAGCGGGCAGTACCTTAGGTTTACGGCCGATGCTCAAGCATTCCTTCGGCAATCGGCTGGTAGGATTCTTATCGGCCGATTGGATCACTAAGCTAATATTTTCTATCTCCTTGTCAATTGCGTGGTCAAATTGACTGGTACGCCTACGAACCTCAACATCGTAGGACCTGCACTGGAGCTAAGCAGATCTCCCAGGCCTTCGCGTGTCTCCCAGACGCCAAACAGCCCCGGCGGTTTTCAGCGTCAACAATAGTCCATCGACTCTAAGCGTTTACTTGTCCTTCACCATCGTATTGGTCCATCGACGCTAAGCCATTTGCTTGCCCTTCACCACTACATGATCCATCACGGCCGAGTATCACTTGCCCTTCACCGTCTTGCCATATAAAGCCACTTCGTACCCCTCACATCTTCAATATCTTCACTTGATTCTCATTTTGTTCACTATTTTTTTGTTGATAATCAATGTATGGTGCTTCTCTACTTCATCAACATATTCATCAATCTTTTAACTTGATGTCTAAACTCAAGCTAATTACATCAACTCGTAGAAATAGTTAATTCCAATAGTCGATTGTCATTAATCACTAAAATTATCACCACACTCTTAGGATCATGATCTTCCAATATCCCCTGTTAAATCCACCATTGAATATATTTTATAGTATACTCCCTCTGTCCCAAAATATATAAGGGATTTTGTGTTTGTCCTAAGTCAAAAGAAAAGTATTAGCATCAACCACATTAACTAAGTAATTATGAAAATACATTTTGTAATGGATCTAATGAGGCACTTTTGATATAGTAAATTTATTGTTTTTTTTATAAATTTGGTCAAACTTAGAATAGGTTGACTTAGGAAAAACGCATAATTTCTATATTTTAGGACAGATGGGGTATTTGTTTTGTGATAGAAATGTTGTTATGTTTTTTTTAAAATTTTGGTCAAATTTAAGAAGTTTGATTTAGGTCAAATCTAAAACATTTTATAATATGAAACGAAGGAAGTACAAATATTAGCTCATATTTCTATATATACAATTATATCGTGTATGCATTAGATTTGAAAAGTATGATTGAATTTGGGACGAAACTCTGTGTCGGGCGTCCGATAAAACCTAAAAAATCGGACGGTGGGCCCCGCTTTTACCCGTACGTACACAATCGCACTCTCCACTGCTCCCAAGTCCTATCCCATCTGGCCATCGACTACTGCACTGCATGCATGCATTCTCCACGGACCTGCTTCTGCGTGCTGCTGCATGCAGCGCTTACAGCTCTCCACCCTGCTCTCTCTCTCTTCTTTCTTATGCAAATTCTAAACAATCATTTTTTAAATTACTTATATAATCTAGGATCCGATTATACCGTTATATTCGTTACAATTAAATCTTAGGAAAATTGGTTTTAGAGCATTTCACATTTTTTATTCTATAGCACCGAAATTTACCTGTTCACTTTAATAGCACTCAAAGTTCTCATCGTTCCAATTTTTAGCACTTCGGTCAATTTTTCTATCCTTTGTTGTCAAAGAGAACAGCCAAACCCAACACCCATTTCTCTGGATCGAGCATCCTGCTCTCTCTCGCCGCCGATGGTGCTATGGCTACCTCGCCCCGTGCCCTGCTGCTGTCCGCCCGAATGCCTACCTCCGTGCCCACCTCATCACTTGTCGCTTGGCTTGCCATCGCCCATTCGCTCGTATGTCAGCGTGACATCAGCTTGCTTCTAGCAGTGGCGATGAAGCTTGGTGGGCATCAAGTTTTGGGCTAATCAAGTTTACATGGCCGGCCGGTGTGCTCAGTTAAGTCTTCGTGTGCTGCTGGTGTGTGTTGGTTATGCTAGTGTCTTCAAATTTGTAGCCGCTATGAATGGACCAAGTAATCATGGTGTTTTAGTTGTGCTAGTGTCTTTAGATTTATAGCTGCTATGAATGGATCGAGAAATTTAGAATTCGGTTAGTGCTTGGGTCTTGCAGTGCCATTTGTATTTTTTCTGTTCGCTGCCAATCACAGAAGTCACGAGATGCCACCTCTAGCCGCCACAGCTGGAGATCTTGCAACAATGCAGCTTGTTGCCTATGAGGCGGTACTCGACTAGCCACTAATATATTGGAGCACGAGCCTTCACAGTTCACAGATAGGGGCACCACGATGAGGCGCAGGGATGGGCATCCAAGCATCGGAGGTTGAGGCCGCTGGCCGAGCGGCACGACGGATGTGGAGGAAGGGAGGTGCCAACCCTTCTTCCGCCAGTAGCAAGGATGATGCCTCTAGGGCACCACCGGCGACAAGAGGTCAGGCTGCTCGTCGCTCGGCTGTTCTCTTTGACGGCAAAATTGACGGCCATGGAGAGAAAATTGACCTAAGTGTTCAAAACGGGAACAGAGGAAACTTTGGATGCTATCAAGATGAACCCACAACTTTCGGTGCTATAGAACAAAAAACGTGAACTTTTAGTGCTTTCGAACCAATTTTGCCTTAAATCTTTATAGTATGATCTCATATGATAATATTTTTGATGAAAAATATATATGATTATATTCCTAATTGGAAAATTTTTGCATCACAACATGAAACATCGAGTTACATAACTGTTGAAATACTTCAAAATACTTGCTGAAACATTTAAACAACACCACATAAAGCATTTGCACATGAACTAGTGAAACATCAGAAAGCACTTATTGAAATATCCCAATAACACCACATGCAACATTTATAAAATTTCATTGTAAAACAAAAACTTAAAGTGTGCAACAAAATTAAATTCTAGTTAAAACATTCCTTTCTTACATATGAAGCATCGAATTTTAACGGTTGAAACATATGCGTTGTTTTTATCAGAATATAATTATATGAGATCGTTTTATAAAGATTTAATAATAATAAATACGACAGTATTATAGGATTGTAGACTGGATGAATAATTTAGGAGAAAATGTCCAAGAATCATTTGAATCATGGCCAGCTAGCTGCTTGCACAGGTGCTAAGTATCAGCTCTCGTGGGTCCCCATTACATGCAGCCTACTTCAAAATCTGCTTTTGCTCGGTCAGGACTAAGGGACATCAAGTAGTCAAGTGGAGACCGGAGGCCATCCGATTTTTCGCTCGGGCTCGGACACCCGATGAATTTGATATATACTCCGTAACTCTTAACTTCTTTCTCTGTATAGATATGTACAAAAATATTTTCTATTTAACTATTATAGATCTATCTACAATATTATTTAACGTTATTATGATCTAACAGTATAGGTTTCTTTTCTTTTCTTTTCTTTTACTAATGTGATAATTTTAAGGCCTTCGAAACAAACAGGGTGGTTACTTTTTGAACTATTAGCATATTAATAGAAGATATATACGTAATCAATGATGCAATGGAAAAAAATATCTGAAACAAACAGATAAAAATTAATTTATTTTAGTCTCCTAAATGATTTCGCCTGGAAATTCTCAAAATTTTCTATCTCTGACCATCAAAAGACAATTTTTGCAACAATGTAATATTTTCTTCTGTCTTAGTTGTCGACTTGGCGGCCATTAGCTAGCTCGAGAAGACCACGCACGGCGCCGGCGTCTATGAGCGCCTTCTCCTCCCACCTCACCCTCTCCTCCACCTCCTCGGGATCCATCGAAGCGTAGTTGAGCAGCACCACCGCCAACCTCGCCGGAGCAGGCTGCTGCTCCGCCGACGAGGGTGCAGCTTCCTCCTCCTGCGCCGGCGCCGGCACCGGCAGGCGGAACACCCACGCCACCACCGTGTGCCCGGCCTCGAGCCCGGCGGCGGCGACGAACTTGCCGAAGCCCTTGAGCCGGTACAGGCCATTGCCGTTCCTGCTGTTGATACTGCCCACCTTGCTGAACCTCATCGCCTCGTACCTCGCGCCGTCGCGGTCGTACCCGACGAGCTTCAGGCCTGGGTTCTTCTGGCCGTGGATGCTCTCCTTCTCGCCGTCGGTGAGGTCGCCGCTCTCGACGAGGTCCCGCGCCAGCGCGTACGTCAGCTGCAGCCGGGACTGGTTAGGCCTCGCGTCCGTGCTGTCCACCTGCTTCCGGAGCTTGCAGACGAGATCCCGCACGCCCAGCTGCTGGAGCAGCAGCACCAGCCGCTCATGCGGCCCCAGCGGCGGCGTCGGTGGCGGCACGGCGGCGTGGTCAGCGTGCGGCGGCGCCTCGCCGGCGTGGTTCTGGTCTTCGGCCATCGCACGCACGCACGCTTCTCCTTTCCTTTTCTTTTTTTTTTGTCTTTTTCGTTTTTTTCTTTGTTTCAGGTGAGAATTTATAGAAGGGTTTAGAGATTGCGGCTTCGGTTTAAAATTTCTTACAGTTATGGTGAGGGAAATTTTGGCCGTTGCATCTTGATCCAAAGGCGACCGTTTTTATGTCGATATGGAAAAATACGGCGGCTAAAACGGACATGTCGAAGAAAAATAGGCAAGAGATTAACCTTTGCACTGATTAATCAAAACTTCTAATGGTAATCGCAATGGGCCAACCTAAATGGGCCGAATGTCAAGTCGCGATCCTTTCCGGCCCAAACAGGACGGCCCACACGCGAGTCACAGAATTCAGGGGAGACTGAAATTCCGAACGGAAGTTTTTGAAATCTGAGCGGATTTTCGGTGGATTTTAGCAAATTTTTGGTAGATCCAAACATGTTAAATTCTGTGGTGGAGGACTGGAGGTACACCACATGTAGATCTGGAATAAAATTACAGAAATTTTATTCCGAAATTGTGAGCCTTTGAATCATATCACCAAATGCACCCAAACCAGTATACGCATCCCAAATGCAAACGGTTACAGCACTAATTTCTCCGTCCTAAAGTATAGTTACATTCATGTTTAAATTTTGTCATAAATATAACTACTTAGAACATGTAAAAAATAATTTTTACCCCAAATTACATTCCATTCTACCCCTATGGGTCCTATCATCTAACCAACTATCGAGACCCGCTCCTCATCCATACTATTCTTAATTTCTATAACCGCATCATCTATTAATAATAGGGCATTTTAGATCTATCACGTCAATCCTTAATTCTTTCAAAACACTCCTATATAGCTGTCACACCTCGATCTGGCACAGTCGTACAATGGCACCAAATAGGGTGTGCCGCAGGAAAACAGCGCGGACTGCCTTCCCGCTGAACCGCGATACCGATACCAGTCATAGGACGCAGCACTGGTATCCACGAAAATCAGATATGCATCATTGCAATACCTTAAATAAATAAATAATTAATTAAATAGATATATATCTTAACTTATGTTGCAGCTTCGGAGCAAGCCGGAGACAACAACGAACAACACAGAGATAGCGGCAGTAGTGAAACAACGGACTAAGTCCCAACGCACAGGTAACGGCTGGGAACCAGGACGAAACCTTAATCTTCACTTCTCTACAACTCTAGCTTTAGCTCCCGACGGAGAACTATATATATATAGTACTCACGTAGAGCAAGGGTGAATACTTACATACTCAGCAAGCCAGGGAAATTTAGGTGGTTATTGCAGGCTTCAAGGAGAGGCTGGTTGTTTTATAAATCCGTTTTGTTGAAATCTTTTAAATCTACTAGTGGGTGCTTCTCAACAATCAGGACGAGGTGAGTCTCGTCCAATCGGAGTGAAAGATGCATCAATCTTTATTTCTCTAGTTTTCGTAATCAAGAATTCACATCAAACGGCTTCCCAAGCCAAAACATTTTTCTGGACTTTCTGAGTCCTGCTGTTCTCGACAGCCAAACCGACATCATCGGATGACCCGCGTCCTTGACGGCACATCCTTCTCACAGCTCCCAAAACCACACACACGCTTTTGCAGACGGGGTAAAATAAAACTACGCTAAGGAATCACCTCATATCCACCCATGACCGTGGGGTCGGCTGTTCAAACAGTTTAGACCTTTGCAGAGGGGGTACACTTTACCCACACGACGCGACTCACTCTAGCCACCACCTCGCATTGTACGGGTACGATCGATGACATAGAGGTTTTCACGACAAGTCATTTTCCCAGCCCTCCCAGGTTACCCCATGCCAACTAGAGGGGTTCTCGAGACCAATCACAGGGTAGGTCCCAGACCATGCTGTACCAAGAACCCAGGAGGCAACCCCGACGCCCTCCCGCACGATCCACAGTCCAATGGCACGCAAGGCGTCTCTGAGAGTCTACTTACTCGGCCAGGGGCTTCCTAATTTACCCATGTGGTTGTACTGTCATATGCTCGGATGAAGTTCCGAAGGAATCGGTCCTTAAAGCGACCACACAGGCATCTCACACACCAGATCGGCCTTGTGTCGTGAATCTCCATTTTAAAATTCATTTTGCTTTCACAAGGCACCGTCCTAGGTGTCAGGTTTTCCAAACGTCTCGTAAAACCACGTTTTACCCAAGAAGTTTCCAAATTTTGAAGTTTAAAAGTGGTGACCGTCAGTACTCGTACAATAGTGCACGAATACCGAGGTGCAATAGCGGTGGTTACAAGGGAACATGGTATTTCAATCATCAAGGAAGGATTTAATGCAACAAGGTTGGGTTGGTCCACCAGTCTGACTCGTAGACAGGACCAAACGGATCAGTACATGCATATCGATGCAGTTTCGCAATCAAAATAATTTAAATTTCAATTATAGGCTCAATTGATCAAAGGTGACTTGCCTTGCTCTAGCTCTTCATGAGTTTTCGAGAAATCTCAGCGTAATCCGCTCCAAAACGATATTTTCTAGCGAACGTTACTATGCGCAAACACGCAAAAGTCTACACAAGGACCCAAAAAAGATCCTATTTAGTACTAATAATAGTGCCATTAGATTTATCTCAATCTTAGAAAATTACTGGAGTTGGAACAGAGTCAATCGGAGTTACAGAACTAAAGATATGAATTTTCGAAGTTTATTTGAATTTTTGGAGCTGGGGAAAAGATTTAATTTATTTCCCGAGGAGGATATCCGAGGGAATATTCCCTAGAGTCACTGATGGCTGGGACCCAGATGGCAGACCTAGCCCACAGGCCAGCGGTGTATGGTCCACGGACCAAGTGCAAGGAGAGGGGGGACAGCGGGATGGTGCACGGGCTTTTTCAGTGGACTGAGAAGGCCGGGCCCACCCACTAGTGGCACAGCTCGGGGAAGCCAGGTGCATGCACGTGACAGCGTATAGCGATGGGAGAGAAGTGCCGCCGCTCGGGATCGACGGCCGACGGCGCTCGAGGTGGTCCGGCGAGCGGTGGCGTTCGGGGATGAGGGGAATACGTCGGAGGGGAGAGGTCTCGGGGGAACCAAACGACCGGTTCGGATCGGTGGAACACCGTGCGATGGCGGCCGGCACTGGAGACTTGAAGACAGTAGAGAGAGGAGGGGACGAAGCTCTACGTCCATGGCGGCGCGGCGGTCCGGTTGTTCATGGTGCAATACAGAGAGGAGTAGGGGGCCTGTGGGCGCGGAGAGAGGGGTGGAGAGGCCTCCGGTCTCGGGATCCATAGGGAAGTACGGCGGTGGGGCGCGCCGGTGCGCGGTGGCAGCAAGGAGTGAAGAAAACAGGGGTCCTCGACTCGGGATCGCACGGGGATGGTTCGGCCTAATGTCATCCGAGGCTAAACGTGGAGGTACATGCGGTTGCACGGGAGGGAGCTCACCAAGGAGGGAGGCTCGGTTTGTGACGGCGGTCTGGTAGCGTGGTGGAGATCGGGGCCATGGAGAAACGGCGTCCACGGCAGCTCCAAAGGCGAGATGACCGGGCGAGGTAGCTCTTGAGCTTGTCTTTGCCCCTCGGGCTTGGTGGTGATGTCACGAGCACTGAAGAGTGGTCGGCACCGAGAGCGTCGACGGGGCGGGGATATTGTCTTCCCGAGCGGGCAAGGTCAAAAGGGACGATGGGGCTCTTGGAAGGGGGTTTTATAGGCGTGGGCTTGGGCTAGGTCGGTTAAGAGGGAGGAGCTCCAATAATGGAGGTCCAATGATTAAGGGAGAGAAGCGGGAGAAATGGAGCCATGGCGGGATTGCTCTCACGGCGGTATTTTAGGTCGACGGCAGAGATTGATCACACGCTCCGAAGCGGTGCATCGGAGGGCGTGGTTTGGAGTGAGAGCTTGAGATCGCGGGCGCACGAAAGGTTGACAGCGACGTCGACGGCGGAGATCTTTTGACCGAGGACTGGGGTGGGTGCGGCGAAGGAGGGGAAAAAGGACGGAGTGGGAGCGGCTGCGGTTGTCCTCCTCTTGGCGGCTAGCTAAGACCTGGTGGGGCTGGACGGGACCATGGTGACGGCGGAAGTCCGCGGCGGCATTTGACCGAACGGGTTTCGGACGGAAACGGACAACTTCGGGAGGTTGAAGATGCAAAGTGAAGGGGAATCGGACGGCTACGCAGCGGGCGGGTGTCACACCTTGATGTTCGCCACACAAAATAATACCTGAGAAAATGCCCAAGAAAATAAATTTAAATAGCAAGAGGAATTAATTAAATATGAAAAATACAAATAATAAATTATCATGGTCGAGAATATTTTTCTTATGTTCTGCTTGCCAAAATACATTAACTGGATTTTTAGTGGGATTTTCATAGCACAAGAACTATTTTAAAAAAATTAAAAACGCTTATCGGAATTAATTTCGCTTTGGAAATCATTTTCCTTTCGGTTTTCTCTTTTTTCTTCTTTTTCTCCTCCACTGGGCCGTGGGCACACGGCCCATCACTGTGCCCACGGCCTCCGCCAGCCCGCGTGCGCGCCTGCCTCCCGCCGACCCCGCCTGCTAGCCGCCGCTCCTCCCACTCTCTCTCTGTGTTGCGGGGCCCGCCTATCGGGCCGCTCGCCCGCGCGCCCCGCTGACAGGTTGGACCGCCTGTCGGCCCCGTCTTCTACCTCCGTCCAAATCGGGCGGAGGGGAAATCCCCTCCGCTGTCCGATCCAGCACCGCTTCCCGCCTCCTGCTGCGCTCGCCTCTGGTTCAAACGGAGTGGGACCGAGTCCGCGCCCACTCCTCCACTTCCTTCGGCGTCTTCGTCCCCTCTCTCTCGCGAATCTCGCGCACGTTCCCGACGCCGTCGCCCACACTCCCGTGCACGATTGGAGCCGTTACGGCCTCGTTCTCGCCCAGCCGAGCGCATAAAAAGCCTCTCCATCCTCTCCTCCACCTTTTCCCCAACACGCCGAGCCTCCCCGTGCCCTAGAACCCCGTCGCCACCGCGCACCTGAACCTCCGCCGCTTTACACCAATTCCGGTCGTCGCTCGCTGCCGATCCAGACGCTGCCAAGCCACACTGCTACCGCCATCACCTCTGCCATGCCGTGTCGCTCGTCGGCCGCCACTACGTGGAAGCCGAAGCCCGCCGGGACGCTTCGCCCTCGCGTACGGTGAGTTCCGGCTCTCTTCATCCTCTCCGGCCGGCAAATTCTGCCGCGCCGCATCTCCGTTCTCCGACCTAATTCCTTTTCTGTCCTCCTCATCTCCCAGGGCACCTCAGCCGCCGCCTCACGATCGTTCACCGCCGTCGGAGCATCGTCGCTGACGTCGTCCCGAAGCCACCGCCGCTACCTCCTCGCCGCCGTCGTCTTTGCGCCGTTACTCGCCGCCGCGAGTCACTGGTGAGAATCCCCGCCGTCTCCCTGTCCCTTTCCGTCTCTCCGCGTGCCCGCCGCCGTGCCGGTGGTCGCCGGCGACCATCGGGTCGCGTGCACGCTGTCGTCTCCCGCTCGGGATGGTCGGCGTGGCCGCCGTTCCCCGGGGCCATCTGATCTGCCGGGTGGCAGATCGGGGCCGTCCGTTGGCCACCCCTGTGGCCGTCTGCGTGGTCACCGCGTTGGCGCCACGTGTATGCCACGTGGCGCGCCCGTTTCCGGCTCGGTGGACCGAGTCCACCGTGCACCGACGCCTTGAGTCTCTGACGAGTGGGGCCTGCTGGTCGGCGCCGCCTCCCCCTCGGGTGACGCCATAAATCGGATTAATGCGCATTAAATCGCTTGTTAATTATATTTGCACTGAAAATAACAGTAAAACTTCAATAAATCATAACTAATTCATATGAACTCCGATTAAGTCCATTCAAATTTCATTAAATCCAGAAAAATACCAAGAATTCATTAAAAATACTTTCAGCCCATGTTTGTTTGCCCACATGTACTGTTTTTAACTATTTATGCATTGTTTATTGTAGAAACCGACGCCGGTAATTCTCCTGTGTTTTACGAGGTTGTTGCAGAGTACCTTGAGCCAGAGCATGGCAAGTCGCACTGTTCCATTGATCACTTTGTACCCATTTTTACTAAATTGCCTTGTTTACTTAAATAAAATGCATTATTTCTATATTTCATGTGGGTGGGTTATAACCTATGCAATGTTAGGACTTTGCCTTAGCTTTGAAACCTGAACCCTTGTCACTTGGGTAATAATATGATTAGGTTACTATTCTTAGGAATGCTTAGCCATGCTTAGCAACATAGCTCACATGGGAATTAAATATTATCTTTTCATATGATTCGACTCAATGTCGCAAAAATTAGAATTTTGGATAGGCTGATGTTAAATTATTAAAATTTGAACTAAATGGTGGGCTCTGCTTGTCACACCCATGGCAATTAAGGACCGGTTCATGGGAACCACTTGGGCAACTATCGTACTTTCCACAAGCCAGCGTGGGCAATGGCTGGGCTTGAAGCGTTTCTTCTCCCTCTCCTAGACACCGAAGAAGAGGGTGAGCGGGATGGAGTTGGGTCGGCCAGGGGTAGGGTTAATCGACTGCCGGATTCACCGTGGCGCAAGGGGGTAGCCTGGCCAATATGGTGTGCCCTGTCGGCAGGTGCAACCTCAGCGTGGTGTGGATGGTTAGGGAGGGGTCTCGTGAACGGTCCTGTCACAGCCTTTCACGGGGCATCATAGTGATGCACTGGCACACGGGAATGTGTGTGGGGCTGTGTCTTGTGGGTACAGTTGTACACCTCTGATCAGAGTAAACCTATTCGAATAGCCGTGCCCGCGGTTATGGGTACATTGGCCAAGACTCACCATGATTAGTCTCACCTTTAGATAATTAATCTGCTTTTATGAAACTGGTGTGGTGGAAGGTGAGTCCGGTCGATGTGGTGGAGTCGACCGGGGGTGACTGGTTAGCGTGGTGTAACGCTAATCGGTGGAGCCTGGTGAGCGTGGTGTAACGCTCATCAGAAACGCCTGGTGGACGTGGTGTAACGTTCATCAACGCGGCCTGGTCAACGTGGTGTAGCGTTGATCGGGAAAAACTGGTCAGCGTGGTGTAACGTTGTTCAGTGGAGACTGGTTAACATGGTGTAACGTTAATCTGTGGAGTCTGGGTAATGTGGTGTAACGGTACCCGGAGGAGTCTGGTAAACGTGGTGTAGCGTTCATCAGTGGAGACTGATTGACGTGGTGTAACGTCAATCAGTTGGGAATGGTTGGGCCTGATTAACGTGGTGTAACGTTAATCAGTGGAGAATTAATATTGTTAAATTAATCAACTTTTTATGGTTTGCGAACTACTACTGTTTGCAACTGCTTTTATGTAAAATAAACTCTATCCCATCTTTGTACCCTGTGCATATGCATAATTGTGGGTGTGTTTTGTTGAGTATTGTGGGTGGTACTCAGCCTTGCTCAAATTTCCCCCTCCCCCAGTGTTGGAGAACGGGTCTGACGAGGATCGTCCCGAGAAATAGGCTGGCTCCGCCGTTAAGGTGCTTGTGGGATGGATGCTACTGATGGACCCGCTGTCTATAGTCTATGTTTTACTTTTTCGTTGCATTTTTTGTAATATGATTTTACTCTGTTTGTAAGACACTCTGTATGGCAACTTGGTTTGTGTACCCTGGCTTTCCTGGGCAGGGATTCTATACACATTAATGTTCAGATTTTCGGTAGCGAATTTCTGGGCGTTACAGCGGGCCATGCGGCGCTCATTCGGCGACTCAGAGCGGTTCACACGCGGCGTGGGCGATCAACGGCGGACGAGTGAGGACGCGGGGCACATGGCGCGGATCGAGCGGGTGGCGGGCGAGCGCCTCCGACAAGCGCGATCGAGCGGCTGCGAGTGGCGCGCGTGGGCCACGTGGCAATATCGAGTTTGTGCGGCGAGGAGCGCGCGGTGCCGGCGGGCGAAGGAGATCTGACGGCAAGCGGGCAGCTTGGGATGCACACGTGTCGAGCATCCAGGAGTGCGCCTCGCGTGCACGGCGGCCGTGGGCTAGCTGGGCCAAGGAAAAATGGGGTGTTGCGGCCCAGGGAACATAGTGCCACTTCTCTATTTCCAGGGATTATTTTGAAGGGTTTTGGGGGTATTTCTAAAGGGATTTTAAATTGAAAATTCGTATTTGTACTCAGATATATTCAAGGAATACAAGGGGATGGAATCCAAGGGTATTTTGTGTATTTTGGAATTGGATCTTTTTCTGAGGATTTTTGCACTGAGGATTCAAAGAGGGGATTTCAAGGAGAGAGAGAGGATTCAAATTCAAATTATAATATTAAATTTGAATTTTGAGAGCAGGGGAAATGCTCAAGGGAATTCGAGGAGTTTTCATGGGGTTTACGATGGAGATATGACTTATATGGGTGGTTATATATATATATATATATATATATATATATATATATATATATATATATATATATATATATATATATATATATATATATATATGGGTACGTTTATGGGGGTTTATGTATATATATATATAGTTATATTGATGGAGAGGGTTCGGATGGTGGTTCGATGTCCAAGTTGTATTATTTAAACTCGGGATTCCTCAGGGATTCAAGAGAGAGGGAAAACAAGGGGATTCATGGGAGGATTCTAAAAGGAATATTTTTGGGGTTTCGATTTAGCTCGTCAGGACGGTTATCGAATCGGAGATTTCTGGAGGAGAAGTTCAAGAAACTTGCCGTTAGGGTTTTAGGAGGGGAGTTCGATAACGGTGATTCGAATTCAGAGATTATTTTGAAACGGAGATTTTTGAGAGGAGGGATTTCGAGATCAAGACAGAGAGATAAACTAAGATCCATGGCACAACTTATAATAGAGCACACAAAGAGGCGAAATTTTCATGGGTAGTTTTTAGCAAATTATCGTTTAATGTCTCGCTAAAAGCAGGGTGTTACAATAGCTATATTTTAGGACCCGTGATTTTTTGGGACCGTCTATTGGTCAAACGTTTTAAAAAAATGAGTCCATCAAATGATTTTTTCTGTATCCAAAGGCCAAGATACGAACCGTTAGATACAGTTGCACATATTTATGACTAAGTTAAATAAATTTATAACTAAAGTTGCATAAATCGATAATGGCAACTACAATAAGTTGAAAGTGCACTTAGAACTCGTTTCCTCCACCCCAAATCTCAAAGTTCCATCCAACGGCCAATTTTTTATGTTTGATAGAATCTAAAAAAATCAAACGTTTGATCAATAGCAAATCTGTGATTTTTTTGACCTACATGTCAATGACACATACGATGATATTTTTTTAACCCGTGATTTTTGCGATGATACCCAGAAAATTAGCCCTTTAGTTTTGTCTTATTTTTCTAATTTTGAATAAGTTTATAGAAAAATATAGTGACATCTATAGTACCAAACAAATGTAAATATGTGGTTGAGATAACTATGAATTTGGGGTGTGCTTGTTTCTAAGCCATTCGTAGCCTTGCCAATTTTTTTTGCAATGGCAGGATTTGGCCGTGTCAAAAATTTTGACAAAGTTGCCATTTTTACTTTGGCAGGATTGGCTAAATTCAAAGTTGTATATCTACAAAGGAGATGCAAAATTTTTTGGTAGTGCCAAATTATTTTTGCCAAACTAAATGGGTGCCAAATTTTTTTAACATTACCAATTATTTCGCATGGTTGAGTTTGGCTATAAAACAAACAAATCCTTGATCTCTAGAAAACAAAATGGAACCTGGTAGACAGGCAATTTCACATTTCTAACTTGTTCCAATGCAACAAGAGCCCACTTATCAAAGGCCCAACTTGCAGACCGCGATTACAAAAAAAAAAACAAGCCCATAGCTTGTGCAGCTCAATTAAATGCCAGTGAGAAAAACAACCCATGATTAATTTTTCCTTTTTCTGAGAGACTAATTAATTCATCTTATTCAGTAGTGGTCAGTCAACGCATTAATTGTTTTTGTTTGTAACGAAAGGGAAAGAGCTCTAATTGCATTAGAGGCAGGGTTCGAAATTTCAGACACGAAACTATTTTGCCCGAATTTTTCACAAAAAAATTCCATTTCTTGTGAATTTGGTCAAAATTTGTTTGGATTTCAAATGTTTTCATTCCAAAATTTTCTGAAATTTCCTGTTCCCTGATAGAAGTGTGCAAAACAAAATTACAAACCCTGATTAGAGGAGGAGAAAATAGAAGTTTACGCTGCAGCCGTGCATGGGAGAAGCGAGTAACACAAAAGAAAAAAAAAACTCGCGTAAATTATGCTAGAAAAGCTCCTTCCATTTGCTCATTAGCCTCTTTGATCTTGTAGGAGATGCCTTGTGGCTCAAGGGGTTCTGGTCTTGACAAGTTCACCTATTCGAATATGTGTAAAACACTAGGCCATTTAACCTACGCCTCCAGTCCTTTTGAATGTGAGTAAGTTTATGCCAGTAATGCACAAAATGTATCAAAATCTTGAGGTTTGCTTGTTGCCATGATGGTGGAATTTGCCATTTTAAGGTTGTCGTCCATACTTCATGGGTGTATGGGCAGAGAAGCAACAGGTGCATCACTCTTTCGTTATATTGGTTGCAAAGCTTATAAACTGGATTATGCGGCCAACCTCTTTTAGACAAATTGTTGGCCGTTAGGATCTCGTTACTATTGACGGTCCAAACGAAGAACTTGCATTTGTTTTCGGCTTTATAGCTTTATCGTTTGCCTATCAGCTTATAAGCCGCTGTAAAATTTTAAATTGTAAAACTTAATTTTAGAGTTAATTTTAAGGGCTTTTTTGTTGTAGTTTATTATTAAGCATTATTTTTAAATCATTATTAATAGTTGTTAGTTTTGTAATCAGCTGTCGTCTACATGATAGAAGTTAGTCCTATATTTTTGACATTTTAGCCCTTTTCTAAAAATATATTTTATAAATAGACCCCTCAGAAAACTTATTCGAAATATGGACCCTAGCTTGACGCCAATAACATTAGCACTGAGATTAAATGTCTCAGCGCTATGGTCTTTGGCGCCGAGTTCAGACACCCATGGCAACCGTACCATGATTTTCCAACACTGGGACAAGAAGCTCGCTGAGGTCTTTTAGCTCGGTGCCGGTTATTTTGGCGTCGATCCTTGCCAGCTCAGCTGCTAGCATGGCACAGCTACCACGGATGTCCGAACTTGGCGCCAAGACATTCAACCTCGGTGCCAATAAAATTAGTGCTGAGTTAGAGATCCATATTTAGAATAAGTTTTTGAGGGTTTATTTATAAATTGTTTTTTAAAAAGGACTAAAATGTAAAAAATTCAGGAAGTTAGCCTTTCAAATGTAGTTTTTGTTTTGACGGCGAAGACCTCCGCATGTAGCACATTGTTGGAGGCACTTTACTTCCCTTCCCATCCCCCCCCAAAAAAAAAACTACTACTTGTTTTTTTTTTTGTCCAAGAAAAACTACTACTTGTCCAAGAAAAACTACTACTTGTTGAAGGCAAGAAAAATGGGTGTCCCATGTTGTTGACAAGGGGACAGCAGCGTTAAGTTAATCCATATATACAGTGACAACTGACAAGAACCAGTTGGAAAAAAGGAAGCTGTAGAACGCACTTTTCCACTGTGGATAACGGTAAAGTGCGCGTCTCGGCGTGGACTTCGCCGGAGTCCGCCGCCCAAGGAGGCGGTGGTCGGCACGGCACACAGCGTTGACAGCGATAGTTTTTTCCTCAGCTTACCGGTCACTTGACTCCGGCCGCCGGACGCCCAAGGATGACTGCGCCAGGTGGTGCGTGGGTTTCGGCGCCGGCGGCGACGACGACGACGACGAGTAGGGTACGTTGCATGCATTTCATAAGGCTAATCTAACTAGCTAGCTACTAGATAATTAATTAAGTCGATGAGACCCTGTGCATATATCGATCTCTAGCTCGATCACAAGGTAATTAAACAAAGTAAGTAGTACTGATCGATTTCCCTGACGTACAGGTTATCACAAACTTACGACGCAAGCACGAAATGTACTACGATGCACATCACTCCAGCTGGGATCAATTGCACCACATTACTCCAGCTGGGATCAATTGCACCACGTAATAGCGACGTGTTAGCGTTGACCTCGATCGCCTATAAAATGTGTACCTGCATGGTTAATTTTCTCCTCACCCTGTGCTTAACTAATCAGGGAATTAATCTCACTTCATTCCTGCACTAGGTAACAGTAATCAGATATGCCTACTCATTCGTTCATTAACTATTTTTTTTTCTCCAGATCATTCTCTGTGTTCTTCTAAATCTTACTACCGTTAACTTGCTCGTGTAATTAAGTTGTTACAGCAAATTAAGAATTGATTAATTAAGGTGGCTGGCCAGTGCGTGTCACTGACGTTAGTTTCGTACTACAAGATGGAGCCTGCAGGTGCGGATGCGGCGGCCGGGAGGAGGCAAGTCGTCGTCGGCGGCGGCGGCGACGACGGCGGCCGGAGAAGACCTTCCGGCGTGCTCCTGATGCTTTGCTCCTCCAGCGGGATCGTCATCCTCCTGAGCTCCACGCCGGAGATGAACTCTCACCTGCTGGTCATCGCCGGGTTTTACCATGCCACGTGGCTGCTGGGATGCGCACTCTTCTTCGCATTCCTGGGATAGATCAACAGAAATGGATCGCCTTTGAAACGCAGGAATTTTGAGAGAATTTTTAGTTTTGGTAAGATTCTCACAAAGTTCCTCAGTTTCAAAGCAGAGGCCTTGACTAGTATGCTGCTTAGCTAGCACTAATAGTACTACTAGTATGTTTGGTTTCTTCCATTTTCGTGTTTCTGCGTGCCTGTTTCTGATTTTAATTTGGGAAACAAGAATTGTAGTCGGGTTACCTGATATTATCCCGGAAACCTGACAATTAATGGCACCATTAATGTAATACTAGCACTTCCTTATAGTCCGTAGTGCAAGTTTTTACCATTGCCGTTTCTTCAAGGACTGTAATATCATATATATATATATAGTGTGTGTGTGTGTTTTTTTTACGATCATATATAAATGTGTTGGCAAACATGTCAAATTGGTGCGTTTGGAACACGAGTCGCAGGGCAAATCGTGCAACGAAGGTGAGTTGGCTAGTTGCACACGTGGCACTCAATGGGCCGGGCCTACACTGGCCCATGTGGCAGTCGCCTCAACCACGAGATGGGAAGGAATCAAACCGACGCGCGCGCGCTTTTTCTGCTGCCACGGCCTCCGTCCTGTTCATCTCCTCTCCTCTCGCCTTTCCTGTTTATCTCTGGTACAACTCAATTTACATGTAATCTAATTGTCCATGCAAAGTGACTATTCGGAAAGAAACATGTTCCTTTCGAACGGACACAACCTTTATTAACGGGTGCTACTAGCATCCTTTCTCGCACTATATATATGTATACTGTAAACAATGTAATCAATGAGAGGAATAATAGAGATCATCTACTAATTACTCTCAATACGTTATCACGCACGTTGAACTCCACTGAGTCGACAGAGAAGAAGAAGGAAGAAAAGGCAGAAACAAAGGTACGCCATGAAGAAATTCGACAAAATTCACCTTTGTTTGCACCATCGTGTAGCAATGCATGGTGTTATCTCTTCCATTGAAGCCCTTGGTGAGAATCTGCGCCGTCTCCTCCGTAGACGCCCTAGAGGGAGGTCCGGAGAAAGGAGTAACCGCCAGGCTCGCCGATGGGTTGAAGCCGCGCTGAGACGCCACCGATCCAGTGTAGCACGGATGGTGGTGCAGCCGACCGTGGAAATCGCCACCATGCAGGCTGCCATGGGCGCTATTGACGCCGTCCACGCCCATGACGGAGCTCCCGTTGCGGCACCACCACCACCTCCACTGGGCAACTACATCTCCATTGGCCACAGATCGACGCCGACGCGCCAACGGCCGTGGGCGGAGCATGGGGTTCGCCTTCCAATCCCTCCGGCCCGTGCACGGGTGCGACATCAGGGGCACATGGTAACCCCGCGCACGACATTCTCCAACGCGCCGCCCGTCTTCGACTCCATTGTGCTGACCGTTCAGAGTGGGTTTGGCTTAGATTAATCTGTCTGTGAACAGTTTCGCCGTTTATCGGCTTGTGAGACCCCAACTTCAAGAGTATAATCATTCATCTGCAAGTTGAGTTGCAATCTTCCTTGTTCTTACTTGTGTTTTTCGATTCGTATGCAGGGATTAGCCTTCATGGTGAGGTCAACCAGGTAGCGCACAGTTGATAACGAGAGAAGACGTGGTACTGCGATTGCAGGGTTCGGGTCTTGGTGATCAGAAGCCGGATCGTGAGTATTGATTCTCCACCAAATCGAGAGTTATCCTTACCTAACGGAAGATCGGGCACCCCGTTGCCATCACGCCCCAACCTTTACCGTCCGTCGCCGGCACCCAAGAAACCCTCCAATGGATTCATCGAGGAGGAAGATGAGAGTGACTCCTCATCGGGGGAGTCATCCTCGTCGGCTTAGAGGGAGACGGGGAAGCGCGGGGAGGAGGCGGCCCCTCGCCGGCGCTGGCTAGAGAGGCCGCATCCCCCACGGCAGCGGCGGCGGCTGGACAGTGGGGAGGGAGGAGCAATTAGGGTTT
The DNA here is from genome assembly GCA_003991445.1 of Oryza meyeriana var. granulata. Classification (NCBI taxonomy): domain Eukaryota; kingdom Viridiplantae; phylum Streptophyta; class Magnoliopsida; order Poales; family Poaceae; genus Oryza; species Oryza meyeriana. The sequence goes on from RYFJ01000212.1 coordinate 269,150, forward strand.
GCTCCTCCCTCCCTCCGATCCTCTCTGTAAAGGCTGGATGAGCCAGCCACCGAGGCCCACCCCCCCATGCGCGCGCCCACATGATGGGCCAAATGGCCGCCTGGGCCCAAGCCCAGGTTGTGTGTTTTCTGTAGAATGGCCCTTTAATTAAATAAAATTATAAAAATACCCTTGTGTTTTATGTTTAAGTCTCTGTACTCGTTACTAATTATAATAGTTTTGTCATAATTACAATCCAGACCCTATGAGTACTGGATTTTATGTAAATGTTCAAAGTGGATGTCCATGTGCATTCCCAATAACATATTACATATTTGGGACTATTATTTTATTACAGTTAATTTATTTCCTCGCAATTTAATTATCGACCATGTTTAAATTTTGCAAATTCTTAATTTTTGCAAATTGAAATTTCAAATTCCCATTAATTAAGTTATTTTACTAAATTCCATTGGAATTCATATGCATAATATCACTAGAAATTCCTCTATTTATTGAAAATCATGACAATGGCAACTACTATAAAATATCTGTAGATTATACCACCGACATCTACTACAATACTTTGTAGATTATGTCAACGGTATCTACTACAGCACACTTGTAGACTATGCCTTTTTAGGATCTACTACAATTTTTGTAGGTTATGCCCAAATTAACGAGGCAACTCGTTTAAAATTTGGTGTTTACCACCAAGATATGATTTTCGATATACATGAATATAACTCAAAACTATGGAGACTAAGACATCTACTACAAATTTTGTAGACTATGCCATTAGCAACGAGACACCTCGTCCATAGGGTTATATTCCATACTTGAGGTCTACGCTATTATGAATGCAAGACACATCTTGTATTCAAATATTTGTATATTATTACAACCATTACGATACAAAATTAATTTACTCATTGTAAATTAATCAATTCATGGTATTTCTTATATAGGAGTAAGATGGTTGCTAAAGAGTTTGAGATTCTCGCTCTTGATGGTCACAATTACCCTACATGAGCAATAGATGTCAAGGTCAGCCTAGCCACTCGGAGTATGTTGATAGTGATACTTGATCCTCCTGAAGGAGAAGCTTTGCCTAATATTGCTCCTAATGTGATGTATAATGTCTTATATATTATAAGAAATCATATATATCCAGATTTAAAGGCAGAGTATCTCTATGAGGAGAATCCACGAAACCTATGGTTAGCCTTCAAAAATAGGTATGAATAGCAGAAAGCTATGATACTTCAAGAGGCTAACTATGAATGGGCATATCTCCGGCTACAAGATTTTAAGACAGTCGGAGCATACAATCATACCCTTTATAACATTTGCTCAAAGTTGCAGTTTTGTGAAAAAGAACCCACTGATACGGAGAAGATAGAGAAGACACTCTCTACCATGTTCCCCGTAGATCAGTTCTTACAGCACCAATGACGTGCTGCAAATTACCAAACTTATTCTGATCTGATACACGTAATAACTCAGGCTGAAAACATAATGAACTCATGTTAAGGAATAATCAGCAACGCCCTGTTGGGACGGCACTCTTGTCTGAAGTACATACGAATATACATGATCAGAATAAACCAAAGTTCGATAGTAATAGAAACCATCCAAAGAACTTTAGGAGTAAATGCAAACGCAATATGAAGCAAAGATCTCGTGGATTTCAAAAGGAGAAAGGCAATTTCAAGAACAAAAATCAATCTGACATTTGTCAGAAGTGTGGCTGTCACAGCCATACAACTATAAAATGCCGTACCCCTAGACATCTTATCAACTTATACCTTCAGTTTGTGGCCAATGACAAGCCTGCGCAAGATAAGAGGATTGAATCACATTTCAACCTCTAAACCGACAACACCGATGGAGCAAGCTATTCTCAGAAGTTTCTAGAGGAACTCAAGAGCACTGTGGCCCCTCCTCAGCAGGATGAACCCATGACCACTGACAACATGCTTGTGGAGTTTGCATCACAAGATTTGTTTGAAGACCTTATATAGACTCCTAATAACATAGATACTATGTTAATTATGTCCTAGTATGTATTGTAATAATACTAAGTTGTCATCTATATTGTATGCTAGTATGCTACAATAATATACCGAACATATTCAATATTGAATAAATGTTTGTATATAGTCTATATATCTGACAAGAATTTTATATCAAATTCTTTTTTCTATATATAGATTTACGGGATTCAATTCAATGGAGGAGGAATTATGCCTTGTGGACAGTGGAACCACAAACTCTATACTTTGGGACACAAAATATTTCTTGACTCTTACAAAGAGACAAGGAAGTGTTTTAACAATCGCTGGACACGATGCAACGATAGTTGGCTCTGGTCATGCCTCTGTCACGCTCCCAATGAGTACTCAATTGATAATTGAGAATGCATTACTGTATCCCAATTCTACTCGTACCCTATTAAGTTATAAAGATATCGGTCAGAATGGCTTCCATATCGAAACTCAAGATGACAATAAAGAGAAGTATCTCCTCTTAACCAAAAACAACGGATATGACAAACAAGTGTTTGAAAAAATTCCATCTTTATTCTCTAGATTGTACTACACGTACATCAAGCCCGTACAACACATTACATATAAGGTAATTTTTCAGAATGTTGACACATTCCAAACTTGGCATGATCGCCTTGGCCATCCTGGTATAGGGATGATGCGGAAAATTATCAGCAATTCAATTGGTCATGCTTTTAAGAGCAACAAATTTTCACAATCTTCGGATTTTATGTGCACCTCATGTGCCACTGGAAAATTGATTTTAAGGCCCTTTTACCTTAAGGTCGGAGCTAAGCCACTAAAATTCCTTGAACGTCTTCAATGTGATATATGTGGTCCTATACAACCACTAAGTGGACCCTTCAGGTACTTCATGGTTTTAATTGACGCATCTACACGATGGTCACACGTGTGTCTTTTATCTATACGAATCCATGCATTTGCCAAATTGATTGCTCAAATTATTAAATTGCAAGCACATCATCCGGAACATTGAATTCAAACAATTCGAATGGACAACGCTGCTGAATTCTCATCTTATGCCTTCAATGATTATTGTATGGCCCTTGAAATTCAAGTTCAGCACTTTGTTCCATATGTTCACACGCAAAATGGTTTAGCTAAATCTCTTATTAAGAGAATAAAGCTCATAGCAAGACCATTATTGCAAAATTATAATTTACCAATATCTTGTTGGGGTCATGCAGTTTTACACGCTGCTGACTTAATACAATTGCGTCCAACTGCTTAGCATAGCGACTCCCCCCTACAACTAGTACGTGGAAATCTACTAGATATTTCCCATCTGCGGAAGTTCGGTTGTGCTACATACGTACCAATCTAACCACCGCAGCGTGCTGCTATAGGCCTACACAGGAAACTCGGTATCTATGTGGGATATAAATCTCCGTCAATCATAAAATACCTTGAGCCCCTTACAAGAGACCTGTTTACAACCTGGTACGCTGACTATATCTTCAATGAAAAACATTTTCCGGCATTAGGGGGAGATTTCAAGTACCAAAAAGAATGCTCGAAAATTGATTGGAATGCTCAAGGCATTTCAGCATTAGATCCACGTACTCAAGAAACTGAACTTCAAGTTCAAAAGATTATTCATTTGCAAAACATTGCAAATAACCTGCCAAATGCATTCACTGATTATAGAGGTGTCACAAAATCCTATAATCCTGCCAGAAACATGCCAGAAAGAGTGGAGATACCATCGAGAACTACCCAACTCCCAGTTCAAAATAAGAAGGGGAGGAGTACGGCACCCAAGGCGGATACAGCTTCTTGCAAGCAACAAAGGAAACAGAAGAATAAATCTTCTGACGTAGTAAACACAGATCAACGTGAAGTTGATAAAAGCCTCAGGATCCACGAACCCATATTAACAGTGCACTCTATTACTGATGCTGGGACATCGGAAAACCCTGACTCAAATATTTTGGGAAATAACAATGAGTCAACAGTGGTCTATGAAATTTCCACAAATTATATTGATTCTGGAGAATCATATGATAGAAAGACTACAATTATCGATAACTATTTTTTCTGCAATGATTGCAAGCAATCTTAAAAACGATCTAGATCCCAAGACCATGGTAGAGTGCAGAAAGCGCTCGGACTGGAATCAATGGAAGGAAGCAATCCAAACAGAAATTGCCTCGCTTCTGAAAAGAGAGGTATTCACAAAAGTGATACCAACACCTCCCAAAACATTCCTTGTCGGATTCAAATGGGTTTTCGTCCGAAAAAGGAACGAAAACAATGAGGTGGTGAGATATAAAGCAAGGCTTGTAGCACAAGGGTTTACGCAGAGACCCGGCATTGATTTCAATGAAACATATTCTCCAGTGATGAGTGGAATTACTTTTCGATATCTAATATCTCTATCAATACAAAATCATCTATCTTTGCAGTTGATGAATGTAGTGACCGCATATCTTTATGGGTCACTTGATTCAGACATGTACATGAAGATTCCCGATAGAATCTAAATTCCGAATCTAAACGCAAATCGCAATATGTATTATGTAAAGGTTAACAAGTCATTATATGACTCGAAGCAATCGGAAAGAATGTGGTATAACCAACTAAATGAGTTCCTTTTTAAAAAAGGGTACTCCAACAATGATGATTGCCCATGTGTATTCATCAAGAAGTCCTCAACAGGATTCTGTATAATCCCAGTGTATGTTGATGATATAAATATTATTGGCAACGCACAAGATATAGATGAGACACGTAATCATCTAATGACGGAGTTTGAGATGAAGGATTTGGGTAAAACCAAATTTTGCTTAGGTATTCAACTTGAGCACCTTCCAAAAGACATACTTTTACATCAAGCCGCCTATGTCCAGAAAATATTGGAGAAATTCAATATGGACAAGTCATATCCATCGAAAACCCCAATGGTTGTTCGATCTCTTGATAGGAAGAAAGATCCTTTTAGACCTCGAGATAAAGGTGAAGAGATACTGGGACCCGAGGTTCCGTATCTCAGTGCCATTGGAGCGCTAATGTACCTTGCAAATTGCACCCAGCCGGATATTACATTTGCGGTAAATCTACTAGCTAGATATAGTATAGCTCTAACTAAACGCCATTGGGCGGGAGTGAAGAATATCCTTCGATATCTCCAAGGTACCCAAGATCTCAGTTTGTTTTTCAAAAAAAACAAAAACATAGATCTCATAGGATATACTGATGCTGGCTACCTATCATATCCCCATAATGTCAGATCACAAACCGACTTTGTATTCTTACATAATGAAACAGCCATCTCATGGAAGTTTTCTAAACAGACTCTAGTGGCTACATTCACTAATCATTCTGAGATAATTGCCTTATACGAAGCATCATGTGATTGTGTATAGCTTCGCAGAATGATTAACCACATCCAACAATCATGTGATATTGGTTCTATTGAATCACCTACCATTATCTATGAAGATAATGCTGCTTGCGTTGTTCAAATGCAAACAGGTTACATAAAAAATAATATCACTAAGCATATTACCCCAAAACTATTTTTCCCACATCAATTACAAGAAAATAGGGAAATTAGTATCTTGCAAACTAAATCCTGCGATAACCTCGCAGATTTGTTTACTAAGTCCTTACCAACTTCCACTTTTCAGAAATATATAAAGGAATTAGTATGCGACGACTCCATGATTTGCAAGAATCAGGGGGAGTAAATCTCCTAGACTAAACCTGTCCAAAGTAAATATTGTACTCTTTTTCCCTCTTTAATAGAGGTTTTTAATGAGACAATATAACAGAGTAAATAAACAAATAAATAAATAAATATATCATATCTCTGTTTTCCCCCACAGGGGGATTTTAGGAGATATCAATGATATATAATAATTTCTCATATTTTTTCTATATGGTTTTAGAAAAGTTACACTAAATTATGACCCTATGATTATAATCATTCAAAATTCTCCATGAGTTTTTCCTTCTACAAGGCTTTCTCAAGGAGATTTTACATATATGTCATATTATTTTCTCCTTACTTTTCCCACTGGGTTTTAAAGAAGTTTTAATGGCATATCTATAGAATGGTTTCTCCTTAAGTTTTTTCCATAGGGTTTTTTAAGGAATTTTTTCAAGTGATGACTCAAGGATGATTACCAAATGGCAATTGATCAAAGAGAAGTGTTACAACTCAATTTACATGTGATCTAATTGCCCATGCAAAGTGACTATTCGGGAAGGGGCATGTCCCTCCCGAACAGACACAACCTTTGCCAACAGGTGCCTTTGGCACCCCTGCTTGCAGTATATATATGTGTACTATAAACAGTGTAATCAATGAGAGGACTAATAGAGATCATCCACTAATTACTCTCAACAATCTCCTCTCCTTTTCTCTCCTCTCCCTCTTCCATGCCTTGGCTCGCCTCGTGAAGTCCCCATCGCGGCCTCCACTGCTACAAACCTAAGCTCCGTTTGATAGAGCAGTTCAGCTGAGCTTCTTTCTCGTTCTCCATGAGCACGTTTCTCAAACTGTTAAACGGTGTATTTTTTACAAAAAAATTCTATCTAAAAGTTTCTTTAAAAAATCATACTAATCCATTTTTCAAGTTTAAAATAATTAATACTCAATTAATCATACGCTAATGGCTTATCTCGTTTTGCGTGTCACGAATAAGCTCAACTCAACAGTCCAAACGAACGCACCCCTAGCCTCGCCACCACCGTCTCCACCGATACAAGCCCTAGCCTCACCATCGCGGACATCTTGCCCCTCCACACTACCAGAAGATCTAGTTCATTTTAGTACTATTCATTCAGGTGTATGTGTATACAAGGTATTAAAATAGAAACTTAGGGGTATGTAGGAGATGAGTAAAATTTAAGGGCATAAAAAGAATTGAGCGAAAACTCAAAGACGCACAAGAAAATCTCTCAGCTAGGATAGTCAGCCTGCTAAACAGCTTGTGGTTGGGATGTCACAGAATTAGAACAAGGTTGACGTTGTATGAGAAAGTCTTGTGGGTCTCCCTTGAGTTTATTTTATTTTTATATTTATTTAATAAAATATTTATAAAAGTATATTTTCGTTTCAAAAATTTACAAAAATATACCCCTACCGCCAAAAATCGCCCTCTCATAGGGCGATTTTATGACGTGGCTGACAGCCGTCGGTCGAACGGCCGTCAACAACTTTGCAGGCGGCCCCCTGATTGTCCAAGGGCCGTCTGCACAAAGCCGGCCGGGAGGCCAGCCATTTTACAGGCGGCCCCCTTGCTGCCCTCCCAGAGGGCGGTTTTTGGGTGGCCAGGGGGCCGCCTGCAAAATAGCCGACCCGCGGCTATTTTGCAGGCGGCCCCCTTGCCGCCCTCTGAGAGTGTGGTTTTTGGTCAACCGCTTGAAAGTCGTGTCTATTTCTCCCTAACGCGCGCTACCTACCTTAAAATAGTCATAACTTTCGCATACAGTTTCGGAATCAGGCAAATAAGTACTCTGCGGACATCTACAGAAAATTTTACATCCGCATCTCCCCCACTTTGTTGGGTTTGTTCAAAAAAAATTTGCGAAATTCAACCGGGAAGATTGAGTTTTCGAGGTCCAAAGTTTCAGCACGGTTTTTAAAGCACGCTCACAATTTTCTACAGACCATATCTTACATCGGTTTGAGTTGCACCTTCACGAGGTTTTGATATTCTCAAATTCCTAGTTAAGAAAAAATATCAAAAAAAAGAAAAAAAATAAAGTGGCTATTTTGCAGACGGCCCCCTGGCCGCCAAAAAACCGCCCTCTAGGAGGGCGGCAAGGAGGCCGCCTGCAAAACACCCTTGCCGCCCTTCTAGAGGACGATTTTTGGACAGCCAGGGGGCCGCCTGAAAAAGTGCTGACGGCCGTCGGCTGGCCGTTTGCCACATCATTCAATTGCCCTCTGGGAGAGCGATTTTTGAAAAACGCCCTCCCAAAGAGCGTTGGGAGTATATTTTTGTAAATTTTTGAAATGAAGGTATACTTTTATAAATATTTTATTAAAAAAATAAAAAAATAAAAAAAAATTCGGTCTCTCCTTGTCTCGAGCCTGAGGCTACATGATTCGATCCAATTCCAAGTCATATGGGCTGTACCTGCTGCTATTGTTTGAGATCCAATTCCGGGCTCAATTCTTCGAAGCTTTTCTCATGAGCATGTTTCTTAAACTGCTAAACAGTGTGTTTTTTATAAAAAAAATTTCTATATAAAAATTACTTTAAAAATCATAGTAATCTGTTTTTTTAAGTTTAAAATAATTAATACTCAATTAATCATACACTAATAAGACATCGTTTTACATAATCTTCCTTCTCTTCTCTTCTTCTTCACTTTTAAACTATCCCTAAGTCGGGCTCAATGGAAGATAAAACAGTCTCCGTTCATGCACGTAGATGATAAATGGAGGTGTGACGAGCTCCGCTTTGTGTTTGGCCCAAGTAGTAGTAGCAACTAATCGTCGGTAATCTGTAATGACCATCAAAATTTGGAAATGACATACTTGCCTGCTGAAACTTTGTATATGGTCAGTTCCTAAACAAAGAACGCATCATATATGAATCTCCTAGTCTGCAACCATCCTATCAGTATAGATTTATAAATTGTCCACTGGTAGTATCTTTGGTTGTCTACCAGCCTTTGTCTTAGGACCCCAATATTTTTCAGGATTCGGTACAAATCTTGGGCTCTTCCGTGCTGCTAAAACCCCAGGTGCATGGGAAAAGTTTGCCTGCGGTTGTATAGTGAGAAAAAGAAACAATAAGGGAAAAAATATTCAACTAATTCAACTATAAACTAGACGGAGTGACATATGATTAAAGTTTGAAATACAGTAGTCAATTTGAAATGCCCTATCTTATCCTATAAAAGGAGTTGGAAGGTACGTTATACAATCACTCCTACTCTAGAGAACCTTTTGGGTGGATGTATAAATGTAGACATGTATGTGCTCTTCACAATATTGTTCTAAAAGAGTAACATTTCTCCGCACATCTGCAGATATCAAGATATACACACAATTTAAATTTCAGGATCTTTTTGCATTTTTAATGTGAAAGATCTTTTTTCAGAAAAATATAGCCATTGAAAAGACTCTTATGGCAATCGTGCCCGATTGCTCATTTACCCGTGGGCAAGTACCCTATTAGGATCGGGCATGTTCCACATGTCCTACCCATATGGATATGCTAACGGGCCAAAACTTATGCCCAACGGGCATAGGTAGCACCTAACAATGCCTGCTTCACCCATTTACCTGTCACAAGAGTCTAATAGATAGATCCCGCAAGTGATTACCGTATAAAACTAGAACTTCCTAAGTTTCCTTGACCCCACCAGACAGCTGCCTCCTCTAGTCCTCCCACACACAAACGCGTCCCACGCGAACACCCATGTCTTTGCCCGTGCGGCATGCGACCTGGCTGCTGCTCCACATCGAGTCGGCTCCCCTGTTCCTTTTCTCAATACCTTCACCGGCTGCTTCTAAGCAGCCATCATCGATCAGCCTTGCAGACACATCTTGGCGATTGAAAGTCTGGACAGATCTAGTCCACGAGGACACTCGTTGGGATCCTTTGTGGACATTTACTTTCAGACCATGGTTCATTTTTTAAGGCAGTGCAGTCTGATTTCATCCCCTTTTCATGCTTGTTTTGTTGTCTTTAGGACATTTCACAAACATGTTTTAGCAGGAAAACGGGCATGCCTGGAGGCGACGGGAATGGGCCAAGGCTATCATTTTATTTCCTTAATAAGAGGGCTCATTTGTACTTGATTTCTGATATCGGCGGGTTGTTGATTAAAAAAAAAAAGATCAGCAGAGATAGTTGAAGGCACGGAGACCGAATATGCCTGAGTTTGGGAAATCACACCTGGAGATATTAGAAGTGAGAATGCTGACATGAGTAACGAGAAATCCTTTGATTTAGTTAGAGGAAGTAGGAAGCCGAGCATTTGGAACTAGCCGTTATAGGGTTTTCTTGCTCCTTAGTTTAGTCAAGTAGGCGAGGACATTTCCATCGCGAAGGATTCATCGCTTATCAATTTTGAGTAAAAAGTCTTCCTGCCTCGTAATATCATAAATTGCTGATGTGAAAAAGGTCAAGATAGAGGAGGGCGATTGGGAGCCAGCCATTACTTGCACGGGGTCAGCAACCTTGGATCGATATGGTTCATTCCTGGGCGATGCTCTTTCAACGGTTGTAGGCTGCAACTCACCTGCATGAAGCAGGAATCGCTAGTAATCGCGAAATGGTGAATTGAGGTAGAGTAGACCGATGATCCGGTAGTCGGCTTCTTCTCGGCTAGTTCATGTTCATGCTTAAATTTTAGCTATTTACTTATTTGCTACCGAAGCTAAGGCATTCATGCTGATTACTCACTCTTTCAATGCTATGTCTTTAAGACATTGAGCGACCTAAAGATCTTGTCAAACAATACAGGCTTTCTCCCAAAGAATATCCCACTTTGTTGGCTGGCCTAGGCAAAAGTCGTCGGAAATATTGAACGCCATCCGAAGTTCCATGCCCGTCGAGAGTAATGAATAGGGAATGGATTCTAATCCTCGAGGGGATATCCCCTCGTATACTTTTTTTCTCCTAAATTCAATACAAATAGTTATGAAAAATTTAAAAAAAAATTTGACAATATAAATTATAGTGGCATTTATCACTCCAAAAAAATCAAGTTCAAATTCAACCTACACATTGAGAAAAAAAAAAGACAAATTTAAGTGTGAATAATACCACTACTATTCATACGCTGGATTCGCCTTTTTTATATCTCAATGTGTGAGTTGAATTTGAACCTAAGATTTTATGAAGTGGTATACATATGCTATATCAGTGTTATCAAATTTTTCAAAAATTTTTCATAACTATTTAATAGGTTTTTAAATAAATGAGGGGACATCCCCTCGAGAGATAAAAACAGTTTCCGCAATGGACATGCCTGATGGTCATGGGCATGCACTATCCGTGCCCATCAATGCCCAATTGCCATCCCTAGAAAAGAGTGAGAATCTTGCACAGTAACATGTCACAAATATATACTCACTCCGTCCCAAAATAACTGTTATCTTTTGTCCATCTCGTTTGTCCCACAAAAACTTCATCTTTAAAACAATCAGTGTATTAAAAATTATAAAAATAAGGGACAAATACATTGGAGTTTGTTAAAGTGAGAAACAGATGCATTGAAGTTTGTTAAAGTGGGGAGATAAATGTATTGGAGTTTACCAAAGTATATGGTACTTTAGTCTTTTAACTTTAACTTTATATTGGTATGGGTGAGATGGGCTAAAAATAAAGTCTTTTGGGGACGGAGGTAGTATGAAGAACATGTCTAAAATAGGCAACAGTTAGGTGTTTATTTTTACAATTATTCGAGGCGTTTGCAACTTGTTTTGTGGAGTTGAGCGGAAATTTGTAGGGTTAAAAATTATATAGAATATTTCAATCACAGCAAATAAGCAGGAAAAATCAGTAAGGACTCACCAGTTTTTAACAGGAGAGAACTGTGTAAAACATGTTACTTTCATCTACCTTTCAAATTTTAATTTAAATTCCAGCAGGCAACTCTGACAGGCGCTAGTCTGGCAACCGTTCCTAAATTAAAAGGGAATATCACAGATTCAAAGTTTCTAATAGGAGAGCTAGTACCCAATAAAAAATGTCACTTTAAGCTATACTTATCCAGATTTAAATTCCATCGGTCAAGTTTGGCTTGAAACTGTTACTGACATAAAAATGCCATTGAACTGTCAGGTGGGAAGTAGCCCAAATCACCAGGACAAGGGAAAACATACATGAAACAAAATATACCTGTAGTTTAGGTTCTTGGGACAGTATCCTGGTACCTGGATGATTTCCAGGTCGATACTTTACAGCATGAATTTTGACCTGCAAGAGAGGAAACCACCAATGAATCAGTTCACTGTCAACTCTGGTTGACAAACATAAAACCAATCAAGATTTGATTTATACCCAACATCGCATGATGTCCCAAATTACAGACATAGGGGCATCCGTTTTAAGAGCTAGTGGATCCACATGGCTGCCTGATATTTGATAACCAGTATTTCTGATAGCAGATTGAAACATAGAAATCGTTGGATTGGTGCACTTCAGTGTTGCACACAAATTGTGAAGGCTAACAAATAAAGGTGCTTTGGGCAATTCCTGCACAAGAAAATGGCATTTATGATCTACGGATCCAATGCATATGTGAAAGCTGTAATAAGTAGAGTTTATTATGCAGTAAGTATAAAAAAAAAAATTTGCTCCTAAGCTGAAGAATTTGATTTCAGCAGAACATGTTGTGAAAAAGGTTACTCCCTCCGTTCCAAAATATAGCAACTTTTAACTATGAATCTGGACAAGTAAATAACTATGGAATACGACTGAGGAAGTGCAGTTGAAGATTATCATATTCAAATCGCAATGGTGGTCAAGAAACAAAGTGGCAACAGTCGACAATCTGGGCAGGGTTCCACACTAAGGTAGCGTTTGGCAGGAGGGGGAGGGGGAGAAAACTCTCTCGTTTCCCGTGAGCACGCTTCCCGAACTGCTAAACGGTGTATTTTTTGCAAAATTTTCTATATAAAAGTTGCTCTAAAAAATCAAATAAATCCATTTTTCAAGTTTGTAATAATTAAAACTTAATTAATCATGTGCTAATGGCTTGTCTCATTTTGTGTGCGCTGAAACTTTCACCCCCTCCCCTCCTGCTGAACGCACCCTAAGAAATAAAAATGTTACCAGATGAATCCACATATCTTAAAGTAAACATTGACACTCATTTCTTGCCATGTACACCTGGAGTGGATAAGCCGTTGTCATCAGGCATGGCAGTGGCACCATGAAAGCAGCAGGTGCTTAATGTAGGGTGCCTAAATTATCAGAATGCATTGCAGACCGAACTTACATCTCTTCTACATATTTCATTGCTAACTTTTAAACCCAGAATAGGTAACATCATCAGATCAAAACAATGGTAGCAGTAATGCAATTGGAGTGAGCTTGAGGCGAGTGATACTAAAAGAAGCAAACATAATGCTAGCCAGCAGTTTAATCTTTTTAAGCTTATGTGGATAAGTTGACAATAATGTAGCACATGCGCTGGCAAAGTTTGATGCAGGCAACCTCGTGTCACAAGGTAAGTGAAATTGAATGAAATGTTCTGCTTTGCTTGCATTTCTGTTTAGTCGAAAGTTCATTGTCTAGAACAAAAGTCAAGTATTCTGTTTGATGTACTCTTTCTGAGTTGTATTCGCATAACTTGCATAGGAGTTTACTTAGCATGGCATATAACTTCCAATCGACATGCAGACTCCTAGTTTACTGAATTGAATAGTGAAATATCGCTGAGTGCCAAACTACCCTTTCAAATACCAGATTAAAAATCGATGTCTTCTAAAGATAAAGATGGAAAATCACTAAATGTAATCCATACATTGTATCAGTTCATACGATATATAATGCCAACCGAAAGAGCCTGCTTTGCGTTTTGGTATCTCAGTTGTGCTTAGTTTAAGAAAAATCAACAAAAGCACAAAATATTGCAGATACACAAAAGAATATGTGGTTCTTTAACACTCCTGATGTTTTTTTTCTTAGAAAGGTATGTTGTAATTTACTGAACACAACTGGAATCTACCCTAACCGTATCAAGCGGTTTTCTCATCACTATCATAATTGCATCACCAAAAAAGTGCTTGCACATAGATAATCTTACATACCAGTAAATACACTTCTACATACTAAAGAGAAACCCCTTGCTTGCTTGCAGCTTACATTTGAGTGGATTTTCTCTAGTGCATATAGTCAATGCCTAACAAAGGCGAAAAGAACTAAAAAAACAGGGACTTACCTCTGATACTGATGTCATTATAGCTGAAATCTTTGCATAAGCTGAATATGCACAACTCATAGCCTGGATACTTGACAATATGGAAGCAGCCCATTCTTTGTCATGCATAGGATCACTCCATATAGGTCCCCCCATAACAAAGTTATGGCCACATTCAGAACATTGCTGAGGCACAATAGGGGAAAAATTTGGTAGGGCAATATTCCTCTTATCCTGAAACAAGGGATCACATCCATAAGCACATCATGCAAGAAAAAGAAAGAAGAATAAGAAAGACTACCTTTGAGTTAATCCTTCCAATGTTTTGTAGGTGAAATGAACTGCATCCGCTACACTGATAGACATGTGCCAATTTAAGAGGTGAGCTTTTTACTGTGCTAGCTGAACTGCATGGAAAAGCTACACTTGTAAATTTATTGCGGGCCATAAAAAAATAATCAGAATAGCACAAATAACATAAATCCTATGGAAAATAATGTGTCAAGGAAAGGAATAAGCAGGCAAGGCAACAACGTGAAGATTCGCACAAAGACCCTAATGTAGAAATCCATATGCACTGATATTATAGGAACTATATAGCGCTTGTGGCGGATGGCATGCAACTGCAAGAGAAAAACAAACAAAAATATTTCCAGTTATAGTGACATTAGGAGAATGCAAGAGAACTAACTCAAGTCTTACCTCAATACAAGCAAGAAGAATCCTCAGGGCCATCTCATGGCAGTGTTTGCCCCTTAATGGATAAGACCCATACCTGGAGGTACATAAAATTAACATAGTTAGGAATTGGTACAGTCATGTGTTTAGCAATTGGTTTCATGTATAAAACTAACTTGGAAAAGCAAACTTCTGCATTGCCGCCAGCAAGCACAGCCATGTCTGTAGCTGAGCACATCAAGATGCCACCATCTGCAACGCACTGAACTGCCGAATCCAGAAATGAAGCCGGTGATCCATAAGGGTCAAGGTCAACCTGATTCAAGAAGTATAGGGCATTAATACAGAGTAATATGGATAAATATTTCCCCTGGAACTTGGGAAATTTGGACCATGTGCAGATGAGATGGAAAAATATGAGAATGTTACATAATTTTTATTCCTTTAGTAACTTAGAACAAGCAATTAACCCCCTTGATTACTAAACATGCCATACTCAAAATTGCCTAATATCAACCATTAATACATACAGGAACATCTAGATTGGTCACTTGAAGCCAAAATTACATCCATAAAATTGCATTGAATAATTGTTTGCTAACATATTACTTCCTCCGTTTCTTTTTCTAACGCTTGCATGCCAATT
Source organism: Oryza meyeriana var. granulata (assembly GCA_003991445.1). NCBI lineage: Eukaryota > Viridiplantae > Streptophyta > Magnoliopsida > Poales > Poaceae > Oryza > Oryza meyeriana. The sequence goes on from RYFJ01000212.1 coordinate 284,360, forward strand.
TATTGCTTCTTTCCCTTGTTTGCCCTTATTTATTGCATAATCGCTCTCTTGAAACACATCTCACTAATTTGACTAATTGTTGGTCAAAGTCTATAATGTGACTTTTTGAAATAAAAATACGCTAAATATCCATGAGGGGTACAATTTAAGTTTAAAAAAGATCTTCGGATGGGTGCCCCCAATTGTTTGATACATAAGCAAGAATATATTAGCATCCATAGGCTGCAAGCCTAAGAAAAAAAAAGAATCACATGACTTATCATATAGACCCTTTTTTTTAATGGTCCGTCTGCAGAACTTTAGCGATGTGGCATTATGCTCAAAAATCAAAATCTTGAGCAACAATGTTGAATATTGAAACATCGGATTATGAATCTTCCATGCCTGTATAAAGAGAAGAGTTTTATATCTGCTGGACTTGGTTTTCTAATATGTGGAAGGAATGGCAGCAAACAGATATTTCCTTATTTGTACAAGTTTAAGTATTGTTCTACCTAACCATCAGACTAGCTAGTACAACATAACATCATACCTAATTAGCTAGCACTCAATTATTCTTGCCAATAAAACTTATACGTTTAAAAGTAATAAAGCCATACCACATCAAATTCTTTGGGGTGGGTGAGCATGTAAACACGTGCATCAGCAAGATGTGGTACCACCTTTGAAGACGCAACACTGCCATTGTGTTGGACATTTTTTTTACAGGCCTCTATAGCTACTGCAATAATAAAACAAATTTTAGAACCATCATACAGAACAAAGGGTTCTTTGAACTGGATAAAGGGTAGTAATCAGAATATTCTGAAAAAGCATCTTCAACATTGTCATAGAAATATAATATGTACCTTCATTGTTGTCAACAGCTATAACTTCCCCAATCCCATCTACTTCAAGGGCATACCTAATGGCTCTTAATCCCGATGCAGCTAAAGCCTGCAAGACCCATGGCAAGAAGAAACTGATGAGAAAAAGACAGGATTGTATATGAAATTATGCAAGCTCTATTTACTCTATCTATTCAAAGCATAAATCTCTGTATTAAACTAAACTCCATACAAAATGTCCAAATGTTTAAGCATATCATAACATCACAATTTTGTCTTACCATCATTATACAACAGTTGTGCCACTAAGTATAGGTATAGATTCATGGGGTGTGTGTGCAGGCTCATACGTGTGCGTGTATGTGCATTAGTGCAAGAATTCAATGATGCACCTCAAGAACTTTTGGTGCTCTACAGCTAGTTTCTTCACTCAATGCCTTGTCTTCAGATCTTCCTCTTACGTGGCCCAATTCTTCAGCGTGATGTTTCGGCAGTATTTCAGCATGTCTTCCTGGTTCATCGTGGGAAATGCTTGGTAAGTAATTAAACAAAGATAGGTAGTAGAGCAATAAGTAGTGCATGTTTTTCCCAAACTAAATACCTTTTCTTAATTTGATATCATGCTCTTCCCGTCTTCTCGAAATAAACGACCTCAATACAGCAACTGAAAGATCCCTGTTGTTAACCTGATAATTTTAGTTCGAAAAAAAATCATAAGTACAACAATGGAAACATTTGTTTAAAGCCGTCTTCAAAAGAACTTCAAACCATCCATGAAATTCTTGGACAGCAACTATTATCTGATTTACTAATTGGACAGAGGAAATGTGCGAAGACAATTACAGCATTGTCTAACAGACTAACAGTGCAGATAATATATGCAAAATAAAACAGTAGTACCCATTTTCTTTGCTAGATTGGTGTCGACCAAAAAACAAACAAATTTCAAGTCAAGTAACTATTACTAAATGCTTATTGCTCCAGTCTTCGAATTTCAAACAAGTATGCGCCCCTCAGGTGAAGCCTCAAGTTCGCCAGCCCTAACAACTCCAAACCCAGACAGCACAGAGCCACAAAGAGACGAGATGCGAAGATGCGGCACCTGGGCCTTGTTGTAGAAGACCGAGTTGGACTCGTCGGCGAAGATCTCCGCCCTCCCTTCCCTGATGGTCGCCGGGAACCCTCCGCCACCGCGAGCCCCGGGCGGCTCTGGGAGGGAGGAGGCGGATGAGGAGGAGAAAGAGGAGGCGAGCACGAGGCGGAGGAGGACAAGATTCGTCGACGGGTTGAGGCGCGGATTGAGAATCCGGGAGAAACAGAATGCGAGGGGCATCAGTTTGGATTCTGAGATGAGATTGGGGGCGACGCCCAACATCCTGGGACTCATCTCCTCTCCGCTCCTCTCTTCTCTCATCCGAATGACTTGCTTGTTTATCTGCCACGTGTCCAGCACAAATCGCAAAGCAACGATCTCTACTACTCCTGTCCTACCCAAGGTATAGATTTGGTCTGGTTCATGACTTAGTTTGAAGGTGAGTAAAGAAAAGAAAGAAGAAGATTATATAAAACGAGATAAATCATTAATATATAATTAATTAAATATTAGTTATTATAAATTTAAAAAATAAATTTATATGATTTTTTTAAAATAACTTCTATATATAAAATTTTTAAAAAAACATACCGTTTTAAAAAAGCATATCGTTTAACAGCTTAGAAAGTATGCTTACAGGTAAGAAGGTTTTTAACCAAACCTCTGAATTCCAGCGGTACCTTAGTAATCATGTGCATATGTTAGTTTTCCTTTGATTCACCTTTGTTTTGAGCTAGTTATTTTCTTCCTGTTTTGTTGGGCTGGCCAAGCACCCCACGTGGTGGTGACGTTAGCACGTTCGAGTCACGCGCCACGACCGGGACGTCTGAGATGGCACACGTCGCGATCCTGCCGTGCGTGCATCTCACAGGCCACGATGGCCACTTACTTTGTTGTTTTGCCTTCCTTAGATAGGAGGAGAGAGAGCAGAAAATGTCGTGAAGTTTGGGCAGCACCAACTCCCTGTTCTTGTGCTCTACTTTTGTTTCCTCTGCTCTTGGTGTTTATGTTCTGCTCACCAAGTGTTCATTCAATTGTCACATGCACGATTTACGGCTGAGGGACAGACAAATAGTATCAGAGCGAAGTCAGCACCAGTCACGGGAGGATCTAGGACTCCCCCTAAGAGTGCACCATGGACGCTCCTCTTCTCGGCCCTGCAGCGGAAATCGCGATGGCAAGAGGTATGAGGTGGTCGTGCATCACCTTGTCAAGGAGGTTGGGTTGCATAACCAACGCTCACGAAGATGAACTACAGCGACTAGGCGCTCATGATGCACGCCATGCACTAGGCGAGAAGCCTTTGGGACACCATCGACACCAGCGCCGTCGGATTCCAGGAGGACCAAATGATGCTAGGGGTGATACATCGCGCTGTGCCACCGGAGATGATCTCGACAATCGTTGTCAAGGAGATGTTGTATCTGCAAATGTAACGAAAAAGAAAGGAGAATGGCTCAACTCACGCACAACTATGCGGGCCAAATTTCAATTAAATAACCACAGCTATGAATAACTGGGAAGTATTACAAAAGAATGAAAGATGATTGGGAGCCTACTATACATTCCCACTCACCAAGTAAAGAAAACATAATGCCAAAAATAGAGTATACATGCTAACTTTGACAGTATCCATAAGTGGTTGATACAGCCGTGTGCACACCGTGCTGATGGTCACCACATCTTGAGGACAGCCCCTTCCTACGCCAATCGATGTTGCCGTCATCGATCCCATCTGGCGACCACAACGCTGCTCCGACGTCATGTGAGCCGCAATGCATCCTTCGTCCACAGCTACCCCTGACTCGATGTCGTTTCGCAACCACCGAATGATCTGGTGAGAGGGTTCGTGAGAATCACGCAAGGTGAGGGGGAGCGCCTTGCATTACAGGGGAGAAGGGAAGTATGAGGCAGCTAGGATTTGTAGTGAACGAATCTGTCACACCCCGCCCTGACACCGCTATACAGACAGCGCCAAGGAAGGTGCACTGTGTACTTAGAGAAGAGGGAGAAAAACAACAACAATAAGAGGGTGAGTACTTTCATACTCCGCAAACCACTGAAAAATGTGATTATGCAATATTCAAAGGAAAGGTTGGTCTTATTTTAGCAAGTATTTTCTTTAAAACATTTTCCAAACTCTAAGTGTGCGGTTTTTACAAATCCTTTTGGAAAGAGACTCACCGTCTTGATCCATCCGTGAGTTTCTTTGCAACAACTCAAGCGAAAAAGCCAAATTTTAGTTTTATTTATTTTATCCTCTTTTCATCTATTAGTCTCTTCTCACTTTCTTAAAATCACCGTCAATTGTCTTATCTCCAAACCATTCTACTTATCACTCCTTGTACCTTGACTCTTCTGAGCCTTCCACATCCTATAGCCATCCCCTTCCTCTTGGGAAGCCTACTCTATGATGTTATCCGGCATCTCGAGTCACACAGGTCCGTTTCAAACTAACTAGATCATCCATCAGTCACACAGAGTGACTCTGGCAATGATTCCTATCCTACAAACCAATTTCACAAAGCACAGGCAAAACAAAAACTACGTTAAAAGAATCACCTCACATTCGTCCTTAACCATGAGCGTGATTATTCGAATAGTTTGACTAAACTCTGCAGAAGTTGCACCCTTTACCCACACGACACGAATATGACACCGTCGGCATCAGAAGTTTGTAACAAGGCTTCCAAAACTAACCCATAAATATCCCATGCCACATAGTTGGTCAAGTCCACAACAAGTATCAAGCAAGAACAACCATCGTCTACTCATGATACACTGGAATACTCTTACACCTACCGGTATCGTAATCACGTATAGAGACAAGTGCCACAAAGGGCTATCATTAGAACATCAAAACGCAAACTCCGTCTCCTTATCCCCGGTGTCCACAACCACTGGCATACAAGATAAACAAGAATTAGCAATTTTCTTTTCTAGGAGTATCTCACGATACCCAACTGGTCGTACTATAGATGGTTGGATGGAATTCTCCAACGAATCGGTCCTTATATACAAATATGGCACCGTGCCACACAGGCAAGAATACCGCATCAGAAGTTTTCGCAAAACATCATTTTCCTTTCAAACCCACTGACACCAAGTGTCGGGTTTTCCAAAACAGTTCTCATCCCAATTTTCCCAAAGTCGTCATTTATCAGTGTATGTGGAGGGTTTGACCGATACCCACACTCAGATGAGCACGAATACCGAAGTACCAATTTAGTGGAGCGACAAGGATTTTAGGGTTCACAATCAAACTAAGGAAAGTAATGTATCTAATAGGTAGGTCCGTTGGTTGCTCATAAACCGAAGCCAATAAAATTAAAGTGTACGCTAAACATGCAATTTCGCAATCAACACATTTCATAAATTAGGAGTAATATGATCGAAGAGTGGCTTGCCTTGGTCTTGGTCGTTGAATCTTCGAAATATGCGCGTCGGGTGAATTTCCGGAACATCCGTTATGAGATCCACGAGAGAAAGCAACATAAAATCCTAAAAACACATAATATTTATTATTAACTAATACTTCTATTAGATATATCTCAATTTTAGAACAATTCTAAAATTTGAACGGAGTCATACGGACTTACGGTTGAGCAGTTATGAATTTTCAAAGTTTAAACTATTTTCTGGAGAAGAGAAAAACGTTTATTGAAAATGGCAGGGGAATATTCCAAAATAATATTCTCCTCGAGAGACTGGCATGCGGGGCCCACTGTCAGTGAGAGACAGCAGAGGGTGAGTGTATGGCTCACGGTAGGCCGGGTTCAAGGAGTAGAAGAGGGAGGAGGAGGTACGTGGACTCGGCTCACACGGGAAAGTGCACGGTGGACTGGGGAGGTCGGCCCATATGTCGATGACTTGGTTTACCGCGGACCAAGCTCACGGGCCGAAGGGCCTGGGTGGATGATGCGGCGACAGAGTTGCTGGCCGGGCTGAGGTGTCTGTGACATGGCGCCAACGTGACGAGCACGTCGGATGGAGCTGGGGAGAGGAAGCCGACAGGACCTCTCTGTTACAACTCATTTTACATGTGATCAAAATACCCAGGCAACCGCAGGCTTAGGAGGGGGCATGTCCCTCCCGAAGCAACGCCACTGTTGGCAACGGTTGCATCTCGCAACTGTTCGTACAGTATATATATGTAATCACTACAGTGTAATCATCCAAGAAATGACAGAGAGATCATTCACAGAATCCGATTTCTAACACGTTATCGGACACTTTGCTCTTCACTGAAGAAGGCCAAAAGCCGAGACAAAGGAAGAAGAGGAAAATCAAGGCATGGAAGACAACGATTTTCACCTTTGTGAACATCACCGCGCAGCAATGCGCGGTGTGATGTCCTCCATCCAATCCATTGGTGATATCCTTCGCCATCTTCTTCGTCGCCGTCCCGGAGAAAGGCCCGGAAGCCGACGGACACTGGCTCGCCACCGTGTTCGTGCCGCTGTGGAGCGCTGCCGCTCCGGCATGGCACGGACTTTGGTGCAGCCACAAGTGAAAGCCGCCACTGTTAGAGCCGCCGTGGACGCTGTTCACGCCCGCGCCGAGGCTCCCGTTGCGGCACCACCTCCACCACCGAAGAGGAACCTCATCGCCACCGGGCACCGGTCGACGCCGAAGCGACGTCGACCGTGGGCGGAGCACGGCGTCAGCAAGCCGACGCCGGCAAGGCCGCAGGGGAGGACCACGACGCCGCGCGTCGCCCCTACAGCCCCGCGCCCGGCCAACTCCGTCGCGCCGCCCGTCGCCGGCGGCACTTCACGCAGAGGACCGGTGACCCCGCACCCGGACGACTACGTCGCGCCGCCTGTCGCCGGGACGTCAGCGCCGCGTGCCGCCTGGGCTGAAGGAAGCGTGCCGAGAGGAAGAACGGCGGCCCAAGCCGCCGACGCGCGCAGGACCCTGGCCCCTCGCCGGGGAGCGCGTCCCCTCTACCGCCGGCGGATCCACGCCGGCGCAGCGGCGAACCGCCGTCCCGGCCTCTACCGCCCGTCGCCGGTACCCAAGGCCTCCAATGGCTTCATTGTGGAGGAAGACTCCTCGTCGGGGGAGTCACCCTCAACGGACTAGAGGAAGACGGGGAAACAGTGAGGGGGAGGCGGCCTCTCGCCGGCGCCGGCGTTGGCCGGCCGTGCCGGCTGGAGAGGCCGTGTCCCATGGTGGCGACGGCGGCGGTTGAACAGTGGGGGGGAGGAGCAGTTAGGGTTTGCTCCTCCTCCCCCCCGATCCGATCTATACCGGCCGAATGGGCCGGCCGCCCAAGCCCATTAACGCCCCCCCCCCCACTGTGTGCACTGTATATTTTTGTAACGCCCAGAAATTCGCACCGAAATTCTGAACATTAATGTGTAATAAATCCCTGCCCAGGAAAGCCAGGATACACAAACCAAGTTGCCATACAGAGTGTCTTACAAACAGAGTAAACTGTATATTACATAAATGCAGCGGAAAAAGGTAAAACGGAGTCTATAAACATCTGGCCAAGCAGCCGATTCCATTCCCACAGGCACCTTGACGGCGGAGCCAGCCTATTCCTCAGGATGATCTTCATTTGACGCGTCCTCCAACACTTGGGGGGAAAATTGGAGCAAGGCTGAGTACCACCCACAGTACTCAACAAATCACACCCACCAATATGCATATGCACAGGGTACAAAGATGGGATAGGGTTTATTTGCGGAAAAGCAGTTGCAAAAGGGAAGTAGTTCACAAACAGTAAAAAGTTGATTTAATTAACAATATTAACTTCCACTGATTAACGTTACACCACGTTAACCAGGCCCAACCATTCCCAACCGATTGACGCTAAACCACGTCAACCAGTCTCCACTGATGAACGCTACACCACGTTCACCAGACACCTCCGGGTACCGTTACACCACGTTACCCGGACTCCACTGATTAACGCTACACCACGTTAACCAGTCACCACCGGACAACGTACCACGCTGACCAGTTTTTCCCGACCAACGCTAAACCACGTTGACCAGGCCGCGCTGATGGAAGTTACACCACGACCACCAGGCATAACTGATGAGAGTTACACCACACTCACCAGTCTCCACCGATTAGCGTTAAACCACGCTAACCAGTCACCCCCGGTCAACTCAACCACGTCGACCGGACTCACACCTTCCACAACACCGGTTTGATAAAACAGGATTAATTATCTAGGGTGAGACTAATCACGGTGAGTCTTGGCCAATGTGCCTATTACCGCGGGCGCGGCTATTCGAATAGTTTTACTCTGATCAGAGGTGTACAACTGTACCCACAAGACACAGCCCCCACACACGTTCCCGTGTGCCAGTACATCACTACGATGTCCCGTGCGAGGCTGTGACAGGACCGTTCACGCAACCCCTCCCTAACCATCCACACCACGCTGAGGTTGCACCTGCCGACAGGGCACGCCATATTGGCCAGGCTACCCCCCTTGCGCCACGGTGAATCCGGCAGCCGATCAACCCTACCCCGGGCCGACCCAACTCCATCACGCCCACCCTCTTCTTCGGTGCCTAGGAGAGGGAGAAGAAACGCTTCAAGCCCAGCCGTTGCCCACGCTGGCTTGTGGCAAGTACGGGAAGTTGTCCAAGTGGTTCCCGCGAACCGGTCCTTAATTGTCATGGGTGTGACAAGCAAAACCATACACCCACAGCCCACCATTTAGGTCAAAATTTTAGGAATTTAACAACAACCTATCCAAGGTTCCATTTTTCCGACATTGAGTCGAATCATATAAAAAGACATTATTTAATTCCCAGGTGAGCTATGTTGCTAAGCATGGCTAAGCATCCTAGGGATTATATTCTACTCATATTATTACCCAGGTGACAAGGATTTAGTCATCAAAACTAAGGCTTCATCCTGACATTGTATAGGCAATACCAATCCACATGAATTATTAAAATAATGCAGTTTATTTGCGTAAACAAAGCAATTTAACGAAAAATGGGTACAAATTGATCAAAGTATCAGTGCGACTTGCCTTGCTCCGGCTCAAGGTATTCGGCTACGATCTCGAAATACGCAGGAGAATTACCGGCGTCGGATTCTACAACAAACAATGCATAAATAATTAAAAACAGTACATGGGGGTCAACAAACATGGGCTGAAAGTATTTTTAATGGATTCTTGGCATTTTTCTGGATTTAATGAAATTTGAATGGATTTAATCAGAGTTCGCATGAAATAGTTATGATTTATTGAATTTTACTGCTATTTTCAGAGTGAATATAATTAACCAGTGATTTAATGCGCATTAACCGATTTAAAGACGTCACCCGAGAGGGAGGCGACGGCGCACAGAGGCGGGCGCACCACGTGGCGCCACCGCGGCAACCACGCGGGCGAGCGAGCGGATGGCCCCGATCTGCCACCCGGCAGATCGGACGGCCCCGGGGAGCGGCGGCCGAAGCCAGCCGTCCCGAGCGGGAGGCGGCGGCGCGCACGCGACCCGATGGTCGACGACGGCGACCACCCGGCGCGGCGGCGACCACACGGAGGGGCGGAAAGGAACGGGAAAACGAAAGGGGTTCTCACCGGCGGCTCGCGACGGCGAGCGACGGCGCGAAGACGATGGTGGCGACGAAAAAGCGGCGACGGCCTCGGGACGACGTCGGCGACGGAACTCCGACGGCGGGGAACGGGCGAGAGGTGATTGCCGAGGTGTCCTGGAGGATGAGGAGGATGGGAGAGGAGTTAGAGCGGAGAATGGAGACACGACGCGGCAGGAATCACCGGCCGGAAAGGAGGCGGAAGGCCGATACTCACCGTGCGCGCGGGCGAGGCGGTCCGGCGAGCTTCGACTTCCACGGAGTGGCGGCCGAGATGCGGCGCGGCACGGCGGAGGTGCTGGCGGTGGCGGGGTGGCCTGACGGCGTCCGGAATGGCGGCGAGCGGCGGCCGGAGGCAGCGAAAAAACGATGGAGCTCGGGTGCGCGGTGGCGACGGGGTTCTGGGGCACTGGAAAGCTCGGCGTGTTGGGGAAAAGATGGAGGAGAGGGTGGAGATGGTTTTTATACAGTCGGCCGGGAGAGATCGAGGCCGAACGGCTCCAATCGCGCACGGGAGAGTGGACGGCGGCGTGGGCATCGTGTGCGAGATTCTTGGGAGAGAGGGGACGTGGACGCCGTAGAACTCGGGGGAGTGGGGCGGACTCGGTCCGCGACCGTTTGAACGAGTGGAGGGCGCGCGGGAGGCGGCGCCGGATCGGATGGCTCCGGGGAATTTCCCCTCCGCCCGATTCGGACGGAGGAGGAAGATGATGATGACGGGCGGGCCCGGCCTGTCAGCGGGTGCGCGGGGAGCGAGGGCGCGGGCGCGGGCGCGAGGAGCGAGGGCGCAGGCGCGAGGAGGAAAAGGCCGGGGAGGGAAAAAAAAAGGACCCGGCCTGTGGCGCGTAGGGAATGGCGGCACAGGAGCGGGCCAGCGGCCCAGCGATGAAGAAAAGGAGAAAGCAGAGAAAACAGAAGGGAAAAGAAAAGGAAAAAGATTTCCAGGACGATTTAAATTCCGATAAGCGCTTTTGATTTATTAAAAATAGTTCCTCTGCTCTGTAAATTCCACTAAAAATCCAGTTAATGTATTTTGGCACAGAGAATACAAGAAAAATATTCTCGGCCAGGATAATTTATTATCTTGCATTTTACACCATCAATTAATTTCTCTAGCCATTTTAAAATTCCTTTTCTTAGGTATTTTCTCCGGTAAAGTTTCTGTGTGGCTAAACTAAGGGTGTGACAATTTTGCAGTTTAGGCCCTATAGTTAAATAAAACTGCAAAAATATCCCTCTGTTTTTAAGTATAAGTCCCTGTACTTATTACAAATTGTAACAATTTTGTTATAATTACAATCCAGACCCTATGAGTACTGGATTTTATGTAAATGTTCAAAGTGGATGTCCATGTGCATTCCCAATAACATTTTACATATTTGGGACCATCTAATTGCAGTTTATTTACTCGCAATTTAATTATCGACCATGTTTAAATTTTGCAAATTATTAATTTTTGCAAATTTAAAATTTTGAATTCCCATTAATTAAGTTATTTTACTTAATTCCATTGGAATTCATATGCATAATATCAATAGAAATTCTTCGACTTATTGAAAATCATGACAATGGCAACTACTACAAAATATCTGTAGATTATACCACCGACATCTACTACAATAATTTGTAGATTATGTCAACGGTATCTACTACACTTGTAGATTATGCTTTTCAGGCATCTACTACAACATTTTGTAGATTATGCCCTTTGGCATCTACTACAATTTTGTAGATTATGCCTAAATTAACGAGACAACTCGTTCAAAATTGGTGTTTACCACCAAGACATGATTTTCGATAAACATGAATATAACACAAAACTATGGAGACTAAAAGGCATCTACTACAAGTTTTGTAGACTATGCCATTAGCAACGAGTTATCTCGTCCATAGGGTTATATTCCATACTTGAGGTTTACGCTATTATGGATGTAAGACACATCTTGTATTCAGATATTTGCATATTATTACAACAATTACCATACAAAATTAATTTACCACATGTAAATTAATCAATTCATGGTATTTCTTACATAGGACATAGATGGCCGCCAAAGAGTTTGAGATTCTCGCTCTTGATGGCCACAACTACCCTACATGGGCAATGGATGTCAAGGTCAGCCTAGCCACTCGAAGCATGTTGGTGGTGATACTTGATCCTCCTGAAGGAGAGGATCCGCCTAATATTGCTGCTAATGTGATGTATACTGTCTTATATATTATAAGAAGTCACATACATCCAGATTTAAAGGCGGAGTATCTCTTCGAGGAGAATCCACGAAACCTATGGTTAGCCCTCAAAAATAGGTACGAACAGCAGAAAGCTGTGATACTCCCAGAGGCTAACTATGAATGGGCACATCTCCGGCTGCAAGATTTTAAGACAGTCGGAGATTACAATCATGCTCTTCATAACATTTGCTCAAAGTTGCGGTTTTGTGAAAAAGAACCCACTGATGCGGAGAAGATAGAGAAGACACTCTCTACCATTCTCCCTGCAGACCGGGTCTTACAGCACCAATGGCGTGCTGCAAATTACCAAACTTATTCTGATCTGATGCACGTAATAACTCAGGCTGAAAAACATAATGAACTCCTGTTAAGGAATAATCAGCAACGCCCTATTGGGGCGGCACCCTTGCCTGAAGTACATACGAATATACATGATCAGAATAAACCAAAGTTCGATGGTAATAGAAACCATCCAAAGAACTTCAGAGGTAAACGCAAACGCAACAGAAAGCAAAGATCTCGTGGATTCCAAAAGGGGAAAGGTAATTTCAAGAACAAAAATAAATCTAACATTTGTCAGAAGTGTGGCTGTCACAGCCATACAACTAAGAAATGCCGGACCCCCAGGCATCTCATCAACTTGTACCTTCAGTCTGTGGCCAAAGGCAAGCCTGCTCAAGACAAGAGGATTGAATCACACTTCAACCTCCAAACCGACAACACCGGTGGAGCAAGCTGTTCTCAGAAGTTTCTAGAGGAACCCAAGAGCACTGAGGCCCCTCCTCAGCAGGGTGAACCCACGACCAATGACAATATGCTTGTGGAGTTTGCTTCACAAGACATATTTGGAGACCTTATATAGTCTTCCAATAACATAGATTCTATGTTAATTATGTCCTAGTATGTGTTGTAATAATACTAAGTTGTCATCTATATTGTATGCTAGTATGCTACAAAAATGTACCAAACCTATTCAGTATTGAATAAATGTTTGTACATAGTCTATATATCTAACAAGAATTTCCAGAATGTTGACACATTTCAAACTTGGCATGATCGCCTTGGCCATCCTGGAATAGGGATGATGCGGAAAATTATCAGCAATTCAATTGGTCATGCTTTTAAGAGCACCAAATTCCCACAATCTTCGGATTTTGTGTGCACCTCATGCGCCACTTGGAAATTGATTTTAAGGCCTTCTTACCTTAAGATCCGAGCTGAACCACTAAAATTCCTTGAACGCATTCAAGGTGATATATGTGGTCCTATACAACCACTAAGTGGACCGTTCAGATACTTCATGGTTTTAATTGACGCATCTACACGATGGTCACACGTGTGCCTTTTATCCACACGAAACCATGCATTTGCCAAATTGATTGCTCAAATTATTAAATTGCGAGCACACCATCCTGAACATCGAATTCAATCAATTCGAATGGACAACGCTGTTGAATTCTCATCGCGTGCCTTCAATGATTATTGTATGGCCCTAGGAATTCACGTTCAGCACTCTGTTCCATATGTCCACACACAAAACGGTTTAGCTGAATCTCTTATTAAGAGAATAAAGCTCATAGCAAGACCATTGTTGCACAATTGCAATTTACCAACATCTTGTTGGGGTCATGCAGTTCTACACACTGCTGACTTAATACAATTGCGTCCAACTGCTTACCATAGCAACTCCCCCCTACAACTAGTACGTGGAAATCCACCAGATATTTCCCATCTGCGAAAGTTCGGTTGCGCTACATACGTGCCGATCTCACCACCGCAGCGTACTGCCATGGGCCCACACAGGAAGCTCGGTATCTATATGGGATATAAATCTCCGTCAATAATAAAATACCTTGAGCCCCTTACTGGGGACCTGTTTACAGCCCGGTACGCTGACTGTATCTTCAATGAAGAACATTTTCCGGCATTAGGGGGAGATTTCAAGTACCAAAAAGAATGCCTGGAAATTAATTGGAATGCTCAAGGCATTTCAGCATTGGATCCACGTACTCAAGAAACTGAACTTCAAGTTCAGAAAATTATTCATTTGCAAAACATTGTAAATAACCTGCCAGATGCATTTACTGATTATAGAGGCATCATAAAATCCTATAATCCTGCCAGAAACGTGCCAGAAAGAGTAGAGGTACCATCAAAAACTACTCAACTCCCAATTCAAAATAAGAGGGGGAGAAGTACGGCACCCAAGGCAGATACAGCTTCTCGCAAGCGACAAAGGAAACAGAAGAATAAATCTTCTGACTCAGTAAATGCAGATCAACGTCAAGTTGATGAAAGCCTCAGGATCCACGAACCCAGATCAACAGTGCACTCTATTACTGATGCTGGGACATCGGAAAACCCTGACTCAAATGTTTTGGGAAATAACAATGAGTCTACAGGGGTCTGTGAAATTTCCACAAATTACATTGATTCTGGAGAATCTTATGATAGAAAGACTACAATTGTCGACAACTATTTTTCTGCAATGATTGCAAGAAACCTCCAAAACGATCCAGATCCCAAGACCATGACAGAGTGCAGAAAGCGCTCGGACTGGAATCAATGGAAGGTAGCAATCCAAGCGGAAATCGCCTCACTTAAGAAAAGAGAGGTATTCACGAAAGTGATACCAACACCTCCCAAAATATTCCCTGTCGGATTCAAATGGGTTTTCGTCCACAAACGGAACGAAAACAATGAGGTGGTGAGATATAAAGCGAGGCTTGTAGCACAAGGGTTCACGCAGAGACCCGGCATTGATTTCAATGAAACATATTCTCCAGTAATGAGTGGAATCACTTTCCGATATCTAATATCTCTGGCAGTACAAAATCATCTATCTTTGCAGTTGATGGATGTAGTGACCGCATATCTTTATGGGTCACTTGATTCGGACATATACATGAAGGTTCCCGATGGAATCCCAATTCCGAATCCAAATGAAAATCGCAATATGTATTGTGTAAAGCTTAACAAGTCATTATATGGCTTGAAGCAGTCGGGAAGAATGTGGTACAACCGACTAAGTGAGTTCCTTTTGCAAAAAGGGTACTCCAACAATGATGATTGCCCATGTGTATTCATCAAGAAGTCCTCAACAGGATTCTGCATAATCTCAGTGTATGTTGATGATCTAAACATCATTAGCAACGCACAAGATATAGATGAAGCACGTAATCATCTAATGACAGAGTTTGAAATGAAGGATTTGGGTAAAACCAAATTTTGCTTAGGTATTCAACTTGAGCACCTTCCCAAAGGCATACTTATACATCAAGCCGCCTATGTCCAGAAAATATTGGAGAAATTCAATATGGACAAGTCATATCCATCGAAACCCCAATGGTTGTTCGATCTCTTGACAGGGAGAAAGATCCTTTTAGACCTCGAGATGAAGGTGAAGAAATACTGGGACCAGAGATTCCGTATCTCAGTGCCATTGGAGCGCTAATGTACCTTGCAAATTGCACCCGGCCGGATATTGCATTTGCGGTAAATCTTCTAGCTAAACATAGCACGGCTCCAACTAAACGCCATTGGGCGGGAGTGAAGAATATCCTTCGATATCTCCAAGGCACCACTGATCTCGGTTTGTTTTTCAATAAAAACAAAAACATGGATCTCATAGGATATACTGATGCTGGCTACCTATCTGATCCCCACAATGCCAGATCACAAACAGGCTTTGTATTCTTACATGGTGGAACAGCCATCTCATGGAAATCTTCTAAACAGACTTTAGTGGCTACATCCACTAATCATTCTGAAATTATTGCCTTATACGAAGCATCACGTGAATGTGTATGGCTTCGCAGAATGATTAACCACATCCAACAATCATGTGGTATTGGTTCTATTGAATCACCTACCATTATCTATGAAGATAATGCTGCTTGCGTTGTTCAAATGCAGACAGGTTACATAAAGAGCAATATCACCAAGCATATTGCTCCAAAATTATTTTTTCCACATCAATTACAAGAAAATAGAGAAATTAGTATCTTGCAAACTAAATCCTGCGATAATCTCGCAGACTTATTTACTAAGTCCTTACCAACTTTCTCTTTTCAGAAATGTATTAAAGGAATTGGTATGCAACGACTCCGTGATTTGCAAGAGTCAGGGGGAGTAAATCTCCTAGACTAAACCTGTCCAAAGCATATATTGTACTCTTTTTCCCTCTTTAACAAAGATTTTTAATGAGGCAATATAACAACGTAAATGAAATAAATAAATATATCATATCTCTGTTTTCCCCCACAGGGGTTTTTGAGGAGATATCAATGATATATATAATAACTTCTCATATTTTTCCTATATGGTTTTAGAGAAGTTATACTAGATTATGACCTAATGGTTATAATCATTTAAAATTCTCCATGAGTTTTTCCTTCTACAAGGTTTCTCAGGGAGATTTCACATATATGTCATATCATTTTCTCCTTATTTTCCCATTGAGTTTTAAAGGAGTTTTTAATGGCATATCAATAGAATGGTTTCTCCTCAAATTTTTCCCACAGGGTTTTTCGAGAAGTTTTTTGAAGTGATGACTCAAGGATGATTACTAGTTGGCAATTGATCAAGGAGGAGTGTTACAACTCATTTTACATGTGAACAAAATACCCAGGCAACCGCAGGCTTAGGAGGGGGCATGTCCCTCCCGAAGCAACGCCACTGTTGGCAACGGTTGCATCTCGCAACTGTTTGTACAGTATATATATGTAATCGCTACAGTATAATCATCCAAGAAATGACAGAGAGATCATTCAGAGAATCCGATTTCTATCACTCTCTCCATTCCTCCCTTCTCTTTCTCTCTTTTCTTTTCTTTTCTCTTTTTTTTTTCTTTCTCTGCGTTTCTTTCCCTTCCTTCGTTCTTCTCCTTTTCCTTGCTTCTCTGTTTCTCTTCTTCTCGCGCGGGCCGGCGGGGAGACAGAGGGGCGCGGGAACGCGGGGCGCCGGTGGCGTACTGTGGAGGGCGAGGGCGGCGGCAGCGCCTCGGCAATCGGCGGCACCGGCGGGATTCTGCGGAGGGGCTCCGGCGGCGGCCTTCTTCGGGATGACGGGGATGGCGGTTCCGGGTTGCTCCTGGCAGGGAGGAGACGGCGGCAGAGGGGCTAGGGATACGGCTTGGCGATGAGGTGACGAAGTTTGTGACGAGCTTCGGTGGAGGAAGACGGTGCGGCAGGGGAGATCGGCGGGAGCGCTGGCGGAGTGGTGAAGAAATCGGCCAAGGCTCGCCTTTTATAGGCCGGGACAGCGGGCGGTTGGGGACATAGGGCGGTAGGAGGTGGCAGGGGCGAGGGTGGCGACGGATCGGCGGGTTAGCTAGGCCGCCCTGGGGCGACGGAGAGTGGACTACCCGTGGACCGAAGGCGGCTGCGGCGTTGACGCGAGCTTCGACCCAGTGGTCGTAAGAGGAGTCCGGCGTGCAGCGGGCGTCTGGGAGCGGAATGGGAGAGAGAAGAGAAGGAGTTGACTTCGGGAGCGCGTCCTTCAGACCGGCGGAGGCTGGCGCAGCAGCGGTGGCAGGCGAACGGTTCACCGGCGAGATTCGCGGCGGCGCAGGCGGAAGGCTGCGAGCGGCACAGGCACGGCAGGGGCGAGGTGACCCGATGACTGAGTGGACGAGGAAGACCTCCGCGAGACTCGCGGGCCGACGTGCGCGTGCAGATGGCCGGCGGGATTCGCGTGCACGGCTGACAGAGACGGGGCACTGGGCGTGGGCGGTGGTTAGGGGACGCGACATGGGGTGCGTGTGCGACTAGCTCGGGGAAGGAGATGGACGCGCGGCGTCCCGCGGGCGGGCCCGGCGGGAAAACTTAGTTAACGGGCGCGAGTAGGTGGGGAAAAAACGGGCGACTGGTGCGTGGAGGATGGCATGGGCCAGGGCCCGCGCAGGTTGGACCGGCTTGCGCGGGGAGGAAGAAGGAGGGAAGGCGCGTTGTGCCGCGGTTGCTGGGCTGCTGATGGGAAGAGAAGGAGATGGGCCGGTTAGGCCGAGGCCCAATAGGGGAGGAAGAGAGGAAGGAGGGGGCGCCTTGGGCCGGCTGAGGGAGAAGAAGGAAAGGGAGGCCCGTGTGAATAGTATAATTTCTTAATTTCTGATGATTTGTTTTGAAGAACATTTTGATGATTTGAGTAGGGTTTTGAATTTAAACTTGGTACTTAGACTTATATAAATTTCAAGAGTTCAATGGAGAGGCCGTCTCAGGAAATTGTTATGTTTGTTTATATAGTTGGAATTTGGGGTGGAATTTGATTGAGGTTGAAAAGATGGTACAAAGAGGGAAATTTGAAGGATATCCAGGAGGCTTGGAATTTACATTTGGTATTCGAATAAATTTGGATAATAAATAGGGTGGAGGGGAAATTCAAGGAAAGGATATTCTGTTTAAAATTTTGATCTTTGTGATGGAGTTTGATTTAGAAGGCTTTCAAGGGATATTTGATTTTACATTTTTAGATTCGGAGAGTTTGTTTTGGAGGAGATCTTAGGGTGAGATACTTAGGATCACAAGGATTGATTTAATTGAGATCGTTGGCATGATTCCTAGATGCACACAAAGAACCAAAAATTTTGAACATATGGCTTTATTAAAATAGCTTCCGACGGTTTCATGGAAACCAGGGTGTTACAGAATCGAGGATTGCATTCCCACCGCACCACGTCCGAACATTGGAGAGCACAAAGGAGGCCTTGAAGAACCTGACAGGTGGAGCCACACGGAAATGGAGTTGAGGACGCCTCGTTGCCACCACGTCAGCCACACTAGCTGGATCCATGGCTTAGAGCAACTCCAAAAGCCTATCCAAAAGCCACGACGACGTTGTCTGGGAGCCGTACAGCGCCGAGGCGGTGAACGCGCGTGCGCCGCATGGGCTGTCGTCCCTCTGCACCAGGGACCAGGCGTACTGGCTGACGATGACGCCGATGTTGTTCGACATTTATGTCGAGCCACACTGCCCGCAGCGTGTGATGCGGCAGTTCGGTATACGCCAGACTTTCGGCCAACCACAACCCCAGGTCATATCGCAACACGTTCACAGGTATGTGTGGAAATGAATATTCTGTATTATTATGCATTGTGTCACCGGTTGTGCTCTGCAGGTTAAATCGCCGTGGCCAGGCCGCTGGCAGGTTGTGGAGACCCACCGTCATCGAGTACATCAACGACTGGCTCATAGCCACGGAGGACGTCTTCACGGAGATGCACCCCCACACAGCCGAGAGGTACGAGGAGTACCTTTTCTGGTACCAGCCCCGTACCAGACTACGGGTGACGTTCACTCCCGGGGCTCCACGGGCGCACGTCGCAGGGGTGCGAGACGCATACCCGACACACCGCGACCAGGACTACTTCCGCGCGGTGAGTCAATGATTTTCATACTATTTTCAACGGTACTTACCACGCGCAACTAACCACGCATGTCCTGCTGAACAGGCGGACGATGCTAGGCAGGTCGACACAGAGCTCGTCCTACTGTGCCAGCGCATCGAGGCTCGCATCCCTCTCACGGAGCAGGAGCAGGCGTCCTCGTTCCGCCGGATGCGCAACACGATGCGCTCGGTCGTCCGTGCTCTGACTTGTCACCGTTTCGATACAGCCCCGCCGATGCAGATACATATGCAAGGTCCCCATGGTGAAGAGACATCGGCAGGAGCGGCGGGTTCTGCAGGGGCCAGTACGTCGTGGGGAGTAGGTCCTTCCGGTACCGCCGGAGGATCGAGGACGGCAGGCTCCACGATCAGGCGAGGTTTGTCAGGTACGTCATGTTTGAACATATTCTCCATAACTAACTGCACTTTTTACTCGGCTGACGCGAACTTTTCTTTACCAGCCCCACGCGGCGGATCTCACCACCACCTGGGGGACACTGGGCGGGGATCTGCCCGGAGCACCTCTGCTTGGATCTCTGCCGAGGACGATCTCGTTCCGGAGCAGGACGTGATCGGGGCCTCACAGCTCGGAGGTGCACCGGACACACAGCCGCACGACGCCGGTGCTTTTCCTACTGCTCAGGCGGTCCTTGCCACCCGTGGGGTAGCGGCGGACCGCCTGACGTACTCGCGCGGGCACGTGCGAGCGCAGCCTAGGAGGACGAGGAGGCTACGGACTAGGAGCTATTGTTGTAGTTATTTATTTATAGGTCTCGCATAACTTGTAAGGCATGAACTTGTCCATTATGTGTAAGACGGTGTATGCAAATTATGCTGTTAATTATATTAATGTTGTGTTGTTAGAAGTAATCCCATCTCTTCAGTGTTTTTTGAATTATATTGACACTAATATGTGTGTAATCTGAAGTTATCTTTATGCGAATGCCATCCCGCCTGCCTGCGCCTGCCGGCCTTCTCGCTCGCGAGTTAGAGTACCCTAGGGATCGGACCGTCCGCCGCCATATTGGATTGTCCGACAACAAAGATCGGACCGTCCACATTATGATCGGACCGTCCGCATAGGCTAAAAACCGCCGTCCCCCAGGGCAGCGATTAGGCTAAAAACCGTTCTGGGGGACGGCGGCCAATGTATTCGCCGCCGTCCCCTAGGGCGGCAAGGCCACGTGGCCCCCCAGGCTAATGGCGGCTCGCGCCGTTAGCCCCGCCTGACTGGGAGGCCATTCGCCGCCCTGGGCCACGGCGGTTTTTAAATACCGCTCTGGCCCACGGCGGCAAGAGACTATTTCTGCAAAAAAAAACCAAAATAAAAAATTAGTTTTATAAATTAAAAAAAATTAAATTAGTAACAGTAAAAATTCGTTGTGTCATGCTGTGTCAGCCCATGGGCGGAGCAATGACATAAACACGACATGGCTCACATACCAGTGGGCCATGCCATGCTGGGGCTGGCTACAGCATGATCGTGCTCGGGCCGGCATGTCTCAACCCAGTACATTTGGCCACCTATAACATGCTCTACCAACGTATACGTGTTATCAACAGTAGTGGAGTCCTTTATATATATATATAAAGGATCAACGGTGAACATGCTTGTTCTTATCATTACAGTATTTGCTAATATCGCAGCTGATGCGTATTTACTAGAAGTAGTATTTTTGTAATGGTCATTATTAGGCCATCCTACCTACGACCTGTATACGTTGATTTGATTCGACAGATAAACAACGTTTTCTTAACAGACAGATAAACAACGCTGAGAGGGGAACAGTAATACATAGCTTTACCAAACTCTCGGCATACTTAGTGTAAGTTTAAAGATAATAATAGAAAAAGATAAAGATGATCACGTAGAACGAGATATCTTATTAGTAAATAACTAAGTATTAGCTATTATAAACTTTAAAAATAGATTAACATAATTTTTTAAACTAACTTTTAGATATAATTTTTTCTAAAAAAACATACCATTTAGCGGTTCAAAAAATATATTTACAGAAAACAAAAAAAGTTTTCGCTCTATGCTCAGATTAGAAATAAAACAATTGAAAACTTGTCCATGATGGATGCGATCAATGTGAACCGGTTGCTGCCGCCCGGCTACGTCACCAATGACTTTTTCATATCCTCGTTTTCGTCGTCATCGAACAACCAAATTCCACGAAGGTTTCCAATTTTTCTAGTGCTGCGATTGGTCAATCTCAATCTAGTGCAGAAGTGAACAAAGAAAAGATGGGCCTGGGAAAGCATTTTTCGGGCTACAGCTAACATGTAAACTAAGTTAAGATTTTTTAAGTTTAATTAAATCTATAGAAAAACCTAAATAACAACTACAATATTAAATTAGTTTTATTTAATCGATAATCGTATATGTTATTATAGTAGTATATCTATTTTATGTGAAAAAATATTGATACAGTGTAACTTTGAACAAACTTAAAATGTTTTATAATATAGAACGGAGATATTACAACTTATATTGCTTATACTACATTCTCTACACGTAGCAAATGCTACCATTGTGCTATCATAATATGTGTGATTTTATGCCTTGCTTGGATTGGGTAAAATGACAGATGCTTACCAATATCTTTCGAGGAAGCTGCACCTTCACACATCACCACACCACAGTATCCAGTAAGTATAAAAGACAAGGAAAGCCTCTACTAATCCGGCCTTCGCTGCTCCGATCGCTCGCTCGCCATGGACCTGACGCTGCTGCTCTTCGCCGTCGTCTCGGCCTTCTCCTTCGTCATCAGCACGGTCACGGCGCCGGCGCCTCCGTGGCCCTCAGCGGCTTTCGCGGCCTACTTCTTCTGGGTCGTCGCGACCGCCGCGGTCGCCCTGTTCGTCCGCCGCCGCCGCCGAGCCGTCCCCGCCGTGTGAAGTCGTCCTCAACTCCGGCCGGCTGCTGCAACAGACGAAGCAACCTTCCAATCCGGTCAGTGATTCATTAATTCTTACACTTCACTACCTAGCTAGCTAAGCTAGTAGTAGCTGAATCTGCTATGCTAGCTCCGCCTCCACCGGGCTGACTTGCCGCCGGCGGCCGCCTGAATGGCCATAAGGGAAGGGAACTTCTCTTCTCTCTCTAAAAATTGACTAGTTAATTTGAAGCTCTTCGAATCGCCTTAATTTCATTCTTAACGAAATTTCTTGATTTTATGTATAGCGGCTTAGTCGACCGATCGATGGATCGATCTGCCAAATGTTGCGCCCTGTGTGCTAGCTAGCTAGCTGTTACTTGCAGATGATTATATTAGCTCTCTTCTAGTGTAGGCAAATTAAGGGATCCACAAGCGGCGCGGGGAAGCCGGCCGGCCGGCCGGCGACAATCTCCGGCGGCGAGGGCCACCGCCGGAGCAGGATATGATGCATGTTAACATCGACCATATATTCATATAGCACGTATATATATGTGATGTATGCGTACCTATTTATTCACCCACCACCTGTTTGTCAAGTTCGTCCAGAAACTAAATTAATGGTGCAGGTCAATATCTAAGATGCTGTGTTATATACGGTGAATTGCGAGTTCGTCAGGAGACGATCGACCGCCCAAATGCAAGAATTAGTCGATCGTCTCATCTTTTCCATGGCGTGGGGATGCCGGTGGATCATAACTTCATATGCCTGAAAAAAATCTAGAAGGAAAGATTATATCGTAAACACATGTAAATTTGCTCATTCTGCAATAACTATCTCTACTATATGTGTGCTTGCTATGTTCTGAATAAAAATTTATGGAGTGGAGTACTTCTTTTCATGAGAATTTTGTACATGGGTTTCGAGTTTAGAGCTTATAGTTAGTTATATTTTTCTTTAAAATACATTACACCGCATTATGGGTATCTTCCTACCTCTCTGTTTGAAAATATAAGTCGTCTTTGTTTTCCGCAATATCAACACTTGAAAATTTTTGGCTAATAATTAAACTAGCATATATGTGTTTAGTGTCATGCATGTAGTATCACTATATTCCTATTTGAAAATATTTTCATATGAAATCAATTTTGTAGTTGTTAATGACATATTTAAAAAAATTAATCATCAAAGTATAATGTTAGAGACTGTGTAGAAACCTAATACGTCTTATATTTTCAAACGGAAGGAGTACTAGTTATTAATCAAAGTTGATCGATCCAGCATCAGATCATATACCCCATGATCCCCATGCAAAATAGTTAGTCTGTTAGTTCCAGCCCAAAAATATTCCAGAGAAGTGGTGACGAATGGAAGGATGTCGTAGAAAGTCTCGGACGAATGAACGGATGGCAATGGTAAACGAGAAAATTAATTAAGCAGCCAAATACAACCAAACTAAACCCTGATCTCTCTGCCTTAGCCATTCACGCGGAAGAGAAGCGAGCCTTGTCCCTATCTCGTACTACTAAGTCACAAATTCTATAAGATTTTTTCTGAAATGGAACTAAATCCTTAGCTTATAAATTTCTATATATGTACGTTCCAAAGTGCTGCATTGAGCAATCTCGCGTTAGAACTAAATACTCCACGGTATTCTTAGTTTAGAATGCATTTATGTATGAAACATCATGAATTACAGATCATTATCTAAAAAAATCATGAAATACATATTAATTAAACTTGGTGCATTATACATAAAAGTAGAATCCAATCCAGTTGAGTATGAATTAAAAAAACAAAAGGCTTTTGAGAGAGCTACTCCTATCCTGTCACAGGCTTGCCGTATCAATGAAGCAAACACTGCATTAGATCTTGTCGACATAATTAAAGTGGCCAAAAATAATGTCATGTTCAGCATGTGCACCAAATTTGTCAAAAACACGCGAATTGAGCACGGAGCGTAACTTAGCTAGTTTAGTTCCTTCTAGCGGAACCTATTCAGCTGGATTTAAATCCCTGTAATTAACATGAATACTCGTATTTACAGCTAATTAATTTTTCGATAAAATCAATGACATACATATATAATGTATTCGTCATGCTCATAAGGATCAGATATATATACGTGTTAATAGGGATAAATATATGTGTATATATAACGCTTGTGTTTGTATCGTGTTTAAAAGAATTGACTGGTCCCACATGCCAGTGCCTAGAGCTGTGTCCATCGCATATTTGCATTGCTTACCGTTCGAATGAGCCGAATGGCTGAGCTTTTCCTTCGCACCTAAAACTAAAACAATATAGGTCATTAATATATGATTAATTAAGTACTAACTATTATAAATTTTAAAATTTAATTTTTTAAATAAATTTTATATTGTTTTAAAAAAATATATGGAGCAACAGTGTAAAAAGCATGCTCATAAAAACTAAAAACTAGGAAAGCAACGTAGCCCCTTCAGCTAATTCCACGCACCCTAGTCACTTGTCACCTGCTCTCCAAGTCGACGAGGTTGCCTCTGAAATTAACACAGCTGATCATGTCGACATAATGAGTTCAAAGAATAAAAGAGTTGACAGTACAGTTTCCGAGAGTCTTACCATATTGCTACTTCCAACATTCCAAAATATAGTTATCTAGAAATATTTTAGAAAAATTAAGGATGGTGACAAAAAACCTAAAATATATTAATGCAGGGTAGGGTGATAGAAATTAAAAATAATATAGGTTGTATGCGGGTCTCGAGTTAATGAAGCTCATCAAGATAGCATAAAAAAATAATAAGATAAAAATTACATTTTATATATTTTAGTTTTAGTTAGCTATATTTAAAATAAAATTTAAATATAAAGTAGACTATATTTTAGAACGGAGTAGGACTAATTATAGAAAATTGACAGTTTGATAATTAGAGCTAGTACTAATCCCTAAGTACCTGCTCGATTGTCGAAACAGCTCACATCTCCTGATAATACTATTATCGGTATTAGTGCCGAACATGCAAACAATGTAGTCTCATCCTCTCGGTGCAAAAAAAAGAAGGCATGATCATCCAGCGAGGTCATATCAAATTAGATACTGTAATACTACTACTAGAGATGTACATTTTCCATTCCACGGAAATAAGCAAGCTCGCACGAGTACTGTACCACCATATGCCATTGACTAGTACAGTACAAAGACAAGGTTCAGTACAAGCAATTTACCCCTTCCCTTCAACAATAGAGACATGGTAAAAACCGATGAGCTTCTTTGGATGTATTGTCCTCTAATATAGGTGGCCAACATACAGGGCTACTTGCTAGTGGGTCTACTATCAGTGATCCAACGTCAAAGGATAGTACGTGGATATCTTTTTATGATAAAAACAGAAAAAAATAAGATTTCACTGCAGATAGTTTAGAACGTAAAGCAAACAATTCAAGCAAATGGACAATCTCTAAACATACGCCCGATACTAACCGCGCCACACCACCATCCTGTGACCTAGCGTAGAAGTCATCACCCAACCACTGACGGATCCAATGAGTGGGTCCGAGAGAGCCACGCGAAGAGCGGAAGAGAGAACCTCGCATTGCAAGGGAGAGGGGGAAGGAGGAGAAGACGGCTATGATTTACGGCAAGGAATTATATACTCTCTCTAATTTTAAATAAATAATGCTATTGACTTTGACATGATATTTGACTATTTTTTTTATTCAAAAATTTTAAGTAAGTATAATTTATTTTGTTATAACCTATTATATTATTAAAGGAATTTAAGCATAACACATATTTTTTATATTTACACCAACTTTAAATAAAACGAATAGTCAAACATCACCATAAAATAACGGTTATTTATTACTTATCTGTCACAAAATATAGCAACCTAGTAATAGATTAGATACTATCTATTAGTATAAATTTAAATAACTTTATCTAAATTATAGTACTAGATGATATCTAATCTAGTAATTAGATCGAATATTTTGAGATAGACGGAGTGAAACGAGAGACATGTGACGAGCGCCGCCGCGTCCGGACGTCGGGATGGAAAGGAGAGGCTTCGGATTTGGCGCAGTATATACAAAAGCCGTTTTGCCTCCGCCGTGGGCCCGCTTCTTTCTGGGGTACTAGTACTACATGAGAGGCTGAGAGCAACCGTCAATGAAACAAAACCATATCTGGTCAAAGATTTATTAAAGATTTCTTCACGAAATCGAGGGAACGAAGAACAGTACGTACGGCTAATGATACCACTAACAAAAATGTTAGAACAAAGGCAGCTTTTACTAAAAATTTATTATAGAGTACTATACAGTTTTTGGGAGTAAACACCACAGGTTCTTCCTCAATTGTCAAGCCGTTCACATCTCCTGATGATATTTTGGTAGTACTGAACTTGTAAACAATGCAATCATCCTATCGTCAAGCCACAAAAAGGAGGCCAGATCATCCAACAAGGTCATAGATAAAATTACACAATAGAGACGTACATTCTACAGAAGTAAGGCAAAGTCGCATTAGTACCATACCACCGTATACCATTGACAACAGGATAAAAAATGTAGTACCAAGGCAATTCATCCATTCAACAAAAGAGGGATGGTTTTGTCTACCTAAAAACAGCACACAAAAATTCACTGCGGATGGTATAGAACTTAACACAAACGATTCCACCAAAAGGGCAATCTCCAAACGTACGCCCATCTAACAGAATTCATGTAGCTCTGAGCAGAACTAAACTGTTTCTGGTATCAAGAGTAAACATATTGAAGCTTAGAAAACTACAGATACATGAGCACTGCTACACACTGACTGAGCTACCACCTCAATGATCATGCCTTGAAGAGCGATCAAACATTGTCTTCAAGCAACATCCTGTACGGCCAATGAAGTACAGATCACCCAGGGGTTCCCTCACAGGGCAACAAAACTCAGCCCCGGATGAGAAACTATCCAGAAACAAAACCAAACCGACTGTGTAGTACATGGAAAACAAATACCTACAAACAAATTTTTACCCTTACACTGCCAACAGTTTATTGATGCTCCAACCCCTTTATGCTTGTTACTTCTTATTCATATTACTCCACTAGCTACAGGTTTAACCTTTCTTCCTTGAGGCAACAAGGCATGACCAGCATAACCAACCTCTTGAAGAGCCACTGTATCAAAGTATATTGCTTTGTCTTATTTCTTCTTTCCATCTTAGCTCGCGACAAATTCTGACGTCACGGATCCATTACCAGGCCCATAAGAACTAGCGCTGTTGACAGACACACTGCGCTGAGCAAAAGTGAGCAACTGCTTGCGCTGATGCTCATTTGTATGAGGAAGGCTGGCACGCAACAGCTCTATTGGCATTTCCCTGCTTATCAGTGCCCCAGCAGCAGGATGCATTTGCACTGTGTGAATCATACTGTCGAATTTACTCATGCAGTACTCTGTAAGCAGCCCAAAGAAAGCATCAAAAGATGCTTGCCATAGAGTTCGGTTCTGCACACCATAGGCAGAGGGCGCACGCTGACTTGTAAGCAGTTCTGTTGCTTGGTCCAGAACAGATTTTATGATGACCGAAGCTCCATCACCTGCAGCATGCCCAAGGGGTCGAAGAGGGGGCTGCAATGGAGAACACACAATGGCTGCAAGACAAGCACTGATGCCACTCAAGTCCATCCGAAGAATACAGAAGAATACAGCCTTCGCAAGTTTAGCAGTTGTCTCAGCTGCACTACTATCAGACGGCAATTGGCCAAAAATAAATCTTAGATGTCGGAAGACTGCCATGCAAGCTATCCTTGCAAGCTCACTGTCTGGATTCACAAGTTGAAGGTAACGGGATAATAGTTTCCGGCCCTTTGGTAAAGAGATTATGCGGAGAAAAACCAGATCATCATTTGGAGAGAGAGGCTCAGTCCTGTTAGGCCCAAGTGGATCAACTAACTGCAGTGTTTCTGCAAGCTGCTCGAGGAGAGCCTGTCTTCTATCTCTAAGTTGCAAACCACCATCTTGTTGCTGGCTAAATTGCAGCAAGCGATCAATGTCATCCACATCAAGTAGAAGGCAAAGGCCATCTTCAATTGTGATCCTAGCAGCCAGCATAGGTTCTTCATCAAGGGGTTTGGTAGCAGTTTTTTCAGGATTATTATCACTCGGTGAAGAGGCTTGTTCAACATCAAGAAGGGGGCGAGGCCGGCGGATGGAAGAAAATGGGAGTCTCCCAAGAGCATCAACCTGAAGATATGCATGTGGCTCATCCTTGCTCCGTGTCCGAGAAGATGGATCTCTAATCAATGTTGGACAGAAATGGTGCTTCAGTCGCGCTCCTTCTGATTTTCTAGCCAAGCAAGCTTGGTGGTAGTAATCATCAATGTATGGATCATTGATGTGGGTGGCAGCTTGCTGCATCCTTGCAATGTTCTCAATTTCTTCTGTGGACATGTACTTAGATCTAAACCGTGGCCACCCATTTTCCGTCCTCATAATATTGCCATGCTCAAAACCTTGGGGAGGATAACGTTGGCCCTGCCTTCCATGGTGCAACATTGTTCTTGCTCTCGGGTCACTTAAGTCATACATCCCAAAGTTTTCATTATGCCTACTCATGATTTGTGGAGTATGCTGAGGACCGAACATCTGCATGCTTTGTGCTGAAGAATGCTGGGGACCAAGCATCTGAGCTGGTAGTTGTGAGAACTGTGCTGGAGGCTGTTGATTTGGTAGTATTCCATGTTGACGGGGCGCTGGCATTTGAGGTGGCATCAATCCATTTGGACGCTGCAATTGGTGGTGCATCAAAGCTGGTGTAAACCTGGCACCATTTCCACGACTTGGCGCACTACTCACACCATGGTTCTGCTGCACATTGTTATTTGATATGCCTGTTGCACCCATGTGAGACAGGTTCCCACCAAACAGCGGACCTGGAGGCATACCTCCACGAGGGAACTGCGGAAGAGGCAGTTCATTTTGTCCCGACATAGTTCTCTGGAATCCAGTGGAAGGAGAGGCCATGTTCAGATAATGTGGTTTAGCAGGAGAAGAATTTGATACCACATCAGATGGCAGGTATGAAATGAATGATGATTTTGGTACAGGTATGGGTTCGGCATGACTGTACTGAGCCTCTTGTTGGGGGTATGATGATGTTCTGTTCAGAGAAGGAGGATTCGGTCCAAGAATGGGTTCATTAGGATTGTATCGTGCATCTTGCTGTGGGGATGAGGATGTCCTGTGCAGTCTGGAATCAGCAAACGATGCAGCCTGGGGTGGTTGAGACCACCAGTTATTGTTATTCAGCCCTTGTTCTGCTTCCAACATATAATGCTTAGGCATGTACGCAGATCCATTCTCTTGTGCCCAGTCTGCAGCAGAACCTATAAACATTAAAAGATTAGAACCTATAATAGCAATGAAATATTGTCAGAAAGAAACTTGTATTTATCCCATTGAACAGTCACTTAAAGAAATTCATTGATAACGCAGCTGCTGCCTTTTGCAAAAGTTACAGGATTCAAAATGTGCGTCAAGCATGTGATTAAAAGTCTCATAAACAATGGTTTGTTTCTCTGTAAAATACCCCAAAAAATCGTTGTTAAAACTAAATTCCGAAATGCATATAAATCATTTCAAAGCAAGCATATCTAATACATGCACTAAGCAGATACTTACAAAAAAAAGTATCCAATATATGGATTGAACCGTCAAGTGTATGGCAAGAAAATAGTTTCAAAGGTAAACTGAGAAAAACAGCACACTACTCACTTTCTCCAGAAATCGATGCCACACGACCAACTAGTCCAGGGTGCTTTGGTTCATTAACAATTCTGGACAGCTGAAAGTGAAGATATACATCAGACCAATCGCTTCAATGTAATTAAGGGAAAAAAAAAAGGGGAACTACATGTAGCAGTACAAACATGCTAGTTACAGGTAAAAGACGAGTAGCTGATGATAACTACTCCCTCCGTCCCAAAATATAACAAACGTCTACAGTTTAAATTTTGTCCCAAATATAACAATATAGTACTTGTAAAAGGTGATTTTTACCACTAAACTACCCATACTACCCCTTGGCTTCATTATCACCCCAACAAGTCCGGGCCCACACCTCACCCACCCTGAGGAGGCAAACAAGTCTTTTTACTCCTCTCCTTAATAGCTGTGCCAAGGCTAAAACTTGCTATATTTTGGGACGTAGGGAGTATAATTTAGAGTGTTTCATACAGAGCATAGTGCATCATGATTCTGTTAGCCCATACAGAGAGTACAGTCGTATTCCTTTTCACATAGACCATATGCTACACAAAATAAAGGATTTGGAAGACAACCAGCAATAAGTTCTCATCATAGGTGATTGAAAGATTTGATCTCTAATTCACTTATAAAACACTCACAACAAGAGGCGGCTGTACAACCTACTAGTCAAATTTTAATTCACTTTTGTTGCTTCAGAGAAAACTGCAGCTCTCCTGCTTTATGTTCAAATAGCAATTGCACATTTTACTCTTGCAGGTAAAGGATGTAACTGCAAAGATTCAATTTCCAAAGATAGCTAACCTTTGAGAATGTCCCAGCAAGATCATCAACATCAGTAAATGAACCTGAAACTTCATCCTGCCAAAACGATGTTTGATCAATGTGTGCACCTGATATCTATCTTTTCAGTGTAACAAATATCAAAGACAGTGCAGCAACGTTAAGTGAAGAAAACAAGAATAAGGAGAGAGGGAAAAGACATGACATGGTATACACTACTCATCAATAATTTGTAATATTCCCTATAAGTTACATAAAGCTAAAATTCGCTTGCGTGTGCACACGGCATGCAATTACTTTGCAGTACCATTAGTTTGCCGTATATTTTAAAGTGAAGAAAACAAGAATAGGGAGAGAGAGAGAAAAGACATGACATGGTATACACTACTCTTCAATAATTTGTAATATTCCCTATAAGTTACATAAAGCTAAAATCTGGTTACGGGTGCACATGGCATACAATTACTTTGCAGTACCATTAATTCGCCGTATAGTTTAACAATAACTGTCAATAGAAATTTTTGATATTTCAAGATAGACACCGACTTTCTTACTGTGTGATATGACATTTCCTATGGTATGGTGGTTCCTCCTAAGTTAAATCGAATGCATTCTCTACCTGGCTTTCTCTACTCTACCTGGCTTTCTCTAAGTCAAATGATATATGAGGGCACCCTTATCAGTCAGGTAACGACCTGAAAAGGGAATTATCTATTCTTGTGATGTAAAGGGAATCCTTACATTGTGCTATAAAATAATGCCATCAATATAGTGATTCTTTACTGCAACCTTTTTCTTTTGGAAAAAGAGAAAATGGGCAATGGATACAGGGCATCAAAATTACCTCTAACATATCCCTTCCATAAGTAGGAGGGCATTCTTCACCACCAAGCCCACCAAAAGCAGCATCACTATTATCATCTTCTTCTTCCAATCCACCTAACTCGACCTCCTCCATGACATTATTGCCAAAAAAAGCATATTGTGATGCATCAAATTTAGTATCACCTGCACAAGATTGTCAAAGAGCTCAATATCCAATAATCGCTATCAGATGTTATAGTATAACAAAAAAACATTTTTCGTAAAAAAACTAACAAAAAAAAACCACACGCATGGCATGCTCAAAAGGAAAACTGTATTGGACTAACACAACTATAAATGGATGCACAGCAGAACATAAGGTGTACAAGTCAATCATAGATGAATAGTAAATAAGTTCAGCCCACTGCTGCATAACAAATTCCAGGATTGGTGAATCAATGTGGGAATAGAAAAAAAAAATGATTTCATGGTAGTCGTTAGTTGCTACATAGTACAACCATGTAGTTCATCCAGATTCAATTACAACCAAATAACTACACAATTGAGTAGTTCCAAACAGAAGCATATCTGATTTATTAGCTCAACGGTACTCTAACAACTATACAACATAGTATGATCGATCCTATCATAATAGAAAAATAAGCTCGAATACTGGTACAGTCCAATTAATGAGTGTTTTAGTTACTTCACAAAAACATAGGACAACAGAGTCACAAACTTTATTCATTCATTAAACCACACGACTAATACAAACCAAGGTTGACCAACAGGTTCAGTATAATTCACCAATCAATGAACATCATTGTCCTTGCAGAAAAAAAAGAAGGTTATCAGATGATCGATACTAAAATTTTACTTTATTGTCACTCAGTCACTATCAAGTCAAGCTTCGTTCCAAATATGTAACGCTAATACAATAACTCACAGGAATTTCATCAGACCAAGATAAAACCGATCACGCTCCCAATTCCATTTGGTGGGCAGATAAAACAAAAATCAAAGTTCACAAAACCCACAATGATTCGAACAAACAAATAACCAGGAGCCCGAATTCACCATCACCACATTAGCAGATTAGCCTATACGGCTAGACCTACCCTATAACACAATCCAAGGAAGACACCAGCAATTCAACCATGCAAAGTTATTGCTTTACTGATAGCTCCATGAAAAAACTAACCCTACCATGAACTCAATCCAGAACACACATAACCTAAATCAATTTCGCCATGGTATAGCTAATAACTGGAAACTAAACATAGTAAAATACGGACATCTAATCGGAGCACAAAAACGATTCGGCCCTAGTTATGCACGAATTATCACGCTCTCCAGATTCGCCGAGCCATGAATCCAGATCTAAACATCCAAAATTATCCCCACACCAAATCCACATCACAAATGATTAAGACGAGCCCAAACGGAATCAGACAGATCAAGGGACCAACCAGACGAAGCTAATCCACTCCCGCTTGAACCGGACGCCTCCGGGCCCCCGCCGCTGCTGAGCGCCGCCATGGCTAAAACCCCACAACAGCGAGCGAGAGCTCCAGGTTATGGCCTCTCTCGCCCCGTCTCGTGGACGAAGGAAGGATCCCAATTACACTTGCGGATCAAAAAACAAGACAGTGAAGAAAAAATCTATCGACGAATTGCGAAACAGAAGGATCTCTTAATCCGACCCGAAAAGGCAGAAAATCCTAACCAGCTACGGCTAAATCTACGCAAGGGTATTTTGGGTAGTAACAATCTGGACAGGGAGAAGCAGGGTGGAGGAGGAGAAGGAGAGGCGGCGGCTGTAGGGCTGCGCAGCGCGGCGGGGACAATAGGCAACGCCGGCGGCGGCGGCGGCGGCGGAGAAATTCCCGGACAGGATGGCGGGGGGAGGCGGCGGAAGGGGAGGGGAGGAGGGGGAGTGTTTTCTTAGTAAGGCTGACCGGTGGCCCGTGTTTGGGGAGTAGTTTGTACTTTTCTCCTCGCAGGGCTCTTTTGAGTAAGTAAAATAGTATGGGGTTGACATGTAAATTTTTTTTTCTTCTCCTCTCCTTCGCTCAAGAATTTTCATCTTCCGCCTAAATTTGTACTCTCTCCGTTTTCTTAATAGTATGACATTGTTAATTTTTCAGATATGATGTTTTAATATCCGTCTTATTAAAAAATCTATGTAAGTGGAGTATCATTTATTTTGATGTAACTTGTTTTACTATTAAAGATGTTTTAAACATGACTTATATTTTTTATACTTATACTAAATTTTTAAATAAGACAAATAGTTAAATGTTATATCTATAAGTCAATGTTATTATCTATTGAAAAACGGAAGGAGTATTTTGTTTTTAAATAATTATTTTGATGTGATACATGTGGACCAACACGGTGATTTTATACATTGTTGGGGGAATCTTTTGAGTTTTTGTTAATTAGCCATATTTATATAACTAGAATTTTCAGCTTATGCTGTCATTATCATAGTTATATGATAATATTTGGGCTATGGCAATAAGCGTATGACCATGTAATATGTTATTAGTGGATTGAGATCGAGTGCAGTGGATACTACAAGTGTACAATAAAGACTGCAAGCGGCCATTTATATTTTAATCCGATGGTTTAGATTTACTCCTACAAGATATATAAAAATAATAAGTTTGATACAGTTAAATAGTGCTACAGTTGCGAGTTAATCTGGACCTTGATTTCTCATCTTGCGGTGGTAGTCACCGGATCCTTGATGGGTTATTAGATTTATAAACGGAAGTGGTTTGTGGATGGTATTCAATTGGCGGTTCATTTTTAGATCAGATCGTGGAGGCTGTATTGGCTTCTTGGGATATTCTTATGCCTGTCAGCCAGATGGGCATCGATTAGCTACTGAATTAAATTACTCGACACCGTTCATGTCACTTGACACCATGCTAGTGAATTATTAAACTATATCTTCGGTTTTGTGTTCCAGTTTTGTAGCATTATTATCTTTTAAGAGAGGTAGCAACGCATATAATTTTGATATAGTATTCAAGTAGAAAAAAATTAGCAGCAATTTCCCCTAGCATTTAGTTTTCTTTCTAACAATTGTATAATATACTCGTTTATTGTGCAGTTAATGACATTTTCTCTATCTAGGTAAGACAGCAAACTATTCAGATAGGCAACCATGCATGAAAGCTTACTGGGTAGTTTCGATTTTATTTTTGGTTTTTACTTATTCCCTCGTTTTCTATAAGCGTGTTTCTCAAACTGTTAAATAAATATATTTTTTATAAAAAAAGTTATATAAAAATATCTAAAAAATCAAATAGATCTATTTTTTAAATTTTTAATAATTAATACTTAATTAATCATATATTAATAATATTTCTCTTTTTAAGGGAGACTTATCATTCAGCCGCTGTCTCTCGAACGCCAACTAGCTAGCTGGAGGGGAAGAAAAGGAACAAATAAAGTTGCATTTGGCCCCAGCAGAAAGGCATCATCATCCAAAAGCTACAAGAAAGTTTCAAGGACCCACAAAAGTATTAAAGATCACAAAACAGCGACAGATGGAGCCCCTCATGTCTAATTGCTGTCAACTTTTGTTGTGAGCACAATTTGTGGATAAGGAGCCTTGAAGCTACTTGCACTAGTATGAACACTTAGTGAGATGGGAAAGCAACATAATTTATTTATACCTGTACTCGAGTTTGTATTGTGTGTTTAGGCTAAGTTTGGAAGTGAGGGAAGAGAAAAGTTTTCCTTGCTTTTTTAAACACGTTTTTCAAACGGCTAAACGGTGTATTTTTTTAAAAAAAATTATATAAAAATTACTTTAAAAATCATATTAATTCATTTTGTAAGTTTAAAATAATTAATACTCAATTAATTATGCGTTAATGGCTTATCTCATTTTATGTGATTTTTTTTTCTTTTCCCTCACTTCCGAACCCTCTCTATTTTTAAGGTGCATTTCTTCTGCATGAAGAACTTCACCGACAAATTCGACAAGATCTTCCAAGATTTTGAATGTGATGTACACGGTACTCCTGAGTTTGTAGGACATCCAGCAACACAATTGGACAAATCTCATGGCTCAAGCCCACATCAACTCGATTCCTTCTCTTATAAGAGCATCTCCAGCAATAGCCCCTATTTTAGAGTCCCTAAAGGTTAAATGGGGGCTGCCCCCATTTCCTTTGGACCCCAAAAATGCTCCGAACTCCAGCAACAGCTCCTATTTCTCAGTCCCCATTTCTTTTTCTATTATATTTTACTGTAAACTATATGTATATGGCTAGTTTGACACTATAACGAAAATATAAATATTAGATCAGCTAGTACTCATACAAATATATAAAAAAAATAAGGAGCTAGGGGTGGCGGCCGACGCAGGAGGCGGAGGCAAGGGCGGCGGCCGGCGCAGGGGGCGGCGGCTGGCGCAGGAGCAAGGGGCGGCGGCGGGCCGGGAGGCAGGGGTGGCGGCCGGCGCAGGGGGCGGCGGAGGGCAGAGGCAGGACGGCGGGCAGCGCAGGAGCAAGGGGCGCGACGGGCCGGGAGCAGGGGCGGCGGGCGGCGTAGGGGCGGCGGCCGGCGCAGAAGCAAGGGGGCGGCGGGCCGGCGCGCGACGCGGCGCAGGAGGCAGGGGCGCAGCCGGCGCAGGAGCAAGGGGCGCGACGGGCCGGGAGGCAGGGGCGGCGGCGGCGTAGAGGGCGGCGACCGGCGCAGGAGCAGGGGGCGGCGGGCCGGCGCGACGCGGCGCAGGAGGCAGGGGCGGCGGGCGGCGCAGGAGCAAGAGGCGGCGACGGGCCGGGAGGCAGGGGCGGCGGCCAGCGCAGGAGGCAGGGGCGGCGGGCCAGCGCGACGCGGCGCAGGAGGCAGGGACGGCGGGCAGGAATTGTCGTAGGCGCCAAA
The DNA here is from genome assembly GCA_003991445.1 of Oryza meyeriana var. granulata. Lineage (NCBI taxonomy): Eukaryota > Viridiplantae > Streptophyta > Magnoliopsida > Poales > Poaceae > Oryza > Oryza meyeriana. The sequence goes on from RYFJ01000212.1 coordinate 320,587, forward strand.
AAAAACGTCGATAGGGGCTGTGGCGTAGAGCCCCTAGGACTGGGGGCTTGGAGGCTGGATTTGGGGGCCTCCTCATTTTGAGGGCTCTATTAGGGTCCCTGCTGGACCTGGAATTTTTGTCTCACCGCTCAAAACCTGTTTGGGGGCTGGGTTTGAGGTCCCTGCTGGAGATGCTCTAAGAGGCATGAGATATCTAAGTACCGCATGACCTGCTTGACCAGGCCCGTCGATTTTCAGGTGCACATGGCCTAAAAAGTTAGGGGCCCAAAAATCAATCATGTTTTCAAACCTCTCACTCCATGTCAAACCTCTAGGAAACAAACCCATTCTAGCCAAATCAGGAGAACAATGTGTTTTACCATGATTTCAAACCTCTCACTCCATTTCTCAGAAGTTCACCCTTCTTACTCTCCTAATTTGGCTAGAATGGGTTTATTTCCTTTAAATTTATTTGGTCAAATTTTTAAAACTTTGATAATTAATAGCTCTCAAAATACTCCCTCCATCTTATAATATAAAAATTTAGTACCGAAAGTACTAAGATGTGTCACATCCAGTAATAGGTTTTTTATTTTGAGACAGAGCGAGTAGTTCAAAACAATAAAAAATATATGGTAGATTTTTCTTTCTAGGTACTTTTATAATATTATAATTTTGTTAGATATTATCATTATATTCTCATTAAAAAATAAATAATCAAAGTTGCACACCAAAAACTGAATAAATTCAACCATGTCATATATATAAATACGGAGGAGGCATTATTTTGGTAGGATAGAGTTACATTGGCAAAATTCGGTTTAGTGCTAATTATGAGCACTATAGGAAAAATTCGATTTGTATAAAAAACATAAAAAAAACTATATGATTTTAATCCTATAGAAAAATTCCTAAGAAGGCCTTTGAAACAAATGACCGAATCCTACCCTTTCCTTTTCTGTGAAATTCATATGGAACGGATAATCCTATAGAGATTTTGGGGACAAAATAAGCAAAATTCTCATGTTTTTCCTGTGTGTCAATCAAACGACAGTTAAATTTTTATGTGTTTTCAATTTATGTTGGAATTTAATAAGCATGATATTCTATTCTTATATTTTTTATATTCTCGTGTTTTCACATTCCTGTCTTTCAAAGGGCTTAGATTTGTACAACCTAGTTTGTTGCCAGTTCTAATGGCATGGCTTCAAACTATGGAAAATTTAACTATTTGCCACTATTACATTTGGCAACTCTTCAAATGTCTCTTACATTTGTTTCTACGTTTTTGCCATCGAAAAGAGCTAGCTTCTTAATTTTTTTTCACTTTTGCTGATAACATGCCAGCATGGCCTCTCCTCTCCCCTCGTTCAGACCCGAGCAACACAGTGAGGAGGAGGCTAAAGACGCCGGGCTCCAGTGATGAAACGACGACGATGATGGCGGCGACTATCTGCACAAAAGGCGATGGAGACAACCAGAACGCGAGCGGCAAGGTTTAGATCCTGGCGGAGAGAGAAAGATGGCTGGCAAGCTCCAGTGGAGATCTCGCCATCCAATGACGTCACCAAGTGTTCCCGGTGACGAGGAACCCATTTTTGTAGTTGTGGAAGGCAGAGGGGCACCGGAGTGGGTTGGCAGCGTCGGGTGGATCTGAGGTAGAGTTAAGGCCATGGCTGGCCTCCACGGTGGTGTAGCGGGAGGAGGAGTTGAGGAGAAATCATCACCAGCTCTGGGAAGTGCTGGTGGCGCGTTGGTGCGGCGGAAGGAGGTTGCCGGTGGCGGATTGGCCGACGACCTCGGTGGCTTGGTTCCACCGCCGCCACCGTAGGGGCCTTGCAGCACGGTCTTGGGGGTGAGCAGGGCGACCTACATGGGCCCTCTCGGCAGCTGCTAGAGCAGCAAGATCGCCAACCAGATCATGGTGGCTAGGGCGGTGGTGGGGACGAGCGTGGCACCGTCGCCCTCCTAGTTGTGAGCAACGAGGAGAGAAAGGAGAAGAAGGGGATAGGGAGGAGGCTAGAGGAGGAAGACGATGACAAGGCAACATTTCACGCTGGCATGTCAACATGTAACAAAATTATACTAAAATTTTTCCTTTTGAGACGGCCCATTATACTAAAATTTTCATAATTTAACTCTTCACAAAAACTTATTGTAAAAATAAACTTATTTCAAAAATAAACCGCAACCTAGACGCCATCAAGGATGATGTAACAAAATTATACTAAAATTTTTCCTTTTGAGATGGCCCATTATACTAAAATTTTTATAATTTAACTCTTCACAAAAACTTATTGTAAGAATAAACTTATTTCAAAAATAAACCGTAACCTAGACGTCATCGAGGATGACGCTGAAGTACAATATCTCAACACCATCCTGTTTAGCACTGAGAACATTGACACACTGTCATGAGAACCTCATCTATAAGGTTTTGTGCCATTAATCTTGACGCTGAACTAATTTCAAGTACAGAATGTTAATAGTACCACTAAGGTAATAATAAGGATTTGGTGCTATGGTGTGGGGCTTGTGCTTCTACCAGGAATAGCCAAGTTTGGCTCCTGGTTGGGGTAATATTTTGTATTGATTTTTTATACTCATGTGTGACAATTCGTCTTATTTAAAAATTTAAGTAAGTGTGATTATTTATTTTATTGTGACCTGATTTCTCATTAAAGAAATTTTAAATATGACTTATATTTTTATATATTTATATTAATTTTTTGAATAAGATGAATGGTGAAACATCATGAAAAAAGTACTACCCCGTTTTAAAATAAGTTCATCTTCATTCCATCTCACACACCAATATAAAGTTAAAATACTAAAATGCCCTCTATTTTTTTAAACTGTAATGTATTTGTTCCGTACTTTAACCAACTCAAATATATTTATCTTTCACTTTAACAAAATTTAATGTATTAATTGCTTTAAAGATAAAGTGTTTGTAGGATAAATGAAATGAATAAAAGATGACAGGGAAAATATATTTGTCAAAAAAGTGAGAAAATAAAGGAGCTTGGGGTTATCGAACACATGACCCTCGGAAAAGGCAACACCTACCACCAGATGGTCACCTATCACTAGAGCCGTTACGAGAGCTGAGCCCCTACTAACAAGATTTCGTATCAGTGTGGCAATATCCTTAGCGCTAAAGGGTATAGCGTTAAGATTTTGTACTTTGGTGTTATTGTCCATGATATTGTGGTTTATTTTTAAAGTAAGTTTTTGGTATGGTATATTTTTATAATAATTTTTTATAAAGGGTTAAATTGGTAATTTTGTCAGCGTAAAAGGGTATGGCCCATTCTTTTAAAGTAACGTGCTGTTTCTTTCGGCTTATGTTTGGTAGCTTTTTTTTTATGAGCATGTTTCTCGAACTGCTAAACGGTGTGTTTTTTATAAAAAATTTTTATATAAAAGTATCTTAAAAAATCAAATAGATCTTTTTTAAGTTTTTAATAGTTAATACTTAATTAATCATACACTAACAATATTTTTTATTTTATATATAACTTATAAGCGAGAACAACTAAGCCACTTCAAACCCAAAGCTAAATCGTGCCTTCGCCGATGATCGAGCAGGTGAGCAAGTTTCGATCGGAAGTGACGACAAAACACCGGTCAGACGCACAATCCCCGAGGTGAGGTGCCTCCTCTCTCTCTGAAATCTGATCTGATTCCTGATCTCGAGTGTTCAGAAAAATCTGAAGAGCTAGCTGATCAGAATGCTCTGTATGTATGGCTATGCTTGGCGGAGAAGAGCGAGAAAGGCTGGCAAGGTAGCATGGGTACGTCCTGTCACCCTGAAATCTGAAATCTTTGTATGCATGCATGCATGCAAATGCAATGCGACCTGATCGATTGTCTTTGCTGTAATCTTGCTGCCTGCCTGGATCACCTCATGTATGCACGCATGAGAGACCATACAGTACTCAATATAAATATTTTTTTAATTATTTAGCATAGATTAAGGATAAAGAAAAAAGACATTAGTATCTCTTAATAAATATAGAATAAATAGAGATAGAAAGATAGATAGAGATAAGAAAGGAATAAATTTGAATAAGAAGTAATTAATGGAATAAGTAGTATTATAAATATTATTAAAAATCTTTATATTATAGAATAAAATTTAAATATTTTGGAACTGAGCGAGCAGTACGATGTACTCCCTCCTACAGCCGCATGCTGACGTGTGCCTGATTTCCTGCATGTCTATCTGCACACACGATACATCCAGCGTACTCACACGTGAGCACCAAAACCGCACACAGAATGCATTGTTCTGAACAATATTAATGTTCAGGTTATTACCGTGGATTAGTACTTAATTATAAAAATAAATTAAATATTTTAAGAAATAAATATAATAAATAGTTTAAATTAAGTGGTCTAAGCAATACAGTAGAACAAAGTCTGTTGAGAAAACATATTTTTCAAAACGTAGAACAAGTAATCTGTTTCATTAATTCGTAAATAAGTTAAAAAAGAATAGAGCATAAGAGCTCTTCCAAAAGACAGGAATCGAAAAAAAACATAGAAACACAATGTCATGCCATATTAGAACTTATAGGAATTTAATCAACATGAATTTGTAATAAATGTCAGTGATAACATTAAAGAAAAATCATAGGAACTTCAAGACACAGGGAAGAGAAAAACATGAGGCCCTTGGTAGTTTTCCATCCTAATTTCAAAAGGATTATGTAGAGGCCAATACTCTGTTCCTTTGTCCTAGAGGAGCCTTGAGTAATTTGTTTGACAGTGTATTAGGGCCTGCTGGGCTTGGAAGCTGTACTGCTTTACCAAACAAATTTTATCCGTAGCAGGAGTACAGTGTGTCATTTCAAAGTACTCCTATATGCCTAATCAGATCATTGTACTGTAGGGTCGTATCTACAACAAACTGACAGATGATCAATACCATCTCATCAGAAAGGGTGGCAGCTTGTTCTCCTGTAAGCGTTTGAATTAGCTTATTGTCTTAATTTATAAGCCACGTATAAAACGGAAAATATAATTAGCATATGATTAATTTAGTATTAACTATTAATAACTTAAAAAATAGATCTATTTAATTTTTTAAGATACTTTTATATAAATTTTTTAAAAAAACATATCCAGAAAGCGTACTCACGCTAAACGAAAAAATAAAACGGGCTGAAACAGTTGTCCGTCCTGAAAATACATATCCTCGGGATATTCAATGTTAATTATCGTACGGAGTAATCACTCCGAATTTTAATATTTAGCGTTGCTAAGTTTTTAAATTACGTTTGACTATTTATCTTATTAAAAAAATTACGTGATAATTAATTATTTTATTAGGATTTATTTTATTATTAAAGATATTTTAAAAATAACTTACATTTTTACAAATTTATAAAAAATTAAATAGAATAAATGATTAAACATAATTTTAAAACTCAACTGCGTCAAATATTAAAAACGGATGTAGTACTTATTAATACTGAGCTTTTGCTAGGTATAGCTACTATCAGAATTTTTAGTTTCTCTAAATACTTCAGATTTTTCTCTATATCTAGCTTTTAATATGGGAAACCAATTTAAACTAATTTTGGTTAAATCTGAATAAAATTTTGCTTAATTCAATTGTCGGCGAAACGGGACTAGGGGTCCCCACCGTCGAAGGGACGCGTGGATCTTCGGCCACGCCGGCTTCCGCGGGGCCTACGCTCAGTACAAGCAAACGGCCAACCATGCTAAGTGCCTGGGGCCCGGGCACCGTCCGGGCCCGGGTGTATCTTCCCGGTCTCGGCAAGCGTCCCCGGGCACGGAGCTGGAATATTCGCGTGCCCGGGCCGCGCCCCCGTGCCCGGGACCCCCAGCCTCGGTCCCGGGTCTCCCCTCCCGGACCCGAGGCCCGCAGCCTCGGACCCGGGCGTTGAGATTGGGTCTAGGGCCTGCATGTCGGTCACCAAGGAGCTCCGCCTTGCGCCCGCGCGGAGGGACGCTTTCCACCTGTCACCCGCTCGAGCAGACGTGAGCTCCCAGGACTGCCCCCCGTGGGCCCACTCCCTGCGTAGTCAGGAGCTTTTTGACTATGGAGGTCTCAATTCACTGTACACCCGACTGTGCTCTCAGAAGCTTTTTGACTTCGGCGGCGAGGGCGCGCGCCGAAGTCAAGCAGTCAGAGATTCTCGACTTCAGCGGTGTGATCCATCACGTCGCTCCGCGTCCTCACGACTCCACCGCCCGCTGCGTACCTACCCCGGCGTGGGCATTGCAGGCGGACAGCGGCGACGGGACGTTCCTCCAACTCCGGCGTGGGCGTCGCAGGCGGACGTGGAAACAGGAGAACTCACCGGAAAATATCTCCCTCCGCGTACCGGCACTGTGGACTCCCCTGATTCTATAAAGGAGGATCCAAGCCGACGAAGGGGGGGAGAAAAAAGCTTGAGCATTAGCAACCACTCTCTGGCTAGGACCCGTCCTCGATCGCCAGCTCTCGCCACTGTTCTTCCTCGGCTCCGAGCTCCTGAACTCGCCGGGAACACCCTGTAACACTCAAACCATATTCACCTCCACATAGCATACACACAGGAGTAGGGTATTACGCTCCGGCGGCCCGAACCTGTATAATCCTCGTGTCTCCCTTGTGCGTGCTGTTCATCGTCTTCCCCGTGCGATCTTCCCTGTTCGGACAATCCGGACCCGATTCGGACGGTCCGGACCATTCTGTCTCCAGATCGGGCCCCCGCGCGATCCTCTCGGTTCGGACGGTCCGATCCCGGTTCGGACGGTCTGAACCCTTCATCCATCGCTTTGCTGACACACGCTAACGCCGGCTCCGCCTGAGAACTACTCCTCTGACCAAATATCAAAAGGGGGTCTCCTGACTTCCTGCCGTCGAGATTTCATCCTCCGACATCAATTTTTTTGGCCGAAAGAACTTCCTATTACTGGGACCAAAATTCCTAAAATTTCCGAAATTTCAAACTAATCCTGGCATGGCTAGATCATGTCTACTACTGCACTGGGTGTCAAAGGAGACAGACATGCAAAAGCAACGAACGTACACACGCACGCCTCACATCAGGCATAGCTAGCACAGCAGCATAGGACACCACAACAAAGGCAACTGCGACCAACTCCGTGACCTCTCCAGCTTTGACAAATATGGATCGGAGTATACACATGTACTCCTAACTCCTATCCCCAAACAGTTATTTTTTTAGATTTAAAATTTATCTTAAAATAGTTATCACTTTAGAGGACTACTTGTTCCATCAATTATCTCCTATTTAAATTTCTCTCTATTCTACCCTTAATTACTCTTTCATTTTCTACTATATATTATTTAACAAGAGATACTATAGTTTTTTTTTTAATTTTAATGTATGCTAAATAACCTAAAATGATGATTATTTTGGAACAGAGGTAGTACTCCGTGAAGCTAGCGTCTGTGACCTAATTTGTTCCCTTGCGAAAATGATCCATTGATCCATGTCGAGTTGAGGTGACATCTCCATACCACCCCCCACTCGCATTCAATGCGCGCCAGCTTCCTGTTCTCTCCCCTCTCGTCGTCGACGCAGAGCAGGGCTGCATGCCAGCCATGGCGACGAGGAGGCAAACGAAAGGACAGGAGCTGAGAGAGAGAGAGAGAGTGAGGTGACTACTGAGGTGACAACCTTTTTGCGTATAGTAATGTGGAAAGAATCGCTGGTCTATGACCCACGAGGTTTGATATCTGCCCTACTGTCTGTTTGATTTAGCTTTGGCGATGGTTTATAAGTTGGACTAAAATGAAAAATATTATTAACGTAATTAATTAAATATTAATTATTATAAATTTAAAAAGATAGATTTATTTAATATTTTAGGATATTTTTATATAAAATTTTTTTATAAAAAACATATCAATAAAAATCGAGACAGAAGAAAAGAGTAATAAGCTGAAGCGCCGCCTGGGTCCCTCGCCCTGTCTCCCTCCCTCCATATCTTCTCTTCTCCTTCCCCTTCTCTTGCCTTCCATCGTCTAGCTAGCTTCCTCCTCCCTCTCATCTGCTGCCTCCTACTATCTTCTTCTTGGCCTGGTAAGTTCTCTCTGCACCATGCATAAGCTGCCACTTCATTTGATTGACTGTTGCAAATCAGCCTGCCCCTTCTTGGTTTGGTATCGACACGCTGCTTCATCCTGAGTTCTTGCCTGCTGGGATTAGCTTGACTGTTTCTTGTTGATCTGAATTCGATCTGGTTCACGCCATGCGAGTGTTGTTCTTGTTCGGTTCTAGTTAGCTTGTGTTTGATTCGCTCCACACGCCTATCTGCAGCGAATCAAGCTTTCCTGTTGCACCTACCATGAGTTCCTTTCAATGAATGCCTAAACTATATATCTCGCTCTGCATATCAATATATAATCTGGATCCTCGACTGGTTGGTTGATGAACAGTGTTTCCTCTTGATTGATCACCATTATTATACATCCTTTGTGCTTGGTTGTATCCATCTTTGCAACCCTCTTTCTTTCTCACTGTACACACCAACCAGATCGAACCAGCCAGTATAGGTAGTTACTTCTCTGCACCAAGCAAGAATTAAAACACGCCTTCAACTGATCTTACTATGTCCATCTCACTAGGGTTTAGATCGAGGTAGATTGGCGAATTCTTTGCTGATCACGGGCACTGTGCAGGTGTAACAAGCGTCCTTTGCTTTGTGTGGTACTGTGGTTATTTCCCCTTCTTCTCTGTCTATCCCTGCATGTTACAGTTTGTGCCAGTTCTTGGCTCAGCTACGTTCATGTCAGATCTTGAAATATTTAGCCTTGAAATATTTGCTGAAACCCTAGTTCTTTCTGAATTCTGATCCACTCTATAAGCCAAAGCTAGAAGCCTCGTGCTTGAACTAAAGCTACTGTTGTCCATAGCTAGCTAGAGTGTAGTGTTGCTTGCTTGTTTGACCATTGGTCTGGTCGTGGCGTTGAACTGACTGACACAGCAATGGCGGGCGTTTGGCAGGTGCATCTGATTGGAGAGGAGGCGAACATGATCGGCGTGGCGGCGACGGCGGACAGCCCGGGCGGCGCGGTGGCGAGGCCGAGCAGGTATGAGTCGCAGAAGCGGCGGGACTGGCAGACGTTTGGGCAGTACCTGCGCAACCACCGGCCTCCGCTGGAGCTCGCGCGGTGCTCCGGCGCACACGTGCTGGAGTTCCTCCGCTACCTCGACCAGTTCGGAAAGACGAAGGTACACGCCCACGGCTGCCCCTTCTTCGGCCACCCCTCGCCGCCGGCACCCTGCCCGTGCCCGCTCCGCCAGGCCTGGGGCAGCCTCGACGCGCTCGTCGGCCGCCTCCGCGCCGCCTTCGAGGAGCACGGCGGCCGCCCCGAGGCCAACCCGTTCGGCGCCCGCGCCGTCCGCCTCTACCTCCGCGAGGTCCGCGACAGCCAGTCCAAGGCCCGCGGCATCGCTTACGAGAAGAAGCGCCGGAAGCGCGGCTCGCAGACGAAGCCGAAGCAGCAGCAGCAGCAGCAGCTGGACCAGGCGCCCGCCGCCGCCGCGACGCCCTCCCCAGCGCCGCTGCCGGAGACGGTGCCGCACTTCTTGATCCCCCACGCGCACTTCCTCCACGGCCACTACTTCCTGGCACCCGCCGGCGACCAGGGCGGCGACGTCGCAGCAGCCGCGGGCAGTGCCGCCCCCGGCGGGGAGGACCTGGTGCTGGCCATGGCGGCGGCGGCGGCGGCCGCCGAGGCACACGCTGCCGGGTGCATGATGCCACTGTCGGTGTTCAACTAGCTCCACCTCCATTGTTCCTAGCTCCAAGTAGCAAGCTAATCCTAAACCTATGCAGCTTTTGCTAATGCATGGCGATGGCTAGGTCGCCTCATCGCCATTTGATCAAGATCAGCAGCAGACGATCGAATTACTCGCAATGCATGCGTGGTGATTTGCGTTGCTTGGAATCCGGAGGTTTTAATCATCGCATGTACGTAATTTGCATGGTTTTATGTACGAAATGGTAGTAAAATTAATGGTAGGTTAATTTTGTTGAAAAAACTGTCGCTTGCTGTTGGTTTAGTTAATGGGAACAGCTAGCGGCAAGATGGTCAACTGTTGGGGCGCATGATAATTGTCTTCATGGATTTGAAGTGATTTCTAAGGACTGTTCAATCAAATTATGCCAATGTAAATTAACTAATTAGTCAATCAAGCATTGATCCCACTCTAAAGTTTGTATTGTATGCAATTTCGTAATTACTAGTTGCCTTCAACTTAATTTGATGGGTTACATCAGTAATAACAGGATGTCATTTTCTCCCTTACAAAAATATTACTAGTAATCTACTGTGGTATATTGGAAATCTATCTATGCGTGCATAGTTGCATTAATTACCAGATTAGCTCACTCTGGACTTGTCGTGCAAATCCAAGTGCGCTTCATTTTCAGTACTCCCTCCATCCACCAATATAATCAACTATTAGTGGAGATTATGGTTAAAATAATGTTACTTTGATGTCCAAATATATGTATATCTAGGAGTATTAACAGAGATTTAAGGTTAAAGTCGCATTAATTTGATGCCGGCGATGTTTATCTTTTTTGAAAAAAATCATGTCCAACGATACATATGTCCAACGATACAACAGAGAATCAGTGGTGGTGCCATTGAGCCTGAGTAATTAAGAGCGTTTACATATAGTCATCAATATTTAAGACAGTTTTCTATGTGTCACTAATATTTAAGATAGTTCTCTGTATAGATTCATAGTATTAAGATATATCACATCTAATACTAGATTTTATATTTTAAGATAGAGAAATCCATATAACCACACAATAGCAGAGCCCGACGGTCGTTCAACCTGTCCGAGAGATGGCTCTGCCGCTGCACAGAACAGTAAGGATGGTTGGATTGGGAGAAAAAAAGGTGCTGGTTACTCCAGAAATGTTGCTCCATCTATGCACAAATTTTAAACGTCTGGACGGAGGGAGTACAACTACATTGAGCATAGCAGTATCACTTCGAGTGATACTCCGTCCGTTCTAAAATATATTTATTTTTTAGTATTTAAATTTGTTCTAAAATATAACTATTTTTTCTTATCTCAACCATTTGTTATTTAATTTCTTTAACTATTTTTTTTATCTTAACTAATCATAACTATCTAACATTTCACTTTAGATGATTTCTTAATCTATGTGCATAGCTCGAAAGGTATCCATTATATTTTAGGATAAGTGGCGTTCCAGCCGGAGCCACACACAACACGAAAAACGTTATTAGCACGTGATTAATTAAATATTAACTACTAGAACCTTAAAAATAGATCTATTTGATTTTTTAAGATACTTTTATAGATTTACTATTGATTAAACGTTTGATTTTTTAGATTCTGTCGAACAACAACCTTGGTCGTTGGATGTAGCTTTGAGATTTGTGATCGGGGAAGCTAGTTCTAAGTTATACTTTAAATTTGTTTTAGCTACATTTTTAATTTATTGTAGTTGTCATTATCGATTTGTATAACTTTAGTTTTAAATTTGTGTAACTTAGTAATAAATATGTATAACTCTAATGGTTTATATCTTGACTTTTGAATACGAAAAGAATCATTTAATAGATTTATTTTTTTCAAACGTTTGACTAATAGGTGGTCCTATACTTTCATATAGAAAAATTTATAAAATATGTTTATAGAAAACGAGTGAAGAAACAAGAAAACTAGTGAAGAAACAAAAGGCAAAGTGGAACCGAACACCGCCTAAAGCAAGTACACCTTACAAGTCAGATCGGATAAAGGTAGGAGAAATCCAGCACAGAGTAGGCAAGGACAGACACCTTACAAGTCAGGCATTTCTCAGTACTGAATGTCTCCATCGAGCAATCAGATCGGCGATGGATGGATCAGCATAGAGCACACCTTGACGAGATGAGAAAGGGAAGTTTGATCAAGACCGATGATGGACGTTGTGTGGTCAGTAGTACTGCTTGCGACGATTCCTGTCGTCACTGACGAAACTGTCAACAATCGATCGATAGACAATGGAGTATAGCTTGATTGATCTCGTCCTCTGTGGCCGGTGATGGAACAGCCATCAGCCATGGGAGTCATCAGTGTGTGCTCGATCGATGATCTCCTCTGCAACAGTGCTTGCTCCCTTTGCTTTTTGTGTCGATGGACTTGCACAATGCACAGTGAACAAGTGTACTCATGTTGTTGTGTATAGTCAATGGGATTTGCATATGAATGGGTGGTAGATTTGGTCGATTGATTGATTATGTATAGTCTGGACTCTTGAGATTATTCTTTGAAACATACTCGCTGATCCGTTCCAGAATATACACACATAGCATTTAAAATTTATACTAAAATATAGAGTATAAGCATTTGCTTAAAACACGGGATGAAATATAAGATTGAGAAAACATGAATATAAGTGTAAAATAGATAATTACAAATTATAAAAAATACATGAATGACCATCTGAATACATAAAGACTTAGGCAGTATTTAAATTGCCCTGCTCGGCTACACATGTTTTTCAAGCGGCTAGACAATGTGTTTTTTTAATACTTTCTATATAGGAGTTTCTTTAACAAATCAAATAAATCTATTTTTAAGTTTGTAATAATTAATTCTTAATTAATTATACGCTAATGACTCGCTTTGTTTTGCATGCAACCGAAAACCTCAGCCAAGCAGCCGATTCGAATGCTGCCTTAAACAAAGTTTCCGTGATATTGGGCCTCATACTGACTTTCCTCCAAAATCTGCTTATCTCAAACTATTCCATAAGATTATCATAGGGTCGTTGGAATTCCAACCGTTTGTTTTAAAAGACCAAATAGAAAATTTTTCTTATGATTCAAATCCTACAAAGGAGTATAGATTCATTGCACCCACCACTATATTTTTTTTTAAAGAAGTATAGATTAATGCACAGTATCAAACTGCAAATCAAATTTGGAACAGACGTACTACATTCGTCCTATAATATTACTATCGTTGTAGTTTAGATTAAATTACCAAGATAACAATATTATGAGACGGAGGCGGAGGCAGTAGTAGTTTTGAGGTGGTGGATTTTTCTTTTCTTGAATGGTGTCTTCAGATGTGGATCGGTCGTAGTATGTTGGTGTTGGATGTGCACTCGACGGTGTGTGCCAAAGTGCACTGGGATCTATCGTCGTATCTGCTTGTTGCGAATGCATGGCCGTACATAAATAAACAGTAGTAAAAGAGTGGTCCTAATTGAAACACCAACCAAGGGCGATCGACGATCGTATTGAGGTTAGCTAGCTAGCCAGTGTTTGGCTCAAGTCAACATATACGCTGTCCATGGACAGGTCTATGTTAGTAGTATGTTTTTACGATATTCTGAGATGGATATTAACTGTATATTAGTACTATCTAAGTTTTTTAATAAATAATTTTATTGATTTTTGTCGTGACGTTTAACATTTCGTTTTATTCAAAAATTAGTATTTACAAAAATATGAGTATGCTTAAAGTTTCTTTAATAATAAACTAAATCATAACAAAATAAACTATACTTACTTAATTTTTTAAAATAATATGATGGTTAAATGTTATAATAAAAATCAATAATATTATCTATTAAAAAAATAGAGGAATTATTGCTTTGGATGAGATAGTTCAGAGTTACATGGACGAGAAAATGAACGTGCCAGCATGTAGGAGCAGCGGCAATAGTAGCGTGGAAAAACAAAACACAGAGATCGATGACCCTGCCAATTATGGCATTCACAATGTGGTGAGCTGTCGTGTGGTTTTACGGCACCACCTTGAGATTTGATTCCAGGTCAGCCAGGGCTGTGCCGTGTTCGTGTCCTGCAGAGGGCACGGGTGCTCCCGTAAGGCTGAGGTCACTCGTATGTCCGAGGCATGGCTGCAAGCCGCGTTGGGTGAGGTCATGTCCCTACGATGCGGTTCTCCCGAGCTCCGAGCAATGGCGGCAAAGAAAACGGTGGCGTGGCAGACTGGATTGGGGAAGAGAGAAACAGTGTGGCGGGGGTTGAAGTGAAGAGAAGCCTACCGCCGCCGTCGATCGATCTGCGCTGCCACTGGCCATCCACACACACCGCTAGGGAGAGAGGAGAGCAAGCTCATCGGGACGGCCATGGAGGAGCTTATCGTAGCTGCTGGGGAGGAGCTCGTCGCAGTATGGCTTGGGAAGGAGCTCATCGTAGCCGTCAGGGAGGGAGATCTTTGTGGCTGACGGGGAGGGAGCTTGTCACGGTCGCTGAGGAGGAGATCCTCGCAGCGTCGTTGCAAAAGAGGAAATTTAGAGTTGATTTGATCAAAGGTTATTTTTCATATTACTACGTGATATTTAGGAGTGTTGGATGCAAAATGTTAGACTACTCTATAAATTGAAAAAAATATGAAAACTGAAATAGAAAATATTAGGGGCTAAAATAAAAGGTTGAAGTCACCCTTAAAGCCACTTTGCGCTCTAGGAAAGATTTTCTTTTAGAGATGTAGCCTCTGTTTATGTGTCGATCACATGGCACCTAAAATCACTCGTAAGAGTAGCCTGTATTGTTCATGCTCTTAATATGACATCTAAAATAAACTGAAAAAAAGATTGGCCTATAAATAGATACCAGTGATGATAGTCTCTCTTGGAAACTGGGGCGTACGTACAATATACTACTATACTCTACATGACCCTTCACTCGATACGTGCAGGTCAGGTCACAGGGAGCTGAATCACCCGAAATAATACTGAGGGATGATCAGTGTATTCTTGCTTACCGAGTGAATGGAATGGATTGTTAAATAAATGTGTAATTTATGATAACTATTTAAGAATATAAATAAGTGAATTAGCTATTACTTCCTCCGTTTCTAAATATAAACATTTCTAACACTATTTGTAGCTTAACCCCAATCACCCTCAACAATCTCTCAGTTAAACAAGGACACCAAAGTTTTTCTCCTTAACTTTAATTTATGCTAAACAATCTAAAAATATTTATATTTTTTAACGGAGTTAGTATAAAGTCAAAAATAAATTTAAAATATCATTATAAAAAATTTACATGTAAAAGTTTTTAAAAGATATACTTTATCTGTGTCAAAATAGTATTGGATATGACATATCCTAGTACTATAAATCTAGACTGATTTATTTATAGTGCCATAGTTTTTTTTATTATTTTGATACGAACAAAAGAGAGTACCGTTTAGAAGCTCTCACAAAACGTGCCGTCGAATGAAATGGTCCCATTATCAAGCGAATCGAAATGCAGGCAAGACTAGTGTCGGTCGTGGCAACAGTAGGCTTTTCTCCGGAGCTATAAGTAGAAGAGCTGCGCCGCAGGCTGTGGGATGGATGAGCAGCGAGAGATCGATCGAGCAGGGCCAGGGATGGATGAGGATGATGCAGAGTACGTGGAGTTTGCATGGTGGCAGTAGATGGACGACCCGTCGGCTAGCGCAGCAGGAGGACGACGAAGGGTGCGTTCGAATCTGGCCGCGGCCGTGTTGACGATTTTGACGTCACGCTGATGTGAATTGTGATGTGACCCGTCCGCACACGTCCTCTCACCCTTTCACCGCCGTCGCCTATCGCGCACCCTATACTAAGGATGGAAAATGGAAATGGTTATCCGAATTATCCGATATTCGTATCCGCTAAAAAGTGTATATGGATATCCGTATTTGAATCCGTTTTAAATATGGAAGCCAAGATGGATATATCTGAATCCGTTTAGCAAAATCGGATTCGGATTCGGATATCCGAATTTCCGTCGGATACGGATGTGAAAGCGGATAATATCCGTATCCGCAAGTCCTATGCGCGAGCCTCTGCTTCACCGCCCGCGCGCCGCTGCATTCCCGCGCTTGGCTCTTCTTCCCGCCATCGCGCCGCTGTGTTCCCGCGCAGCGCGCCAATGCCGTGGCGATTTCGCGCGTGAAATTTATCCCCATAGCGTTTATCCTTATCCCTCACCAGTAAAGCAAAAGCCTAGCCGGTCATTCTCATTCTCCACACCTAAATTTTCAATATGCCGTCCATGACCCGAGCATTTTGCATCCTAACCCTAGCTGCTTCGGCGGCGGCGGCGGCGGAGTCGAGTCGGAGGAAGCGGCGGAGGCGGCGGAGTCGAGTCGGAGTCGGAGGTGGCGGGCGGCGGAGTCGGAGTCGGAGTCGGAGGCCGTGGAGCGGCGGCGTCGTTGGCGGCGGAGGGCAGCGACGGCACACTCCACCTCCACCCCCTGGTTCTGCTCGTCACGATGGTTTGCGGCTGTTGTTCATCCCTCGTGATTGTTTTCCCTGGAAATCTTACATCAACGACTCGACTGGCCCTTCTGTGCAATCCGACTGCTCCATCCGATCCACCCTACACTGCAGCCAGAAAAGGACTAGTGAAGCCGATTAGTAGTTATGGTGTCAAGACGCTCAAGGTCGTCGAGAAATAAGCAGTATATTACTTTCGTGTTTGTAATCCCTTTGTGCCATTTATCAATATCAATAAAGCACAGGAGATGACATCCAAAATACCCGCATGCCCGCAGCCCGCGCCCGCGCCTCGCCCGTGCCTGTCTCGCACTGTAGGAGTAGGGCGCCGGCACCCGAGGAGCAGGGGCGCCGGTCCTGGAGGAGGAGAGGCAGAAGGACAGTGCTATCTTTAGCTATCTTTAGAAGGACAGTGCTATTTTTTGTTCATCAGTTTTTTCATACAGTCTTATGATTTATGAATATATTGAGTATCTTTCCTGTTAAAAAAAAGGTTTAATTAGTTGCACACATGTTTGCTGCAGGCTACAGAGCCATCTGTAAATGGAGAACCAAATGCCAGTGCAAATGGTAATGCAATTGAGAGGGGGACAGAGGGGGACAGAATGTGATATAGAAGCTAGTGGTGTAGATGGTGCTGAGACTGGGACTGGGACTGGGTCCCCAACAGGAAGAAGTTTGTCCACCAAAAGCAAAGGTACAAAGAAGAAAACTTCACCAGTTTGGAAACATTTCAATGAAGTGTTTGTTGAAGAAAATGTGGATGGCATGGTTGTAATGAAGAAGATGGCAGAATGCAATTACTGTGATGAGGTTCTTTGTGCCCCAAGTAAGCAAGGTACCACACGTCTATGGAATCATTACTATGCATTTCATAATGTTGAAAAAAGAAGAGCAAACCTAGCATTAGAAAATAAAAGGAGCCTGACTGGAAGTACGATGAGGAAACTAGTATTAGAAAATACTATCTGTCAATCATTATGCATGAATATCCATTCAATTATTGTGAGCATGAGTATACAAATGATTTCATTAGATCTTTGTGCCCAATATTTCCAGTAATGGGGCGCAAACTGCTAGACAGAATAATGGATATTTTTCCACAATTGAGAAGAAGAAGCTTTTTGATTATTTTGCCTCTCTTAAGTGTCGCTTCAGCTGCACCATGGATTTGTAGACTTCCAATCAAAATAAGAGGTATTTGTGTGTGACTTGCCACTTCATTGATGATGACTGGCATATACAGAAAGAATTATAAATTTCATGCATCTTGAAGGAAGGCATACAGGAGCTAATCTCAGTCTTGCATACATGCAAAATATGGGTTCATGGAATCTTGATCACAAATTGTTTGCATTGACCTTAGATAATGCAGCAGTAAATGATGTTTATGTGGACACAGTGATTTCAACTCTTCAGAATCATGGTTCTCTGCATTGTGGTGGAAAATTTTTTCATGTGCGTTGTGCTGCCCATATTATTAATCTCATTGCTAGAGATGGTGTGAGCACAATATCAACTGTTATTGCAAAAATCCGTGCACTAGTTCTTATTATCAAGAGCTCACCTTTGCAACAGGAGAAATTTTCTAAAGAAGCTAGTTTGCTAGGAATAGCAGAAAGAGGTCTTTCTATAGATGTGTGTACTAGATGGAATTCAACCTATTTAATGCTAGCTGATGCTCTCCACTTTAAAAGTGTTTTCCTGAGGATTATTCTACTCCATCCTGATAAGTATGGTCCACATGCTCCTTCAACTGATGACTGGTGCAATGCTGCTATCCTATGCAAGTGCTTAGAGATATTTTATGAAGCCACAAAAATTCTCTCAGGATCTTATTATCCAACAGCAAACTTGTTCTTTTCAGAATTTTGTGAGATTAATCTCAAGCTTATTGAGTGGACTAAAAGCAGTGTCAGTTTCATTATTTCTATGGCAACGTCTATGAAGGAGAAATTTGACAAGTATTGGGAGGTCAGCAATGTTGCTCTAGCAGTTGCGTGCTTCTTAGATCCTCGATACAAGATGAAGGTGGTTGAATTTTATTATAATGAGATGTCAGATACTTATGGATTTGTTGATATGTATGATTTCAAAAAAATTGTGCAGAAGCTTTATGAGTCTTATGCAGCCATGTATGCTACTCCTCAAACCAGTATAGTACAAAAAAGTAAAGCTAGATCTGTTAGAACTTCTCAGTGCTATGTGGACTTGAATGAGGAGCCCAAGAGAAAAAGGTTGAATTCATTTCTAAGGGACAACACTGAAGAGGGACATGAGCTATCTGAATATGATTAGTATTGCAATGAACCACTACTGTGCTGGAAAGAAAGTGATTATTTTGATATATTAAGCTGGTGGAAGACCCATACTGTAAAGTATCCTATTCTTGCTCGAATGGCAAGGGATGTTTTGGCTATTCCTGCATCGACAGTAGCGTCCGAGTCTGCTTTTAGTGCTGGAGGAAGAGTTGTTCACAAATATCGTAGCCGATTGGATCCTCAAGTTGTCGAAGCACTTATTTGCACCAAGGATTGGATAAGAGCATCAAGGAAAGGTAATTATGACTAATGTACTTCTCAGTGCTGCATATTTGTATGTCCTATTATGAGATTAGTCACTGCTAACTTTTTTTTCGTGTATTATTTGTATTTATTTCAGATGAGAGTGATGTCACTTCAATTCTTGATGATTTAGTTGCTTGTGTATAAATGATGAAGTCGAACATAATGAAGGTATATGGACTTACATGATGTTTTAGTATCAAGTGCCTAGATTTATTTCTTTATACATATCATTATTTGTGTTGTAGGTGATCCTACTGATGATGATGAAAACACTATGGATCTGGAGGATGGAAACAATTAGGGTGGATTGCCTCTTGCATCAGGTGACTACCCATGCCTCTTGTCCTTTTCAGATTATGCACATGTGTGTTGGCATGGGAAAAAAAGAAATTGTGTCAAACCTGATTTGTAGTATCTCATTTTGCTGTAGGTAACCAGAGGTGCTTGACTGCTTGATGCTCTCTGTTTGGAGTGCCACTGCCCAGTGTTGATTGCTGAAAAATGTTTTGCTTAATTTTAGTTCATGTCCACGAGCTTAATGTCATGTACTTTAATTTGCACGCTTAAAGACCTGTGCTTTGGTTAGGAAGTTGTCATGTACTATTGGGACCTCTATTGCCTACCATTGCTATTTGGTTTGCTTGATCTAGCACTGTATTAATATATCACCCTCTTATTATTTTAGTCACTTCTATCTAGGAGATTATTAGGTGTGTACTTCAATTTTAGTTCACTTTTATTATCAACAAACCTGAAATTGTAATCATCTAGGTTAAATTAAGACATATTTACTTCACGGTGAACTGAGTAAATATCCGATTTCGAATCCGAATTCGAACCATCCGTTTTGTATTCGTATTCGATAATATTCGTATTCGTATCCGAATTCGATTTAAAATATGGTAAAAGATGACATTCGAATCCGATTCCATGCGTATTCGATCCGTTTCCATCCTTACCCTATACACACATTGCCACTCTCTCTTCCCCTCTCTTTCGCTCGTCTTTTGTTTTTTCCGAAACTAAATTATTCTCTTTTTTTAAATATAAGGATTTCTACATCGTATAGCAACTATTAAGGTTAGATCAAAAGATTTTTTAAGTCACTTTTGAAAGTGCATCTATCCCCTAAGTGGGTTTTGGTGGATTAATGACAAACCGGTTAAGGGACTAATGAGTTTATCAAGAATTGTGCAGAGTATTAGTCCCAGGTTGCTTAGTGTGGTGCATGAAGACCCCCCACAAAGACATGATGCAAAACGGCGAAGCGACTCGGAGTTTATTTTAAATTCATTTGAATTTTCTTTGGAGTCGTAGGAAAACCGTTCTATCAAGAGGGGTTGCAAGCAGTGTTCCAAGACCACTCAAGTGCTTAAGATCCAAATAGCTGAGAGTTCATCACTTTGGCACAACACATACACTTGGGTGGGCTATTTTCAGTGTCAGGGTCGGAGGTTCCGACCTCCAGGGCCGGAAGCTCCGACGAGGTCCTTCGGCCACAGACTAAGTGTTGGCCGGAGGTTCCGATCCCCCTGGTCGGAACCTCCGGGCCAAAATCTGTGAGTAATGGCTATGTGACGTAAGCCATGTCCTATAAAACCCAAACTTGGATTCTAGCCGTTCTGATGCATTCCACTTCGTTCCAACTGTTCCCTAGCCTCTCCTAAGGTGCTTTGAGCTCTCCCAACTTATCCTAGTGCATTCTTTGTGATTCTTGTGAGGATTTAGTGGGAAATTGGGTGAATTTTGTTGAGAGAGGGCTAGGACGATCTTGTGCACTTGTGGAGGTCGCGGATTGGCTGCTTGGGGCTTATTTCTCTTGGAGGGAAACCTCCTAGACGGTTAGGCGTCTCCCGTGAGCTTCCTCTTGTTGTGGATTGTCCCGGAAAAGTTTGTGAAGGTTCATCTCACCTCCTCAAGGAAAAGAGGTAAATTCTAGTGGAAACCAAGTTTGATCTTTGTGGTCACTTGGTGAGGAAAGAGGTCAATTGAGACCCAGCTCTTTGGAGCTCCTCAACGGAGACGTAGGATCTTTGTGATCCGAACTTCGGGAAAAATCTTTGTGCCTCCGTTGTCTTTTCTCGTTATTGCCTCATTTTGTATATTAACTTGCCAGCATTTATCTCTTACTCCATTACTTGCACTTTATTTGATCTCTGTCAGATTTATCCTTTATAGAAGTATATTGGTAGAGTCTGAACCCCAGGGTCGGAACTTCCGGCGTTCTAGGCCGGAACCTCCGACTAGCCCTCTCGGCCAGACCGAGAGAACCGGTCGGAACCTCCTACCATTTTGGTCGGAGGTTCCTACCAGTATTTTACCGCTGCTTTTGGAGAATTTTTTCAGGAACGCCTATTCACCCCCCTCTAGGCGACATCAACGGGCTTTCAATTGGTATCAGAGCCTAAACTCCTAAAGAAGCTTAACCGCTTGGAGTTGATCCAAAGATGTCGACCAAGAAGGTGGTTGATTCTACCGGAGTTCTAGGAGACGGAGATGGCTCGACTAGCAAGTCGGGTGGAAGAAAGGGAGCTGCTTTTGACCTTGACTACAACAACTTTATCCCTCCTCCTCAGCAATTCATCTCTGTGCCTTCCGGACGCGCTCCCCATTTTGACGGGACCTTCTATAGCGCGTGGAAGCACAAGATGAAATTGTATCTAAACTCGTTGCATCCAAGTGTTTGGAAAATTGTGTGCACAGGTGTGACGGATGCTCCGGAGGAAGGAGAGGAGCCTACACCGGCTCAAGAGGCTCTTATCCACCGCAATGCTCAAGCCGCAAGCGTCATCCTCAACTCCTTGAGCCCCGAGGAATTCAACAAGGTGGACCAACTCGAGGAGGCCAAGGAGATTTGGGATACACTTCAATTAGCGCATGAAGGATCCCCGGCGTACGAGAGTCCAAGATTGAGTTGCTTGAGGGGCAACTTGGACGGTTTGTGATGGAAGACAACGAGACACCACAAGAGATGTACGATCGCATGATGGTCATTGTCAACAAGATCCGTGGTCTTGGTGGTGAAGACATGACCGATCATGTGGTGGTCAAGAGGCTTCTCCGCACGATCGCCCCAAGGAACCCCACCTTGGTGACTCTCATCCGGGAGATGAAGAACTTCAAGAGACTCACCCCAAGCGACGTTCTCTCAAGGATCATATCACATGAGCTACTCGAAGAGGAAGCCAAGGAAGTCAAGCAACTTGCCAAGAATGCCGCAATCATCAAGAACAAGGAAGTTGCTTTGAAGGCAAAGAAGGAGCAAGCCCCAAACGACTCCGAGAGTGAAGATGAAGACTTCGCTCTTGTGGTGAGGAAGTTTAAGCACTTCCTTCGTCGAGGCGGTTTTGGCAAGGACAAGAAGGAGGACGACAAAGGAAGGAGGCAATCCAAGCGGGCGTGCTACGAATGCAAGGAGTATGGCCACTTTATCGCCGATTGCCCCAAGCTCAAGAACAAGGGTGGCAAGTCCAAGGTGGTCAAGAAGAAGACCGGGCGTGCTCACATTGGAGAGGAGTGGTTCTCCAATGATGAGGACGACGACAAGGAAGAAAGTGATGAAGGAGGGGTTGCCACAATTGCTATCAAGTCATCGTTGGGCTTCGAAGAACGTCTCTTCGACAACTTGAGCGACGACGATCACTATGAGCCCACTTGCCTCATGGCACAAGGGCGAAAGGTAACCTCAACATCCAAATCTCCTCCAATTGATGATGATGACTCTAGTGATGATGCAAGTGAGGATGATATGGACGAGATGCTTAAGGGTTTTAGCAAGCCGGCCATGTCACAATTGGCAAAGCTTATGAAGGCATTGGAGTGCAAAGAGAAGTCCCTCGAACGGCAAGAGGACTTGCTCATCCTTGAGAAGGAGAAAAACCTTGCCCTAGAGGAGAACTTGGCTAAGGAGATGGAGAAGGTTGAGGAATTGACTAAAGAACCTTCTTCGGTCAATAACTCAATGGCTAATCTAAAGAGTATGAATGAATCACTTCAAGAGAATCTTGTGAAAGTGGACCAAAATCACAAGGCTCTTGAGGTGCAATTTGACACTCTTTGGAATAGCGCATCTACCTCTAATGAGGCCACCAAGATCTCCAATGCCTCCACAAGCAACGGTTGTGCGAAATGCTATAATTATGATTTGGATGCATATGCTACTAACCTTAAAGCTTTGGAGGCGCTCAAAAAGGAGAATGAGCGGTTGGGCACCTTGGAAAAGTTTGGATATTTGAAAACATTTCAATCCAAGGATGCCCTCTACAAAACCCTCACTACCGACTCCAACAAGAACGGCTATGGTCTTGGGTTCTCTCTCCATGAAAGTAGACCATCCAGAAGGACTATAGTCAATGGGAAGCAATGTTTGAGGTTTGTGAAAGAAGGAGCTATGTCGCAAGCCAAGGAGGTAAAAAATTCCTTGGTCAGTCTGGGGGCCGGAAGCTCCGACCATAGTTTCCGGAGGTTCCGACCATGCCTCTCGGCCAGACCGAGAAGGCCAGTCGGAGGTTCCGACCGATCAGGCCGGAGGTTCCGGCCGGCTCTCTCCGGCACACCGAGGGGTCCAGTAGGAGGCTCCGACCCTAACGGTAGGAGGTTCCGACCAGCTAACCCAGACAGACCGAGACGACTGGTAGGAGGCTCCGACCCGAATGGTAGGAGGCTCCGACCAGAAAAACTGTACTATGAGTCATATGAGATTACCACGGATCACCGCGGTAAAGTGATTGCTCATTTTATTGGTGATTATTATGAGGAGTACAGGGCTTGTGTGTGGGTGCCCAAGGCGCTCGTGGCTAATGTTAAAGGACCCAAACTCAAACAAGTTTGGGTACCTAAATCCCAAGCTTAATTCCTTTTTGTAGGCATACTCCTCCGGTGGATCGAGTTGGGTGTTGACAGGGATGCACCAACCATATGACGGGAGAGAGGAGTATGTTTGCAACTCTTGATGAGAATGGAGGAGATCATGACAATATTGTCTTTGGAGAGATGGTAAAAGAAAAGGTAATGGGGATCTAGGTAAAATTGCCATCTCCAAACAATCTATCTCTCTCTAATGTTCTTCTCGTCAAGTCCTTAAGCTACAATCTATTATCGGTGTCTCAATTGTGCAAATTGGGCTATAATTGTTTGTTTACCGACGAGGATGTAACCGTCTTTAGAAGAGATGATAATTCGTCGCATTCAAGGGAAGGTTTGAAGGGAGATCTTTTATCTAGTGGACTTTTTGACCTAGATAAAGTGAACCCGGAGGCTTGCTTGATAGCAAAAATCCTCAATGGGTGGCTTTGGCATCGAAGGCTAGCCATGCGGGGATGAGGACTTATCGAATCTTCTAAGGGGGAACACATCCTCGGACTATCTAATGTCACATTTGAGAAAGACCGTGTGTGTAGCGCTTGTCAAGCCGGAAAGCAAGTTAGGAACCCACACCCTATGAAAAACGTCATGACTACCTCAAGGCCATTAGAATTACTTCATATGGATCTTTTCGGTCCCGTGGCCTACCTAAGCATCGGAGGTAACAAATATGGGCTCGTAATTGTTGATGATTTTTCTCGCTTCACTTGGGTGTTCTTTTTGCAAGATAAGAGTGAAACCCCAAGGAATTTTCAAGAAATTCGCAAAGCGGGCCCAAAACGAATTCGAGCTCAAGATCAAGAAAGTTAGGAGCGACAATGGGGGGGAATTCAAGAATACTCAAGTGGAGGAATTCCTTGATGATGAGGGGATTAAGCACGAGTTTTCTCCGCTCCATATGATCCACCTCAAAATGGAGTAGTGGAGAGGAAAGAACCGGTCTCTTGTCGAGATGGCAAAGGACTATGCTAGATGATACAAGACCCCGGACATCTTTTGGGCGGAGGCGGTGAACACCGCTTGTCATGCGCTAAATCGTCTCTACCTCCACAAACTTCTTAAAAAGACGGCATATTGAACTCCTCAACCGGTAACAAACCCAATGTCTCCTACTTTCGTGGTTTTTGGTTGCAAATGTTTTATATTGAGTAAGAGACCTCGCTCATCCAAGTTTGCTCCTAAAGTGGATGAAGGATTTCTACTCGGATATGAGTCAAATGCTCACGCCTATCGTGTTTTCAACAAAGTCTCCGGAATTGTTGAAACCACGAGAGGTGTGACATTTGATGAAACTAATGGCTCCCAAGTGGAGCAAGTTGAGCTTGAGATGCTAGGTGAAGGAGTCACGGGACACGACATCGAGAAAAAGGCAATTGGAGAAGTGAGGCCGCTAGAAGAGTCGGAAGAGCAAAGAGGGACCGAACAAGCTCCTTCCACTCAAGCGACGCCTCCAAGCACAAGAGTTGATCAAGAGGACGATCTAGCACGAGTGGATGGGATCGATGCCGAGGGCACTAGTGAGCCAAGAGACACCGTGCGAGCTCAAGTCCCCTCGGTGCACCATCCAAGAATTCACCACACCGTGCAAAGAGATCATCCCGTCGACAACATTCTGGGTGATATCCAAAGAGGGGTAACCACTCGCTCTCGGGTAGCTAACTTTTGTGAGAATTACTCCTTTGTCTTGTCTTTGGAGCCAATCAGGGTGGAGGATGCACTTGGTGATCCGGATTGGGTGATGGCCATGCAAGAAGAGTTGAACAACTTCACCCGCAATCAAGTATGGTCATTAGTGGAGAGACCCAAGCAAAACGTCATCGGCACCAAATGGGTCTTCCGCAACAAGCAAGACGAAAATGGAGTCGTTACTCGCAACAAAGCACGGTTAGTGGCTCAAGGGTTCACTCAAGTCGAGGGCCTCGACTTCGGTGAAACCTTTGCGCCGGTTGCTCGCCTTGAGTCCATTCGAATTTTATTAGCTTATGTGCTAACCATGATTTCAAGCTTTATCAAATGGACGTCAAGAGTGCGTTTCTCAATGGACCAATCTCTGAGTTGGTAATGTGGAGCAACCGCCCGGGTTTGAAGATCCCATATATCCAAACTATGTCTACAAGCTTCATAAGGCGCTCTACGGGCTCAAGCAAGCCCCTAGAGCTTGGTATGAATGTCTTCGCGACTTTCTACTAAAGAATGGCTTTGAAATAGGCAAAGCCGACACTACTCTCTTCACTAAGAAATTCAAGAATGATTTATTTGTGTGCCAAATTTATGTCGATGACATAATCTTTGGCTCTACTAATCCCTCTTTAGTGAAGAGTTGAGTAAGATCATGACTAGGAGATTCGAGATGTCAATGATGGGGGAGCTCACCTTCTTCCTCGGGCTTCAAGTCAAGCAACAAAAGGATGGAACCTTCATCTCGCAATCCAAGTATCTCAAGGACATTCCTTAAGAAGTTCGAGATGGAGGGAGCCAAGCCCATCAAGACTCAATGCCAACTAATGGGCATCTCGACCTCGACGACAACGGCAAACCGGTGGATCAAAAGGTATATCGCTCCATGATTGGATCTCTTCTTTACCTTTGTGCATCTAGACCGGATATTATGCTTAGTGTGTGCATGTGCGCTCGTTTTCAAGCGGCACCTAAAGAATGTCATTTTATTGCCGTTAAGAGAATTCTAAGATATTTGGTGCACACTCCTAATTTCGGTCTTTGGTACCCTAAGGGTTGTAATTTTGAGCTAATTGGATATTCCGATTCCGATTATGCCGGGTGTAAGGTTGACCGCAAGAGCACAACGGGGACTTGTCAATTCCTTGGACGGTCTCTAGTTTCTTGGGCCTCCAAGAAGCAAAACTCCATTGCCCTATCCACCGCTGAGGCGGAGTACATAGCCGCCGGCTCGTGTTGTGCTCAACTTCTTTGGATGAAACAAACCCTTCAAGACTATGGCTACAAAATGACCAAAATCTCACTTCTTTGTGACAATGAGAGTGCCATCAAAATAGCCAATAATCCTGTCCAACACTCAAGAACCAAACACATTGACATACGCCACCACTTCTTGAGAGACCACGAAGCCAAAGGAGATATCACCATTACCCATGTGAGAACCGAACACCAACTCGCCGATATCTTCACCAAGCCCTTAGATGAGAAGAGGTTTTGCGAGCTTAGGAGTGAGCTCAATATCTTAGATTTTCGAAACATTGCATGACTAAGTGCTTGACTAATCAATAGTCAAGAAAATGGTCAAAAGGATGTCAATCAAAGTGAGCTTCGGTGTTTTTAAGGCCACTTCTCATATAGAAATTGGTCTTAACACTGAGAACGGAGCTCCAACATTCCCAAACTCATTTTCCAAAAATATTGCGAAAATACTTGTGTGATAATTTTACATTGCGAAAATTTGGTTCTTTTCATTGTTGATCTTTATTTGTGACCATTGTTATGTGCTTATTGATTGCTGCTGGTCACATATGGGTCAACGGAAAATCATGTCCATCTCCTTTCGGCCAAAATACCTTGTCTCCCTTCCTTCCAGAAAAACCTGTCGGAGGTTCCGCCATAGGGCCAGAGGCTCCGACCTACTTTCCCTGCTCAAAAAAAAAAAAAAGGCCGGAAGCTCCGGCCTCTGATCCCGGAGGCTCCGGCCCACCAGCGGTTTTAACCCCTGGGCGGCTGGGAGTTCCTCTCTCTCTCCTCATTTCATCCCCTCTCAGCCCTAACTCGTTCTCATTTCTCTTGTGGGCGATTTTCAACTCCAACCAACAAAAATCTTCGGGCATTCTCGTTTCCCTCCTCCTTGGTGGTCGGAAACTCCGTCCCGTCGACGTTTTTGTGCTTCCTCATCTCAAGGTATTGATTTCGATCTCTTCTCCTAGGTTTTCATATTTTTGACCCGATCTCTCTATATGTAAACCTAGGACTAGTTTTCCTTGGTGAAAAACCTTCCTGAACATCCCTAGAATACCGATCTATAGTTTTGAATAAAATGCATTGGCTAATTTTGTAGATCAAGTCGCAACCATGTGTCGATCGGAGGTTCCGGTCCTCGTGATCGGAGGTTCCGACCAGCACTCTCGGCCTGGCCGAGAGGGCTGGCCGGAGCCTCCGGGCCCTGGGTCGGACCCTCCGATCGGCTGTTACTGCTAGCCTTTGTAACCTTGGATCTTCCAATATATCCTTGACCTCAATACTTCCTTTGATTCCTTGGTTGTGTTTCAGTGTCAATGGGTCGCGAGAAGCGTCAAAAGGCTAGACAAGATGTCTCCACCTCCGGTACCCAAAGTGATCAGGACTCGCCTCCTAGACGGGCTGACAAGGGAAAGGCAGCGGCTCGTGCTAGCAGCAGCAGGAGGGCAGGGAGAGGCAAGCGGCCTGCTACACAGCCTCCGTCTACAAGACGAACTCGCAGCTCTGCTTTGATTATTCGGGATTCGGATGCACCACCGCCGCCGCCACCAAGGCGTGGTGGATCTCGCAGTGGCGGCACTCGCAGCTCTGGCAGTGGGACTGTCAATGATCCAATCCGAGCAATGAAGCACAGAGCTGTCAGCACTACAACTTTTGGCCACATTGGCAGACAGCGCTTTGATTATCTACACGATGTGGCAAGCGGAGGCAGAGACAGGAAGCTGAACCCAGATACCCTTTCTCAGGAGTTGGCAGATCCTCGCTTTGTCACCGCCGTCCAGGTAGACTGGTACAACTCAGTCTTCATGAGTCGACCTAAGCTGGTCGTGGAAATGAAGTATATAGACTGGGAGTACATGCAGCGCCAGAAAGGGCAGATATTCAAGGATGTAATCAAGCTTTGCCTGGATAAGGATATTAGAGGTATCATGGGGTTACAGTATGATTGGAGTGAGGAGGTGATCGGTCAGTTTTATGCGACCGTATTCTTTGAGGAGAGCCTACAGCATGAGTATCAGATGAGATGGCACACTCAGGGCGTGGAATATACAGTTACTATCTCTCAATTCGCCGCCATCTTGGGATTGGACCCCGAGGATCTGAACCGGCCTAACCTTCACAGTGAGAAGCCTTTGCCCGTTCAGAGGACCATATTTCTCTATGCCGATGGGGCTCCAAGAAACTGCATGGGCACCACCAAGGGTCTTTTTCCCCCTTACAAGATTCTTCTGAACATGATCAGGGCAACTTTATCTCCTAAGGCTGGCGATGCCACAGCTCTTCCCGCTCGCCACTACACTTTGCTTGCCAGGCTGAGGAGAAATCAGCCTCCTGTCAGTGTGATGAAGTACATTTGGTTTGAGATCTTCAACATTGTGGTGGAGCCCAAAAGAGGATGCGCCTATGCTCCATATATTATGAAGATGATAGAGGAAGTATCTGGTCTTGTGTTTGAGAAGGAGGTGAAGCACAAGACTTACCGTCCACCAGCTCCGCCGGCAGTGAAGTTTCCCTCCGCTACTTCTCAGCCCGGCTCTTATTCTTAGTCTTCCGAGTCGCCTATCAGGAAGGCACTCAAGGCCATCTTCAACATCTGCACCAAGAATGCCGTGAAGATAAAGAAGATGGAGCGCCGGCAGAAGGAGATGTTGAGGGATGCTGGCAAGACAGTCTCAGATGATTCTTCAGATGAGGTCTTTGAGGATCCTTTTGCCGCCTATGAGACTGCTCAGCACATTGCCAGTGGGGTCGGCCCTTCTAGAAGACCTTTTGGAGATTCTGAGTCTGAGGCTGCTTCTGAGGAAGACACAGAAGAGGACTCATATCATGATGATAACAATGGGAAGGATGATGAGGAGCATGGGGACAGCAGTGAGGAAAATCGGGATGAGGATGATGAGTCTATCACAGCACCTCCACCAGTACAGCCTGGCTTTACACATCTTGCTCCCTCTTTTCAGCCAGTCTACGACATTCCTCCGATCATTGAGAGAGATGATGATGCCGCTAGTGGCGATACAGAGGTTGTTGCTCCGGATGATGAGACCGGCACTGCAGGCAGTACAGCGTCCGGCGACACTGAGATTATCCCCTCCGACGACGATTGAGCTCTTTCTTCCCCTGTCTTTCCTCTCTTTTTGGTGCCTTGATGTCAAAGGGGGAGAAAATTCAGAATGAAGGGGCCTCCTCTTACACTTTTGTGGCATGATCTGCAGTTTGGCCGGAACCTCCGACCCTGAGGCCGGAGGTTCCGACCCCCTTCTGTCTTTAGGTTTTCTAGACTTCTTTTCGGCCATTAGACATGTATTGACCAATTGTTTGCGATGTAATAAATGCTTAATTATGGATCTAGATAAAATTTAGCATTTAAATCTATTCTTGTAATGCCATACAATGTGATGTGATATTTACTTCTCATGTTTTGTGTGTTTGCCATGTCATATGCACTTGATTTTCTATTCATCATGTCACACCTTGCACCCCACGGATGAAAATAGATGAAAAAGGCTTGTCATGTTTCACAAAACTCAATATGCATAAATACTTCACTCTTACTAATATATGCATACTTCTAGGGGGAGCCAAATTCATCTACATTCATTCAAAATCAAGTTTATATATTCATTCTGTTGTAAGCTTTAACCGTGTTATCATCAATCACCAAAAAGGGGGAGATTGAAAGTGCATCTATCCCCTAAGTGGGTTTTGGTGGATTAATGACAAACCGGTTAAGGGACTAATGAGTTTATCAAGAATTGTGCAGAGTATTAGTCCCAGGTTGCTTAGTGTGGTGCATGAAGACCCCCCACAAAGACATGATGCAAAACGGCGAAGCGACTCGGAGTTTATTTTAAATTCATTTGAATTTTCTTTGGAGTCGTAGGAAAACCGTTCTATCAAGAGGGGTTGCAAGCAGTGTTCCAAGACCACTCAAGTGCTTAAGATCCAAATAGCTGAGAGTTCATCACTTTGGCACAACACATACACTTGGGTGGGCTATTTTCAGTGTCAGGGTCGGAGGTTCCGACCTCCAGGGCCGGAAGCTCCGACGAGGTCCTTCGGCCACAGACTAAGTGTTGGCCGGAGGTTCCGATCCCCCTGGTCGGAACCTCCGGGCCAAAATCTGTGAGTAACGGCTATGTGACGTAAGCCATGTCCTATAAAACCCAAACTTGGATTCTAGCCGTTGCTGATGCATTCCACTTCGTTCCAACTGTTCCCTAGCCTCTCCTAAGGTGCTTTGAGCTCTCCCAACTTATCCTAGTGCATTCTTTGTGATTCTTGTGAGGATTTAGTGGGAAATTGGGTGAATTTTGTTGAGAGAGGGCTAGGACGATCTTGTGCACTTGTGGAGGTCGCGGATTGGCTGCTTGGGGCTTATTTCTCTTGGAGGGAAACCTCCTAGACGGTTAGGTGTCTCCCGTGAGCTTCCTCTTGTTGTGGATTGTCCCGGGAAAGTTTGTGAAGGTTCATCTCACCTCCGCAAGAAAAAGAGGTAAATTCTAGTGGAAACCAAGTTTGATCTTTGTGGTCACTTGGTGAGGAAAGAGGTCAATTGAGACCCAGCTCTTTGGAGCTCCTCAACGGAGACGTAGGATCTTTGTGATCCGAACTTCGGGAAAAATCTTTATGCCTCCGTTGTCTTTTCTCGTTATTGCCTCATTTTGTATATTAACTTGCCAGCATTTATCTCTTACTCTATTACTTGCACTTTACTTGATCTCTGTCAGATTTATCCTTTATAGAAGTATATTGGTAGAGTCTGAACCCCAGGGTCGGAACTTCCGGCGTTCTAGGCCAGAACCTCCGACTAGCCCTCTCGGCCAGACCGAGAGAACCGGTCGGAACCTCCTACCATTTTGGTCGGAGGTTCCTACCAGTATTTTACCGCTGCTTTTGGAGAATTTTTCAGGAACGCCTATTCACCCCCCCTCTAGGCGACATCAACGGGCTTTCAACTTTAATTATTAATTTTTAAATTTTGAATTACTTAGATTCTTTTTTCAAGCATCTGATTGGCTTTGGACTCATTAAAATAATATGAATCATTGAAATCAGTGAATGAATGCTTATATTATGGTACAAAATTTAAATCTTAGAAATTCTTATATTTTACTCCTTTTGTCCTAAAATGTAGATATTTCTAGGGTTTAAATTCGTCCCAAAATATAGCTATTTCTCTACCTACCTCCTCATCTCAACTAATCACAACCATCCTCTATTAATTTCTTCAACTACTTTCCCACCACAATCAATCACAACCTTCCACCATTCAAATCCAACCACTTTTTTAATTCGAGTGAAAAACTTCAGAAATACTTATATTTTGAGACAGAGGGAGTAGAACATAGGTAGGAAATTATAATACTCCCCCGTCCCAAAATAAATTTATCTTTTTATCCATCTCATTGGTCCCACAAAGACTTTATTTTTGGATCAATTAATATGTTAAAGTTTGTTAAAGTGAGAGACAAATATATTAGAACTTGCTAAAGTGAAGGACAAGTACATTGAAATTTGTTAAAGTTGAAGTCATTCTAGTATTTTAGTAACTCTATATTGGTATGTGTGAGATAGGATAAAGATAAACTTATTTTGGGATAGAGGTAGTAGCTATCTAGGAGTGTTTTGGGGAATTAAGGATTAAAGTAAAAGATCTAATTGCCCTCGTTAATAGATGGTGGGATGATAGGAATTAAGAATAGTATAGATAGAATGCGGATTTCGAGGGTTGGAGGGATGATGAGCTCACTAGGAGTCACATGGGAAGTAATAGGGGGTAAAAATCACCTTTTATATGTCCTAGCACTTTCTCCATTTCAAAATATAATCATTTCTAGGATTTAAATTTTCTACTACAATATAATCATTCCTGCATTAATTCTCATAATTCCCATCATTTCAATTATTCCAAAGCCAATCAGATGCTTCAAACAAAAAAAATACGCAATTCAAAATTCAAATTTTGACAACTGAAATGACTAAAAAGGAATATTTTGACTTGACTTTAGTATTTGCTAAATAACCTAAAAATCTTTGTATTTTGAACGGCGGAAGTAGTTATAATTAGGATAAAATTTGAACCAAAAGGTAGCTATATTTTAGAACGGAGGGAGTACTTACATACTTCCTCTCTCTCCCCCGATAAAACAACTCCTACCATTCTAAAAGGAGTTAAAAAGTACTAGTATGACAAAAGATCAGAATGTCCTTCATTAATCAAAAAGTAGTATTGGTGAACGGTTAGGTAAGGGGTATTGAAGGAATAAAATCTCTTGATTTGTAAAACGAGGGTAGGTAAGAAGTTAGAAATTTGTTTATTTTGGGACAATGTTTGAACTCTTGAAGTTGGTTTATTTAGAGACAGAGGGAGTAGCCTGTCAGCATCTAAGCATCAACATGCGATGGAAATCACAGACAGGAGTTCATCGGACAGGCTAGGGCGCGTGTGGCTTGTCAGGGTGTGCCCGGTATCTACTGAGACACAATCAAGTGTACAGGTTCAGGCCTCCCAAAGGATAATAATCCTACTCCTGTGGCTATGTTCTTACCGATTCTTGAGCGCACGCGAGCTAACCTAAGAAGTCTAGGGTTCTTGCAGGTCTAGAGGGTCTAAGATGTATTTTTATACCCTATGGCTCTTATCGCTCACTGTTCGAGGAGAGACAAGAATATTATACATCATCATAAGCCTGAGCTAATTCTTTAAAGTCAACATTAAAACACTGTAGAAGCAGAAGTCTTTTAGGACTCCACGTCGGGCCCATCTCTGGTCTTTATTCCCTTTCACAGATGCCTGATATACTCCGCTGGAGACATAGTATAATGCCCCAGCCCTGGCACCACCTACAATGACACCAGAGAGGAAGCGCCGCAGAAAATTGGCATGAACCAACTCCCACGGAACCGCGATGCCGGTACCAGTTCTAGAAAACCTTATTGGTACCTGCGGACAACGAAGATGTACTATAGTAACTAAATAAATAAATATATATAGTATATATTTATAAGCTGCAACTTCGAGCAAGCCCTGAGCAGCATGTTGCAAACAGAACAGCAGCAATGGAACGACAACACAGCGACAACCCAATCCACAAGCAACGACTTGGAATTAGGAAAGAAACCCTAATCTTCACTTCAACTTCAATCATCCTCGAGGAGGGAAAATGGAAATGTATTGAGTACATATGTACTCAGCAAGTCACAGAAAAGTGAGTCATGCAGGCTACCAAAGAAAGATCGGGGTTTATTTCGTAAACCTTTTATTCGAAAACATTTTTGAAAACCCTAAGTGTGAGCTGTCTCATTGTGACTAGAAGAAGGCTCTCGCCTCGATCCTGTCGGCGAATTGCTTTGCAACAACTCAAGCGGACGAATTAGATTTTAATTGTTTAAAGTTTTTTAGTCAAGTCATTCCTATACCGCTTGTCGGATCACGACAGCGGTTCAGTGGATCTCCCCTCAAGCAGCTTTCCCCCATATTCTCATCTATTAGTTTATTTTCACTTTCGTCCTTTCCCGGACGTCATCTCATTTTTCCTCTATTACTTTTCTTTCACTTTCGTCCTATTCAGGACATTATCTCATCTCATGTGGCTCCTCGAGCCATCCATATCTCAACTCATCTCAGAAACTGCTTTCACTCAGAAAGCTTAATCTATGATGCCATTCGATATCTTAGGTCACATAGTCCCGTTTCAGACCACTCAGGTCTTCATCAGCCACTAAGACCGATTCTGGTAATGATTCCCATACCACAAATCACTTTCGCAAAGTATTGGCAAACAAATCTATGCTAGAGGGATCACCTCATATTCGCCCGTGACTGTGGGCACGGCTGTTCAAAAAGTTTATAAACCTTTGTAAAGGGTGCACACTTTACCCACACGACGCGAGCTTACTTTCCGCACTCGTCAGCGGGGAAGGTTCGTGACAAGGCCTTTCCAAAGCCCACCCAGGATAGCACGTTGCCATATAAATGGGTTCTCAAACCAAGTACGAGGAATTCATTTTCTATACTCAGGGACGGGGGTATATCACCCTCTTGGCACCCAACCGCTCCCACATTTATTAGCAACCAAACGATCCTGGGAACACTAGTTACGCGGCCAGGGGCGTCCCATTCCACCCGTGTGGTCGCACTGTGAGATGATCGGATGAAATTCCCTAAGGAAACAGTCCTTATATGCGAATACGAAGTGCCATTACACAGACGATCACTTTGTTTCGCAATTCTGTGTAGCGCCTCCCGCCCTGGCACCACCTACAGTGACACCAGAGAGGAAGCGCCGCAGGAGATTGGCGTAAACCAACTTCCATGGAACCGCAATGCCGACACCAGTCCCAAGAAACCTTGCTGGTACCCACGGTCAACGGAGATGTACCACAGCAAATAGCTAAATAAATATATATATTATACCTTTATAAGTTGTGACTTCGGGCAAGCCCTGAGCAGCAACCTGCAATCAGAACAACGGCACCGGAATGACAGCGCAGCAAAAACCCAATCCACAAGCAACGGCTTCGGATTAGGAAAGAAACCCTAGTCTTCACTTCAACTTCACTCTTCCTGAATGAGGGGAGAAAAAAATAGATTGACTACTTACGTACTCAGCAAGTCACGGAAAATATGAGTATGCAGGCTATCAAAGATAGGCTGGGGTTTATTTTCGCAAACCTTTTCATTTGAAAACATTTTCGAAAACCTACGTGTGAGTTGTCTCAATGTGACTGGAAGGAGGCTCTTGCCTCGATCCTGTCCACGAATTGCTTTTCAACAACTCGAGCGGCCAAAATAGATTTTAACTATTTTTAAGTATTCTTATACCGCCTGTCAGATCACGACAGCGGTTCAGTAGATCTGCTCACAAGCAGCTTCCCATTGTATTCTCATCTATTACTTTATTTTCAATTTCATCCACTCTAGGACGTAATCTTATTTTCCTCTATTATTTTCCTTTCACTTTAGTCCTATCCAGGACTTCATCTTATCTCATAACTCCTCTCAGCGGCTCCTCGAGCCATTCATAAACTCAACTCAAAACATATATTGCTCCCACTTAGGAAGCCTAAACTATGATGCCATTCGACATCCCGAGTCACACAGCCCCGTTTCAAACCACTCAGGTCATACATCACCACTAAGGCCGATTCTGGTAATGGTTCCTATACCACAAATCACTTTTGTAAAACATTGGCAAACAAATCTACGCTAGAGGAATCACCTCACATTGCCCGTAACCGTGGGCGTGGCTGTTCGAACAGTTTGGAAACCTTTGCAAAGGGTGCACGCTTTACCCACACGACACGAGTTTACTCCCACACTGATCAGGTGAGGAGGTTCACGACAGGGCCTTTCCAAAGCCTTCCCAGGATAGCATGTTGCCCTACAAATGGGTGCTCACTCTCAACCAAGTACCAGGAACTCATTTTCTATACTCAGGGACGGGGGTATATCGCCCTCTTGGCACCCAACCAGTCCCACATTTATTAGCAATCGAAAACCATCCTGGGAACACTAATTACTTAGCCAGGAGTGTCCCATTCTACCCGTGTGGTCGCACTATGAGATGCTCGGATGAAATTCTCCAAGGAATTAGTCCTTATATGCGAATACGAAGTGCCACCACATAGCCAATCACTTTGCACCGCAGATTTTTCGCAAATAAATTTTGTTTCACAATTTCGCCGACATCGCATGTCGGGTTTTTAAATCTTTTGGAAACCCAATTTTTTCCAAATCGACAAACAGTAGTGCTGGAGGTGGAACCATCGGAATCCATGCTCAAAGAGCACGGTCACCGAGATACCATGGGGTGGAGTGACAAGGGATAGGGCACCAATGTCCTACGGGGTTTATGCAACTAATGGGCAGGTCCGTCGGTTCGATACGCAAACTGAGGCCGATCAATTTATCGTGTACACTAGCAATGCAATTTTGCAAACAAAACATTTTAAATTTAGGAGCAATATGGTTAAGGAGTGACTTGCCTCAGACTTCGTCTTCAAATCTTCGCGAAAATTCGACGTCTGACAAATTTCCAATGCGTTGACTACGCGCGAAACGAGAGAAAAATACACAAAACCATAGAAATAATATACTATTATTAATAACTAATAATGCCATGAGGTAGATATCACTTTTAGAAAAATTTAGAGACTTGAACGGGCTCAATCGGAGTCACGGTTGAGGAGATATGAATTTTGGAAGTTTTAGGGATTTTTCTAGAAAGGAAAAATGTTTATTTGAATTTGGAAAAATTAAATTATTGGAGGAATAGTGGCTGACAGGTGGGGCCCTTGGCCAGTGGGAGAGGAGAGAGAAATAAGGGGATGGCCCACTTGTCATTGGCACAGGGAGAGAAAGAGACATGGCCCACATGTCATAGGAAGAGAGAGAAGGAGGTAGTGGCCCACATGATAGAGTAGAGAGAGTATAGACTGGGACCCATATGTAAGAGAGAGACAGAGGGACTGAGGAAGAAAGGCCTGACCAGGGGGTCCACATGTCAGGGGGCCCACATGTCAGTGTGACACAGAGAGATGACAAAAAAGGGGGCCACATGTAAGAGAGGGAAGGAGGGGATCACTGTGCACTTATTTGGTATGGACCCACTTGTCATATTTTTGAGCGGGCCCACGGGTCAGAGGGTTACGTGGCTGGGCCCACATGCAGACACACACAGAGAGAGAGGAGTGCCGGACGATGTACAGGAGACGATCGGCAGAGATCGATGGCGCACAGCGGCCGAGGGGGCGCCGGCGAATGGCGGCGAGGGAGGAGTAGTGGCCAACGGGAATGGAACAAGGGGAAGTCGGTGAAGAAGATGGCTGGCTTGGATTGGACTATTGGTGGTCGACGGCTGCCGGTGACGAGCAACAGGAGTGGCGGAGAGAGGGAAGGATGGGGGCGGCGGCGGAGGAATGCCGCGGTGGCGGAGTACTTTGGCAGAGAGCGGTTGAGGGCGGTGCTTCGCGGAAAAGGGAAAAGAGAGAGAAATCGAGCTCCTACCTTGCGCGGCGGTGAGCTCCGAAGCAATCAGTAATGGCAGGGCGGTGGCAGCCGATTTGGGGTTTTCGGATTGGGAGGTGTTCAGACGGATTGGAAGGCATGAGCGGAGTCGTGAGGCGACGAGAGACTCAATGGTAGGGTTTGTTCGGTCGATTGGGCTCGGAGGAGGCAGATTGGGATGAGGCCGAGCGGCGTTAATGGCAAGAGAGAGAGAGAGAAGCTCGGCTTGGGGGCCAAACATGGCGTGGCGGTGCAGAGGATTTATAGCGTGGGAGGCGACGCGTCACGACAACAGATAGAGGAGGTGGAGAGCGCGGGATAAGGCGCGGCGGGCTTGATGGGATGCGGCGCTGCCGAGCTCCCGTAGCCGGCGTCACCATGCCTCCTCGTGCTACCGCTAGAGAGAGGGGAGAGGGACAGAGGGGACAGGGATGAGAGGGGACGAAACGTGGTCTCTGACCTGAAGCTTGCCGAGAGACACAGGGGTATGGGCGCGGCATCCTGTGTCGGGAAGCCAAGAAAAATTGAGAAAGACAGAGGGAAAGCCGAGAGAGCGGCACGGGAGGAAGGACGCGAGGAGGAAGACGGCGATGGATGCTGACAGCAGGGGCCCACAAGTTGGGGGAGACGGCGTCCACGGCTTTTCAGATAAGGCACCGATGAGTGGGCCCGGGGTGCATGCAGGCGGCTGGCTCGGGGATGGGCGAGAGTTTTCGAGAGATGAGAGAGAATGGGCGGTGCGGGAGGAAGAAGACGAGCCTTACACGGGGGGCCCACATGTCGACGTCTACTGTGACCGGCCAGGGAGCTGACAGAGGGGGCCCGCTTGACAGCGTGTGCGGGAGCTGAGTGGGCGTGGCTGTGATGGGCTGGCGCGGCCGTGGGCCGAGAAACGGAAGGATGCGGCTCGATAGGAACAGTGGCTTTTATTCTTTTGCAGGAGCCGATTTAAAAGGGTTTTTGGGGATTTTGATGATTTCTACTGGGGATTCAATCCAAAATTTGATTTTTGGGGCCCACATAATTCCTGAGATTTTTGAGGAGGACTTGGGATATTTGTCTGGATATATATATATATATATATATATATATATATATATATATATATGGAAGGAATTTTTGGGGTGCGGATTTTAGGAAAAAGACAAGGAACTCCAAGGGTTGGATTTTATTTGGAATTTGATATTTGATTGTTCTCAGGAATTAAATCAAGGGAATTTTTGCAGAGAGACTCTGATGTATATATATATATATATATATATATATATATATATATATATATATATATATATATATATATATATATATATATATATATATATATGAAGGAGAGGATTAGAGAGAGAGTTTTTGAGAGGATCACTTGGAGATTTAATTTCGGATTTGAGATTTGGACTTCTAGGACTTTTGGGAGGGGTTTCTGTGGGTTGGATTTGAGCATAAATATATATATAGATTGATTTTTGGATAATATTTGGGAAAAGAAAAAGAGGGGATTCAAGAGGGGTTTGATTTAGAACTGGGACTCGATTCTCAAGGATATTTTGAGAATTTGCAATGGATTAGAATTTGAGGGCCTCGAGGGAAGATTAGAATTTAAATTTAATTCTTGGGATTTGAAGACTTTAGAAATATATAAATTTGGCAAGTTTCGGGAAGGGAGTTCTCGATGGAATTTAGGGTTTTTCGAGAGGAACAAAATGAAGAGATCTCAATGAAAGGCTTCAAAGACGACTTTCAAAGGGTTTTATTGGAAGGGTTCAAATTGCAAAATTCGAACCCGGGTATAGAGAATTTTTGGGAGGTATTTGATGTCGAATTTTTCTGAGAAAATTTGAGAGAGACGGTCGAATTGCAAAATTCGAGTCTCGGATTTTAGAAGAGAGTTTGGAATGAGGATTTAGAGTTTCAAGGGAGGCTTTGATATGAGATCTATGGCACTTAGTCCTTAAACACACACAAAGAACCAAAATTTTTGAAATTAGGGTTTTTACCAAAATAGATTTTAACTGCCTGGAAACCGGGGCGTTACATTCCGCCGACATCACATGTCGGGTTTTAAAACTTTTCGGAACTCTATTTTCCCAATTCGACAAACAATAGTGATGTGGGTAGAACCATCGGAGTCTATGCTCAGAGAGCATGGTCATCAAGGTACCACGGGGTGGAGCGACAGGGAGTCGGATACCAATATCCCACGGGGTTTATGCAACTACTGGGCAGGTCCGTCGATTGGTCACGCAAATTGAGACCGATCAAGATATCGTGCACACTAGTAATGTAATTTTACAAACAAATCAATTTAAATTTAGGAGCAATATGATCAAGGAGTGACGTGCCTCAGACTTCGTCTTCGAATCTTCACGAAAATCTGAACATCCGACGACTTCTAAAATGTCGACTACGTGCGAAACGAGAGAAAAACACACAAAACCCTAGAAATAAAGTACTATTATTAATAACTAATAGTGCCATGAAGTAGATCTCATTTTTAGAAAAATTTGGAGACTTGAACAGGGTCAATCGGAGTTACGGATTAAAATATATGGATTTCTGAAGTTTTAATGATTTTCTGAAATAAGAAAAGGATTATTTGATTTTTGGAAAAAGAACATTTTTAGGGAAATTGTGGCTAACAGCTGGGACCCATTGTCAGTGTAAGAGAGAGAGAAACCGAGGCTGGCCTACTTATCAGTCTCAGAGAGAGAAAGGGATGGGGCCCACATGTAAGCCTCACATTATTAGAGTTTAATCATGTTGGGCCCATATGTCATAGGTAGGGAAGAGATGAGAGAGTGACAGGAGGGCCCACATATATGTGAGATAGGGAGAGAGGCCTAATCAGGAGATTCCATGTCAGGGGCCCACATGCAGTGAGATGAGGGTGATTACTGTGCACTTATTGGATGGGACCCGCATGTCATTGAGATATATTTTTAAAGGGTTTTTAATTAAGTTTTAAATCACCGGGCCCATGTGTAAGTGAGGGGGAAGGGGTTCAAGTGACTGGGCCCTCATGTCAGTGTCTCCGAGAGGGGTAGGGGTGGGGTCCACCTATAAGGTAATGTGAGAGAGAGGACATGGGGGGCGGCAGCTGGTTTGGGGAGGGGAGGCCAGCAGGGAGATCGACGGCGCATGGCTGCCGAGTGGCGCCGGCGGTCGGCGACGAGAGAGAGGAAATGGAGCCCGGGAATGGAACGAGGGGAGGACGGCGAAGGAGGTGGACGTCTCGGATGGGGAGGATTGTGGCCGACGGTGGCGGGCGATGGTGACCCGAGGGCGGCGGCGAGGCGACACGAGAATGGCTGTTGCCGACGACCAGGGAGCGGCGAAGGAAGGTCGGGATGGGTTAGGCTGGATGCAGCGTCCCGCGGGAAGAGGATAGGAGAGAGAAATCAGGCTCCTACCTTGTGCGACGGCGAGCTCCGAGCCTCCGAAGTGACGATAATGGTGGGCGGCGGGAACGGATTTGGGCGTTTCTCGTCCCGATGGGGATTTGGCGTTGGGGAGGAGCCGAAGAGGATCGCGTAGCGGAGAGGAGTTCGACGGCGGTGGGGTTGATTAGGGCTCGGGGTGGCAGAGAAAGGGACGAAGCCGAGAGGCTATGGCGGCGGTGGTGAGAGAACTCGCGGCGGGGTGGTGGATTTATAGACTCGGGCGTGGCGCTAGACAACACCGGACAAAGGCGGTGGCTACAGCGAGGAGCAGCGTGATGCCGGTGACGCGACACGACGGGAGCATGGCCATGGCGTGTTCTGTGGCCGTCGTCACGCACCAGTGCCGAGGAACAAAAGGGAAACCGAAAGGGATGGGTGTGGTGAGGCGCAGTTGACTTGGCGGCATGGTCGCACGTGGGGGAGTCGACAAGAGGTGAAGATATTTTGGGCCGGGGATGATTTTTTTTTGTCTCAGTGGTGTTTTGCCAAACACGTGACGTGTGTGCCGAGGAAGTCGGAGGAGGAAGACGGCCGAAGTCGGCTGGCGTGCGGGCGTGTGTCGCGCAGCTGACCGGCAAGCCCGTGCGGTCAGCGAGGCAGGCAGAGTGGCGGGTGCGCACCTGCAGGCTTGCTGACGGGTGGCGAGCAGCGTAGGCTGGCGGCCTGGTGCGCTCGCGCGTTCAGGCCGTGGGCCGGGGAAAGGAAGGAAAAGATGGGCCGTGGGGATTGGGCCAAAAAGAAAAGAGAAGACTGGAGGGCAAGCAGGCCGAGGCGAGTGAGGGATGGGGAGGCCTAAAGGCACAGTAGGTTTTTATATTTTTCTAGGGATTTTTTGGGTAGTTTTTGAGGTTTTGAAAGGGTATTTTAATTTGGAATTTGGTGTTTGATTATAATATTCTTAGGAATTAAATTAAGGGAATTTGAATTGTGATTTTGATATATATGTGTATGTATATATATATATACACACACATATATATGGGAGAGACTTTGGGAGGGTTTCAAAGATACTTCGGACACCGATTAAATTTTTAATTTGGGACTGTGACTGGGGGAAATTTTTGGAGAATTTTTGAGAGAGGAAATATGGGAAGGAAGATCTCGAGGGGATTTTTAGAATTAGAGTTTAATCCTTGGGATTTTCTGAGGAGGACTTTTGGTGAAAATTAATAGGAGGTCAGGGAAGGGCTATTAAAGGAGATTTCAAATATTTGGAACTCGTCCCGGTGTTTTGTTTGAGGAATTATTTCTGGAGAGTTTGGAAAGGATATTTAAATTTGAATTTAATTCTTGGG
This sequence comes from Oryza meyeriana var. granulata, assembly GCA_003991445.1. Taxonomy (NCBI): domain Eukaryota; kingdom Viridiplantae; phylum Streptophyta; class Magnoliopsida; order Poales; family Poaceae; genus Oryza; species Oryza meyeriana. The sequence goes on from RYFJ01000212.1 coordinate 362,909, forward strand.
ATTTAAGGGCTTTAGAAATATATAAATTTGGCAATTTTGAAAAGGAAGTTCTCGATGGAATCTTGAATTTTCGGGAAGAGCAAAATAAGAATATTTTAATCAAAGGCTTCAGAGGGGATTCAAATTTGAATTTTTCCAAGGAAATTTTGAGAGAGACAGTCGAATTGCAAAATTCGAGTCTGGGAATTTGGAGAGAGTTTGGGACTAAGGTTTTAGGGTTTCAAGTAGGTTTAACTGAGATCTACAGCACTAGTCCTTAAGCACACACAAAATCCAAAATTTTGAAATTACGGTTTTTATTAAAATAGTTTTTAACGGCCCGGAAACCAGGGCGTTACAGATAGATCATCTAGGATACGTCGTATCTCTCAGCATTAATGCTGAGAGAAAAACTGTAGGAATCTTTAGTAAATGTGATGGACGGGTTCTACAGCCTGCGCATCGCTCCCGAGAGCAACATGGTATTCGGTTGGACACCTATCCACCTGTCTTCAACGTGCGAGGCCACCACCTGGCCACCCTAAGACGGTCGAGATGCTCGCTATCAGACACATGGAGTACAGGATTCAACCTCCTCCTTGAGTACTTGACTTAGCTCCCAGGGAGAAGTGACCTACCTGCTCTACTTGACTTGGCTAATTAGGGTAAACATGGCGGTCCTCGGGCAGCCCGAAGCGGTGGACCATGACTAGAAGAATGCAACGACCTGTTTCCCGGGCGTTCAGCTAGTGCAATCCCTTTTCCAACTCAGGAGACGCTTGGCAGACTCTAGGCAGCTCGGTAGGGATGGACTTTGAACCCAGGTCCACAAGCCCCTCCAAGTCCCGAATGTCCAAGCCTCGAGCGTATCTCTGGACGGATGATTGACACGCGGACCTCCCCATAACCCCTTGGATCCACTCCAAGCCAGGGAGGCGCTGCCCTATGATCTGCGCAGCATTAAAAACTTGTCTTCTGTCATAAGCAAACATGCTGAATAGGCACCCCTTGGCCTGGGCGCTGACATAGAACTATGAGCATTTTCTTTGACGAGAGAAGTAACTCCCTAACACGTGACAGAATAGGGCATGTTTCGTTTGCTACCGTTTTCAGGGCTTCTATGGAACAAAGTATATTTGAAAGATTTTTGAAGGATTTGAATCCCATGGAAAATTTTCCTATGTGTGCCTTTGGAACAAAGGAATGATCATATCAAAATCCTATAAAATTTCTATAGATTGCCTCAATTCATATGAATTTTGGAGGATTCCTGACATAAGATCCAACCTCATGGGAATCTTGCTTTGTGTCTTTCTCTCTCCAAATTCATTTGCTTTTTTTTTCTATGAAGCAGCCAAACAACTTATTTGAAAAACTCATGTATTATTGAAATCCTAAGGATTCAACAAGCCATGCCAATTCAATTCTGCAGTTTCCCCGTTCCTATAGTTTTTAGAAACATGTGTTTCAAAGGAGTCCTCAATCCTACCAAATTTTGGAAAAGAAACTATATAGTAAACAAGTTTTAAATAATCTACCACATTCTACCTACCATGCCAAAATTTGGCAATTTTCTAGAATGTTATTCACACAGCTCCATATCAAAATACTTGGTAAGGAAATAAACCAAACAACAGCTATATATCTCTATCTTATCAAATTTTGGTATTTATCAAACTTTATTGAACTTTGGTATTACCAAAATTTGATGCGGTTGAACATGGTAATACCACAATTAAACATGCCTTACATTCAAGCAGCAGCTTGAAGCCTTGAAAGCAAGCTAGGCTTCACCTTTGCTACTAAACATGTCTTACCAAAACTAAGGGCTGGTTTTCTTTGAGGCCAAAATCGACCTTATCAATTTTTACCAATGTCAAATTTTAGCAAGCCTTGGTATGGCTAATTTTGGTAAAAATAAAGTTGTGTTTAGATTGAAACCAAAATAGCCGAAGTTAACTATTGAAGTGGCCTATTTTTCTAAGCATGCCAAAATTTGGCTTCAATTAAAAAAGATACAAAATTCCTCCACAAGTACAATACTATTGGATACGTAATAAAAATAAGTTATTTATTCTACATCTAAAGCTATTTACTTTTGAATTGCTCTCAGTTGGTAACAATCAAAATAATATCGGTCAAAGGTAAAATCGTACTACTACTTTGCCATGCTCCCTCAGCCGAGAATATTGTAATTAAGGGTAGAGATCGTTGCAACTCACAAGAAAGGCGTTGGGTTTTGGCCCAGAAACAACAAGGCACACTTCCAAATCCCCAATTCTCATACGCCGCTGCGAGCTTCCCGCAGCCGGCAGCCAACTCCGGCCGTGCCGCCTGTTTCCCACCGCGGCCCAGCCCTTCGCCGCCGCCGTCCAGCTACCTCTACACAAAATCGGTAAGAAATCTGCATTTTTCTCATTTTCCCTTTTTGCAAATTTCGAAATATGGTTTTAGTGGTTTTGGGATGTTATGCGAGGTATTCGTGTTGTTTTTTAAATACATAAATATCGGATTTATACAGTGTTAAAAAAACGTGTTGTGATGTAGGCACACCACTTGTTGCCAAGAGAACTCAAACGCGATGGGCCCCTGATCTACAAGGCCCAAGCTTCGGTTTGATCCGAGCCCTTTAGGCCCAGTATTTGTGGGCCCAACCGGCGGAATTCTTGTGGGCCCGGAGTTCGCTATCATAAAGCGGAAGAAAAAAAAGACTAGGAGCGGAGAAAACAAGGCACGCCGCCGCCGCCGACGCCCGATGCGCTTCCCCGCCCGCCTCCCGCCGCCGGCGACGACTGTGGCCGCCGCGGCAGCAGCCGTCCTCGCCGCCGTTGCGCTCCGAAGATACCTTTACCATCGCTCTTCTATGGCCACGTCGGCGCACGGGCGCGGGGACGCTGGTGGGACCACCACCCTCGTGGTCTCCGGCAAGTCCCCGGAGGACCAGCAGCTCCTCGCCTCCGCCGCCTTCTCTCTCTCCCTAGGGGAGCGCGATTCCGTCGAGGAGATCGCCGTCTCGCTCGATGCCGGTGCTGGCGCGGGCGCGGCCTTCGACGCCGGCGCTTACATGGCCGCGCTCCGGGTGTCCCGGTTCGGGAGATGGATGCTCTGGTCGCCGAGGCTGACCTCCACGCACGACCTCGTCACGCGGTGAGTGCATGATTTGTTTTTTTGGTGCGCTTGTGTTGGAATTCTCTTGTGGACTGCTAATTTGCTCGGCTTGTGCAGGAACTTCGCCAAGCTTCCGGTGGGCGTCGTCTGTGTCGCCGACGTGCAGTTCAATGGGAGAGGTGAGTGGGAGATAGATAGTCTAAGCGGTGCTTGTTTGTTGTTGTTACTGTTCTAGCTGTGATAAATTTGAAGTATTTGGGTTCAATTTCTGACACTTTAGGTGGATTTGTGTTGCCTGTTCTCTAGTTGTGACATGTTTGATGACACTGGGAGGAATGACTCGAGAAATATTAAACTTGGTGACTGAATTTGGGGTGTTTTACTGATCTATGCCATGTATTCGACAGACAGCCGTTAAAGATGTAATCCTGGTTAGACGACGAAGTTTCAGAATTGAGATCATTAAGGCAATATAGTGTGACAAGATGCTGATCAAAACCTGGTTTTGATTGATTCAGCCTTTTTTGGCCATCAAAATTCTCTGCCTTATGCATGTTTGCTAAAAGAGCCTATTAAGCATTTCAGTGTTTTGTCTGTCTTTAACCATCGCCACAATGTGCAGTGCATTTAGGTCAAGCCCTGATCTTTCTAATGAATTATGCAGGACGTTCAAAGAATGTGTGGGAATCGCCAGCAGGCTGTCTCATGTTCTCTTTCACATCACAGATGGAGGATGCACGGAAACTGCCTCTTATGCAGTATGTTGCCTGCCTTGCCATGACCGAGGCCATCAAAGAACTGTGTTGTGCTAAGGTGAATGTTAGTGCAGTATGTTACGCATTATGCAACCCATTTATCACATTATGGATATGTCTCTCACATTTATTTTTCAAAACTGAATCATGGATATTTTTCTGAGCTTGACTATCTTTGTGATTAAAATCAGGGGCTGCCAGAACTTGAAGTTAAGATAAAGTGGCCCAATGACCTCTATCTGAAAGGGCTAAAAGTTGGTGGCATTCTTTGTACTTCATTCTATCAACCAAAAGTATACAATATTTGCACCGGTGAGTATTATTTCTAATGCTGATGATACTAATATCTTTCACCAAAGTTGTCAAGGTATTCCTTGTGATAAATTTGCACTTGTTTCTATCCTTCTCAGGTATTGGTTTAAATGTTGATAATGAGAAGCCTACAACATGTTTGAATGCTGCCCTGAAAGAATTGAAGGCTAATTCGCCCACATTGAAACGCGAAGATATACTGGCATCCTTCTTCAATAAATTTGAAGTTCTTTTTGAGATTTTTTCAAATGAAGGTAACTTAGGTGTCACTATTTCCCGTCTCCCGTTGTATGTGGCCACACACCCAACCAAAATGTATGCGCACATGTGTTTTGCTGCTAATCGTTGTTACCCCGGTGATTAGTTTACTCACTGTAGTGAGTGATCAATCCTTGTGCTGCATTGTACCATGACATTCTTAATTTCTATTCCAGGATTTCAGGCACTTGAGGAACAGTACTACAATTCATGGCTTCACAGGTATGAAGTATTATCTCAATACTGATTCCTTGGATCCCCGTTGCTTGATTTTGTCATGTGGTTTTCTGGATTAGATTAAACAGTTTAGGTGGGTTGCACTGTTTGTTTGAATAATTTTCCGTTAGTGTATAAGCAGCAAAATCCATAACCTACGTCCCCCCAAAAAGACATCTTTTTCCTCTGTTCCATTTCGATGAATGTCAGCAAGATCTTGTTATCCCAAATGGCAGTGACATCCAAGCAGATGGTGGAAGTGCTGCCCTGGGATCCCATGGTGTCTTAGCCAGTATCATGGTGAACAAACACATGTCCAAATTGGCTGACCCGGCACCCTTAGTGAAATCCCCATAAATGTTTAAGTTGCTGTCTAGCAAAGCATGCTACCATCATAGAAGCTACTGCGGTAACTAAGTACTGCCACCGCTGGACAAATCAAGCCAAAGGAGACAGTATATGGTTCAGTGAGTGATGATTTGGGGTGTTGGGATTTACTGAGTTAGGGATCAAGACTTGGAAGCAACACCGATAAAAATATCTGGGAGCAGCAAGACGGTGGGTTTGATGGGTTCATCAAGTTCAGACTAAACACCTAGCTTTATCCATGAACACCTTATGAAATTTCTTTGTGAGAATATTCGATGCAAAATATTTGGAAGCAAAAATGTTCTTTGCTTGTCATATATTTTCTGCATGTGATTCCATAGTACTGAGACAAATGATCTTCACTGATATGCAGTGGACAGAAGGTTGTTGTGCAGGATGGGCATGAAGCCCAGCGTTCAGACAGCGTAGTCACTATTCAGGTTAGCACCTAATCTAGCTCAGGAATTATGGTTGAATAAATCTTTCTAGGTTTCTATCTCAACATTCTCTTCTTTTTCAGGGCTTGACACCAGCTGGCTACTTGTATGCTATTGGTGAGGATGGCAAAAGCTATGAGTTGCACCCTGATGGCAACAGGTGCTGTCTTGTTATCCATGCTAAGATCTTTCTCATGTCTGAATGCTTAGCATCCATATTATATCCTATAAACCTCTTTTCTGATATCAGTTATCAAGAATGTAAAAGTTCCACATAGCATCATTTTTTGTCAACAATGGCATTTAACAAAATTCCCTGCACTGCAGCTTTGATTTCTTCGCAGGGTTAGTGAGGAGGAAGATGGATACATAGTAGTACTACATGAATACAAAGATAGGCAGAAGAGCAGTAGAACATAGTGTATAATACGATAACAGAATAGAATGTGGTTGTTCTCGGAATGAATTGTGGATGGCGTGAATACTTTCTTAGAACCAAAAAATCACCTGCATCCATATACTTGTAAATATGAGGGATGTTCAACTGCTTTGAGGTTGTGGAGTATGTAATTAACTTTGTAAAACTGCTGGTCCGGTACCACTTTTGGGTTTGCAACTGCGCATGGCACCATCAAGCAGAAGATCAATCAAGTCTTACAAGATGCGAATGAGTTGACCTGTTTAAGACCAAAGGAGTCATGCTTGAGTAAAATGTTTCTACTGCCCTTTGTAACACTTTTGAAAAAAAAAATGTAACCAGTGTTGCTGTAATGAACTTACTTGTGACCTTCAGTGTTGATGGTTATGTTGAAATAAGAGTGATGACTGAACTTACTGCTGAGCTAATGTTTGTGATGGCAAATTTCAGGTTTGCTTTCGTCCTGATTAAGGAAACAAAAATCGCATGCTATACTACATTATCGCAACTGGTTCGCTTCACGTTGCTTCAGTAAATAAAATAAAATAGGAATTTAAAAATGTTTTTAAAAATACTCTCACTGTTTTTTTAGATGACGTCGTTAACTTTTAGAGATATGTTTGATCATTTGTCTTATTTAAAAAAATTTACGTAATTATTATTTATTTTATTATGATTTATTTTATTATTAAAAGTACTTTAAGCTAACTTATATTTTTATATATTTGTAGGACATTTTTAAATAAAATAAATAATTAAATATATATTTAAAAGTTAATGGTTTTATTTATTAAAAACGGAGGGAGTACAAATATAGCCCACCAGGATAGATTCTTGTGCTAAAAGTGTCATGGATGTAGTAACCTGCAATTCTGCAGCAATCTGCAGTTTCTAGAATTCCTTGGCTCCAACCATGGGCGCACAAACATGAACACACAGTTTCCTCTCACAGGACATCCCTGAAAAGGCAATTACTTATTTATAAATATATTTGTTTATTTATTTGATTATAAAGGTATCCTTGGCTGCGGCTGCCTCACGAGTCCAACTCGACTCATCTGCTCCGGCCATCCTCTTCCTCTTCCCTTCTCTTCCCCCATCGCTCGCGCTCCGCCGGTGGCAGCACAACTCGTCAAGATCAACCAAGGTGAGTTCTTCCCGGCCAATCTTGAGTTATTGGCCTTCTCGCTGTTAAAAAGATGGCTCCTTTGCTTTCATCTTCCCCTGCTTCCATCCAATCTTCTGCAACTCTGCTTCCTAATCCGTTTCAGCGATCTCAGTAGGGCCCCAATGGCGGAGGATGATTCAGTTGTTTCTGCGCAGTGGCTGCATGAGCATTTAGGGCAGCCTGATGTTAAGGTGAAGCATTAACTTTCAGATTATTATTATCTGCTCCCCATGTAGTACTTGGGGCCATGTTCAGTTCAGAAATAATTTGCACTTGCCTCTTTTGCAGCATTTTAGAAGTAGCAATCTGTTCTTGGTTGTTGTCCAGTTATTACCCCCTTGTAAGAAGGATGTGGAGTACAGTATTACGGTTTAGTGATGATCAGCATAAGAAATTGTTGATTGTTTGCCATTTTGATTATAGTATTTTACTTCCTTGCATGTTGCTTAGTTTTGTTCTTCTGCCAAAAGAATTGAAAGATTACAGATTGAGATGGTTTGTTTTGTAATATTCTTCTACTCGGTTTAGGTATTGGATGCTTCCTGGTACATGCCTGTAGAGAACAGGGACCCATGGCAAGAATACCAGGTTTGTTGACCCGTTGTGCAGTTGTCCTGTGCTTAGTTTCTCCTTGTGATAATGTTGTCTCAGCTCAAGGATTCTGATGAAACTCAGGTGGCCCATATCCCTGCTGCACTGTTCTTCGACATAGATGGCATAATTGACCGGACAACTGATGTGAGATGTTTCAATATATACTTTTCATTCTCATTTCAGTTATTGTTTGAGACTTTGAGTTGGATAAATAAGCAGCAGGAACGTCCTTGTGTGTATACTTGACGTGTCACTTGTTAATTTTGCCACAACTGGAAAGTTATTCCTTCAATTAAATGGTGCAAGGTTTATGCTGATTAATAAAACTTTTCTTATTGAAATGAATCTTTTCTGTCTTTTCTTGTATGTCTTCATGAAATTGTTTCAGTTGCCACACATGCTGCCATCAGGAGAGGCTTTCGCAGCAGCAGTTTCTGCGCTTGATATAAAAAACCATGATAAAGTTGTTGTTTATGATGGAAAGGGATTTTTCAGTGCACCTCGTGTATGGTGGTAAGCAGAGCACCATGATTTTCTAATACCATAACAATGAAGTTGATTGAATGTTTCTAAATCCAAAATGAAATTTGAGCCTTTCAGCCTTTGTTTTACTTAAATTAAGATATTCAACACAATAGTTTTGTTTATGTATACTCTTATCAATCAACAGGATGTTCAGAGTTTATGGACACAATAAAGTTTGGGTGTTAGATGGAGGTTTACCTCAGTGGCGAACTTCTGGATTTGATCTTGAAAGTGGCACCCCTGGTGATGCAATTCTGAAAACTAAAGCTGCTAATAGTGTTGTTGAAATGATTTATAATGGTCAACTGGTGAGCTGGCAATAATTACGGTCTACCTATGCATACTGCAGACTGTTTTTGCTTATTGAAGATTTATGGATTCATTTTCCAGGCAAGCGCTACAGCATTTCAGACTGAATTTCAGCCTCAGCTATTTTGGACACTACAAAAGGTCAGCCTTTCCTTTTTTTAACTGAAAACATTATAGAGTTATGAATGAATAGGACTATGAACTCGCGCAATGTGTATTATTTGGTTTCATGATCTTAAATTTAACCTCCTTAAAAATGATATTACTTTAACCAAAAAAATGAAGATGACTGGCAGGACTCAGTAAAACCTTTGATTATCCTCATGTGCGTTGAGCTGTTTTTGCTTGTGAACAGGTCAAACATAACATAGCTGCAAAGACTCACCAAGTCGTCGATGCCCGATCAAAGGGCAGGTAAATCTCCTATTCTTTAGTATTTAGATTGCAATAGCTGACTATAGAAGCTCTAATGATAACTAAGTGTAGCATGCAAGAATGCAAATGCCAATCAAATATGATGACTTATCTCCCCATTAGTAGAATAAGCAAGAATAAGTACTCCCTCCGTCTCAAAATACAAAAGTCTAGTACTGGATGTGATACATCCTAGTACTATCACATCCAGTACTATGTTTTTTTATTTTGAGACGGAGGGAGTAGTAATAGATACCTTGACAGCAGTTTATTACTTCGTGGAGAAAATCACTTACACATCATTTGCAGATTTGATGGTGTAGCACCAGAGCCTCGGGAAGGAGTAAGAAGTGGACATATCCTGGGGACCAAATGTGTTCCATTCCCTGAGGTTGGTTATAATGCAAATATGCAATATACCACATGGTATTTGGCTCACAAACTGCTAAAAATTGGCTTCATCGGTCTTATCACAGATGTTTGATGATGCACCAATGCTTCTCCCTGCAGACGAGATCCGTAAAAAGTTTGAGCAAGCAGGTTTGAAACTCTGATTCATCTCAATGTCCAACAAATTGTAGTTTGGCCAATGTACACAACATGAAATGTAGAACGGATATTTCAACAGTGCAGATTTTCTGATTCAAGAGACAATATTTCTTAAGGGTACTATAGGTGTACAACTATGAAAGTTTCACCAAGCAAAAATCAATGAAAACATTCATTTGATGTTTCTTCAGGGATATCCCTTGATCACCCCATTGTTGTCACGTGTGGATCTGGTGTAACTGCCTGCATACTTGCTCTGGTTTGGAATATTGCCTGCTCATCTTGGATTGTGCCATGTGGTTGTAAATCACTAACAACCATCTCTTTACAGGGGCTCTATAGAATTGGGAAGCACGGTATTCCAGTTTATGATGGGTCTTGGACAGAATGGGAAGCTCAACCGGATCATGATTATCCAAAAGTTACCTCCAATGGTTCCTAAAATCATCAACTCTGAAATGATGGATCCATCTGCTGCATCCTGCAACATTCAGTTTAGAGTGTGAGCTCGATGGTCTCTCTGTGACAAGCTTAGCACTTGAATCAATAGGGAATGGAATGTGCACTCTTGGCAATTTTAATGAGGCCATATTGTCAACATTAAACTTAGATTGATGATGTGAATGTTGTTGTTAAACAACAATAAGCATACCAATTGATTTTATTTCAGAATGGCAAACTGTGTTGTCATTACATTTTATAATTTTTCTGATAGTGTTCTGTGCTCTGCAACAGTGCAATAAAATGAATTGATGAATCGGGGCAAGTGCAAGTTCGCAACCTACTCAGGTAGCAATTTGTTTTACAGCTCAAGGGAATATAAATAAATAAAACGATAAATGATTGCTCAACCGAGCAAAATGATACTAGAAGTGAGTACATAGGGTACAGAAAAGATAGACATCTCTGCTCTCCAGCACAGTCTTGAGTGGCAGTCAAAAGTTATCGTCCTTTGCTACAAGACAAATATTCTAGTCAGCAAATTTATGGCTAATTATTAGTCGGCCCATGCTTATGCAAAGAAAAATGGCTCAATTATAGGCCCTTAAATTAATTCTTCATTTGAACTGACGAGCTATTCCATTTCATCCAATGGCCCATCCAGATAAATTTAGCTTACTGTCATACATTGGGGACGGAATTTCTTTGCACTAATCCAAAGGCTCTCCATCCATCAGGATTCAACACTTAGCAGCCATATGACAAACATTAAAAGATCATGTAAGGCCCACTGACCACATAACGAGAATGAAACCAAAGGATCTCAAGCAAATAGCACAGAAGTGGCACAACTGGATTCAGCAACCAATTGCTTAGATTTATCGGTCCATTTCACAGCAGAAAACCCACATGTCAAATCAGCCGACACAATTCTGTCCTAGCACCAACACATGGAAGCCAATGCATCAAAATTTCTTACAGAAGATTAAGTATTTGTTTTATAGATCAGCAAATGATTCCTGAAGTGATTACCAGGTACAAAAAAGAGGAACATCTCTGCTCTCAGTACAAGTGGAGTGATAATGAAAAATCATCATCCTTTACTATAAGACAAATACATTGATCAGCATGTACACTGATCAGCGTATTTTTGGCTAATTGAAGTCGGTCTCCATGTTTATGGTTTCAAGGTAAAAAGGTTCAATTAAAACCTTCTGACTTATTCTTCATTTGAACGTTATCGCATTTTATCCAATGGTCCATCCAGATAAATTTAACTTACTGTCATATACGGGTCAGCAATTTCTTTGACTTCAAAAATCCAACAGCTCTCTGCTGTCCAGAATTCGACACTTGGCAGCTAAATGACACTCTAATCTGCAACATAGACCATTCCTGCCTTTCAGATTCTTCCCACCAATCATCCACACGTCCCACTGACCACATCACAAGAATGAATCCGAAGGCTCTCAAGCAAATGGCACAAAATAGGCACATCTGGATTCAGCAACCATTTGCTTAGATTTATCAGTGCATTTGACAGTAGAAAACCCACAAGTCAAATCAGCCGACACAATTCTCATCTTGGTATACTTCTGTAGCCCGAGGAATGCTATCTTCGTTGCTGAACATTGTGAATTCTCCACCATCTATTCCAAGATCATCAGCAACCATAAAGGCACGAACACCATCCTTCTGATCTATCCAGCTGTATCCACGACCTTTGACAACTCCACGACTACTCATCAATGCCCTAACAGCTGATGCGTCACTATGTCGGCCCAAGGACGCATATATATTTGACAGAAGTACATAAGGAGATGGGTTCTTAGGATCAATGCGGAACAGGTGCTCCGCGGCACATTTCCCCAATTCAGCGTTGTGATGTACCACACATGCAGCAAGTAGAACCTCCCAAATTATATGATCATCTTTGCATGGCATTTTATGTATCAAGGTCTCCACTTCTACAAAGCGACCAGCTCGCCCCAGTGCATCTATGAGACAAGTGTAGTGCTCAGCCAATGGTATAATCCCATAGCTGTTCTCCATGGAATTAAAGAACGCCATAGCTTTGTCAACAAGCCCGGAGTGACTACAACCTGTTAAGACCGCAATGAAGGTGACAGTGTCTGGCTTCTGCTCTGTAGTTAGCATATGCTCAAATAATTCAACTGCTTTGTCTCCAAGACCATTCTGAGCATATCCATGTATCATCTCATTCCAAGCAACTATGTTTTTCGTCATCATGCAGTCAAAGAAAATGCATGCATCATCCATGTTACCGCATTTAGCATACATATCGATAAGTGCACTGCCCACATAGACATTTTGATCATAACCATCTTTCATAACCTGAGCATGTATCTGCCTGCCCTGAGGTATGGAAGACAGTCTAGAACACGAATTTATCATACTAGCATATGAAGATTCTGTTGGCACCACTCCATTTTCCCGCATTTGCTTGAAGAAATCGAAGGCCTCTTTATTCAAAGAATGGATAGCCAAGCCTGAGATGATGGAATTCCAGCAAACCACATCTCTCTCGGTCATCCTACTAAAAATGCTCCTAGCAATACCAATCTGACCACATTTTGAATACATATCAACTAGACCACTAGCAACAAACATGTCGTTGTGAAGCAGGAATCTTACAGAAGCAGAATGCACTTGCCTGCCAAGATTCAAATTCCTAATCTAGAGCATGAGCTGAGGATCACAGCCAAAGTAGTCCGGTCAGGCTTCACATTTTGATGCTGCATCCTTCTAAACAACTCGATCATCTCTTGATGCTGTTCCTCCTGGCAGTATCCTGATAAAAGTGTGTTCCACGTGGTCACACTTGGCCTCGATATCTTGTCAAACATTGCACGGGCAGAAAGAACATCCCTCGCCTTAATACAAGAAGCAAGCAAGTTACCGTAAGTGACCTCATTGGGCTCAAAGCCAGCCTCTTGCATCAGGTTAAGTAGCTCCATTGCCTTTATACAGCTACCCTCATGACCAAATCCAGTTATAAGGATGTTCCAGGACACAATAGTGATGTTGGGCAATGACTCGAAAACCTTGACAGCCTCGTCCATCTTCATGCACTTTGCGTACATATCGATCAATGAATTCCCCACATGCTTGCGTCTGATCCAAACCCTTTTTGATAACCAAGGCATGAACAGACTAGATCCTAGCCGGAATGCACGAGCAATGCTGTACTCACCGGCGCAAGCTTGTGCGCAGGCGCCCAGAACACTAGAGACAGACACCGGATCAACAGGAACCCCGCTCCTGCACATCCTCGCGAACAGCCTCAGCGCGTCGTCGACGGAGCCGGTCTGCGCCAGCCCTCCCATCATCGCTGTGAAGGACACCTCGTTCGGGCGAGACATCCCGTCGAACAGCGCGCACCGGCGTCGCCGACGCGCCCACACTTGGTGTACATCCCAAGGAGCGCGTTCTCCACGAACTGGTTGGCGTCGAGCCCGACCTTCACCGCCGTCCCGTGGCAGCGCCTCCCGCGTCACTCCGAGCGCGGCCACGGCGCCGCACGCGCTGAGCACGCTGGCGAGCGTGAAGTGCGTGGGCAGGAGCCCCTCCGCCCGCATCCCGCCGTACATCTCCACCGCCTCCAGCGCGCGGTCGGACGACCGCGCCAGCGCGGAGATGACGGTGTTCCACGACACGGCGTTCCGGCGCGGCATTCCGCCGAGCAGCTCCCGGGCGGCATCGAGGTCGCCCCCGCGGCACGCCGCGGAGAGCGCGGCGTTGTACGAGTACTCGTTGGGGCGTGGCAGCGACCGGAAGGCGCGCAGGGCGTGGCACGGAGCCCGAGCGGAGTAGAGCTCGACGAGGCGGTTGCGAGGAAGGTGTCGGCGGCGAGGCCGGCGGCGAGGGCGCGCGCGTGGGCGGCCTTGGCGTGGAGGCGGCTGGGCTTGGGGCTCCGCTTGATGCAGGCCTCGACCGCGCCGGCCAGCTGGGCCGCCGTGCTCGCCATCTCGTCGGCGCGGGAACTAGCAAGCGCGTCTTTTATACTGGCCGGGAGATACCTGGCCCGCGATATGGGCCCAGGATTGGTTTGGGCCCAAAGTTTTGGAGGCCTCCGTTTCAACGTACACTAATAGGCCGTTTCAACTTTGATAGCTTTTGCCAAGTTGATTTAGGATTTGCTACCTTTTCATTACCATGTTTTAAATTAGGTATTTTAGCAGTGGTAAATCATCAACTTTTTATGTCCTTTTACATTTGAAATTCGGAGTGGTAGCAGATTACTCCCTCCTGGCATAGATATTTAGGACAGTATTCGACTAAACTAAAAAAATTTCGAGTGTCAAATACTTTTTACAGTAGGAAGTATATGCCTTACAAAAATAAAAAGAATTACGCATTTCCAACCTGGTCTTGTTGGCAGAGTGCATATCCTCGCTATACGAGGCTATGTTTCTAATCTCATTTTATGCAGTGTGCTAGAACACACCCACATAGGCAGTGGCACAGTCAGGATTTCAAGCTAGGGTAGTCCAACTTAACATAAATTTATTCTGAACACTCTATAAATGTAATATGGCAACATACAAGTATAGTATTTGACAAACACAATGCGATCAAATAAAAAAATGTGCACCTTCTTATTCTTCAACTGGCTCTTCTGTCACAGTTGCATCCACAGAAGGAGATGGAGAAGAAATAGAAGCTCTTTTCTTTGTAGCATATTTATTAAAAAAAAAAGATACAATATATTCACTTCTCTTCATATTTTAACAAATCTACAATAAAATTATGCAATATTTCAATTTACTATTCCAATTCCAATTGAAAATCCTAAAGTCAAACTGAAATTGAACCTAAATTCAATTCTTCATCATACCTTGTAGTCTGGTTCATGCAATGCTAGCGGTCCGTTTACCCTTCACCGGTTCCCACTGTAGACACTGTGCTGGCCATCGACAAGGGCGCAAGGCCTACTTGCCCTAGCCACCTACCAAAGTAATTAGGGCTAGGGCCTTAGGGGAGACGGGAGAGAAGCGAGGGATGGAGAGGGAGATGAGATATACCTGCTGATGCCGAATGCTACTCCTGCTCGCTGGTTGCTACCGCGTTGGTGTCTGTGGCTCCCTAAGGACCAATCACGCAATTGGGGAAGGCAGAACAGCTGAACGAGATGCGTCAACACGGTGGAACGACAAGCAACAAGGGGCATTGTTCTTTTACTTTTAGAATCAGAATAGGATAATGGGCCTTGGGGGCCTGATTTCTAGGGTGGTCCGTGTGAGCCACGGGCCACCCTGTAGCTTTGCCACTGCATATAGATGTGTGTGGATGTAAGAACATTTTCAGTGTAGGTTTTATAAGAGTTCTAATCTTATATGGTGTATACATATGATATCTGATTTGCACTTGCAAATCACGAACTAGAACAGAAAACAAATAATTATTACTAGATACAGCAAATCCTAGGTAACTAGTGTAGCTGATAGATTTGCCGGTGTAGATCCGAGAATAATAAACAAATACAGCTCAAGGATAGATCTCTGATGATAAAAGCCTGATGCATCCATGATCCATCCAGTTCATCAGTTCGTGCTTTTCATGAGGCAGGCACGTGATGGCCATGGTCCTCATGGACCAGTGTAGTAGTGCAGTGGCTGCTCTGCTCATGTGACAACGCCAACAAAACAGATCTATCCATCTCGCTTAAATATGATTAGCTGCTTACTTTTGCTTTTCAACATGAACTAGTGTTCACCGATGTCAATGCATGATTTGATCGCCAACAGCTTGTCATCATTAACCAGGACTATCAAACTGATAATTAACTCACTCTATTATTTGCCTTTCAGCTTATAAGTCACTGCGAAAATTTAAATTTTAGAACTAAACTTTAAAGTTGATTTTAGGGTTTTTTTCATTACAGTTTATTTTTCAGTGTTTGTTTTTAACTAGGAATAATACAAACATAAAAATTTTACCCATAATTTTTTTAAGTTGCTTATATACCGTTCTGTAATCAGTTTTTGTTTATTAATTAATAACTCACTTGATGTGAGTCAGTCAAGCTGGCTGCAACTGCAACTACCGTGATGGAGAGATGAGAACAAGAGGAGATAGATGCAGCAGTTTGTTGGGAAGAAGCTGTCGAAAGCGAAATACCATCTGCTGCTGCTGAGATGGATGACCACTTTGCATGCATGCCATGGATGAGAGGGCCAAGTTTCAGCTGTAAAACTGTAGTGGTCCTTTCTTCAGACAAATGTAACTGTCTGTGGCCCTGTTTGTTTGTGGCTAGATCTGTACTCGATCGTGTTCACTGTCTAATTAAGCATCAACAAATTACAAATACTAGCTAATACTTGCATTAACTTTGCAAAATTTGCAGCAAACACGACAGGGCTATTGAGCTATTCTGAAATTGTGTGAGAATTGCTGAGCAGAGTGAACTTCCACACTGAAAATTTGTAATTTTGCAGCTCAACAGAGCTTTTCAGCGGCACGTAAAACGAGACAGATCATTGCCATAAAATTAATTAAATATTAACTATTATAAATTTAAAAATATATTTATTTGATTTTTTATAAAAAAAACTTTTATATAGAAATTATTTGTAGAAAATATGCTGTTTAAATATGCTCATAAAATTTGTGTCTGACAACAAAGATTTTGTTGATCAACAGCAAATTCTGACACAGTCCAGCAACAACAAGCATAAAAAAAAATCGATTGTGACAAAACCACCCCTCTAACAGTTGAAAAAAAAATCCTTGATAAACTAATAAACTCCTTTCATTTTTTTCTCCTGGAAAAAATTTCCACAACAGGTTCAGTCTACAAAAAATTACAGATGAACATTCAAGAGTACACTCCACTGTACACCCACCCGGTAAAACCACCATCTCTCACCGCCCCCTCCCAAAATCCTCACCTTCCGTTAACGGATTTCAAATTTCGATCCCGGTAACCTCACCACCACGTTCCTCTCACCCCCCACTTTCCCGATAAAACTCCCACCTCCCCTCCCCACTCCTCCCATCTCCCCCCAAATCCTCGCCCGCGCCTCCGCCTCCTAAACCTCGCCGGAACCCTACCTCGCCGCCGCCTCCGCCGCCGCCGCCATGAGGGAGATCCTGCACATCCAGGGGGGCCAATGCGGGAACCAGATCGGGGCCAAGTTCTGGGAGGTGATCTGCGACGAGCACGGGATCGACCACACGGGCAAGTACTCGGGCGACTCCGACCTCCAGCTCGAGCGGATCAACGTCTACTACAACGAGGCGAGCGGCGGGAGGTTCGTGCCCCGCGCCGTGCTCATGGACCTCGAGCCGGGCACCATGGACTCGGTTCGCTCGGGACCCTACGGCCAGATCTTCCGCCCCGACAACTTCGTCTTCGGCCAGTCCGGCGCAGGGAACAACTGGGCCAAGGGGCACTACACCGAGGGCGCCGAGCTCATCGACTCCGTGCTCGACGTCGTCCGCAAGGAGGCCGAGAACTGCGACTGCCTCCAAGGTATAGCCTCTCCTACTAGATCTGGCCATATTGGTAAGAGATTGGGTGTCAGTTGTTTTGGTTCCTTCCTTGTGTAGATCTTGTCGTCCATACTTGTGAATGCGTTGTGGTGGAAATGCGGCAATTTTAGGGTTCTTAGCTTGTAGATCTGTGTGTTCCACACCCCCCCGCGGTAGGAGACAGTGAGCGTTCTCCTGAACCTGTAGATCTGTGTGTTCCACACCCCAATTTTTTTTAGTGTTCATTGCGCAATCCATTTGTGGTGTGGGGAAGGGGGAATATTTGGGATGAGTTCATGTTTGCTGTGCGGTTTCATGCGGTTCCAACTGCTGAGATCTAGTGGTTAGCCTAGTAGGTGTGGTAGTTGTCAACAACTTTGTTGCCTTTCCTCGTGTACTTGAGATGTGATAGATCCGGCACATTACGTTTGTCATTTCTGTGTTTGTTTGGCTGAAATGATTGAATTCTTGTCTTGGTTAGCTGCATATGTGGAACTCTATTTTCCTCTTACTTGGATATTGTAATTCTATGTTGTGGTCCTTGTTGTGGGTTGTATATTTTAATTTGAACTGCCATTTTTTACGCTTGCGGAGTGTTTGGGCGATTTGTTAGTTACACTTATTAACTGCAAGCTAGAATGGTAGAATGTAGGGGTGTAATTCAAGTTTTACCTTCGAACTCAACTTATTATCTTAAGGTTGTTTATGGTGCAACCCTCAGATATTTGCTACAATAATAGATGCACCTAGAAAAATAATGCAGTGTATTGATGTTTAGTTGTTGACTCTTATTGTTCTTTGTTCTGTGATTTCTGTCACATCCTCACATCAGTAGTTCTTTTGGTGGTGCCTCAAGCGAAGTGCATGATTCACCCTTATGTGTTGTAGTTTGTGTTCATAAATCTGTGTTGCCCCTTCTTATTTCTGAGTCAACTGAAAACTGGATACAAAATAATGTATGTGTTTATTTACCACAGGATTTCAAGTCTGCCACTCTCTGGGAGGAGGAACTGGTTCTGGAATGGGTACCTTGCTCATCTCAAAGATCAGGGAGGAGTACCCAGATAGGATGATGTTGACATTCTCGGTTTTCCCCTCACCGAAGGTGTCCGATACTGTGGTGGAACCCTACAATGCCACACTATCAGTCCATCAGCTTGTTGAGAATGCTGATGAGTGCATGGTCCTTGACAATGAAGCTCTATATGACATCTGCTTCCGCACTCTGAAGCTTGCCACACCCACCTGTAAGTGAAAGCATACTATAATTAGGCTACTGTATGCAGTTACCGTACTCTGCTCCATGTAGTTATTGATCATTGATTTCATCCTGGTACATCATAGCAGTTTATAATGAATCTGTCATCTTAATGAGCGACGCCACTATACCAATTTACTCTCTTATGAGGCAGTATTGAATTAGCTGGTCCATGTTTTCCATTGTTCTGTATTTCATGCATCCTGGCACTACTTGATTCAATTAATGAGTATGTCTGGCACTTGCATTCAAATATTCAACAATCACTGATACCTGAGACATGATCTATCTATAAGTTTGTTTGTACGACATGTATGGTCTACAGTGTTTATGAATATGGGGTTCTTCATGCTGTTCTACCTCGTTTCTTGTATGTGTTAATATGCATGATCCTTACTCTGCTTTGTTTCTTTTCTTTCTCAGTTGGTGATCTGAACCATCTAATTTCTGCAACCATGAGTGGTGTTACCTGCTGCCTGCGCTTCCCAGGACAACTGAACTCTGACCTCCGCAAGCTTGCAGTCAACTTGATTCCCTTCCCTCGTCTCCATTTCTTCATGGTCGGCTTTGCACCACTGACCTCAAGGGGATCCCAGCAGTACCGTGCCCTCACAGTCCCTGAGCTGACTCAGCAGATGTGGGACGCCAAGAACATGATGTGCGCTGCTGACCCCCGGCACGGCCGCTACCTCACGGCCTCAGCCATGTTCCGTGGGAAGATGAGCACCAAGGAGGTGGATGAGCAGATGCTGAACGTCCAGAACAAGAATTCGTCGTACTTCGTGGAGTGGATCCCAAACAACGTGAAGTCGAGCGTGTGTGACATCCCTCCCAATGGCCTGAAGATGGCGTCCACCTTCATCGGCAACTCGACGTCGATCCAGGAGATGTTCCGCCGCGTGAGCGAGCAGTTCACGGCCATGTTCAGGAGGAAGGCCTTCTTGCACTGGTACACGGGGGAGGGAATGGACGAGATGGAGTTCACCGAGGCCGAGAGCAACATGAACGACCTGGTGGCCGAGTACCAGCAGTACCAGGACGCGACGGCCGACGAGGAGGAAGAGGACTACGGCGAAGAGGAGGAAGATGAGGTTGCTGCCTAAGCCACCCACCTGCCATGCCTTGCTCGCTCTCATCCATCGTAGATGATGATGTGCCTTGTGTTATTGTTACTACCTAGTAGTCCTATATTGCAACTGTGGATCTGGTCGGAAGATGTTTAGGTGATTTGATGATGCTTCTAGTCACTTTTTCTTCTTCGGTTGATTAATGGTGTATTGTTCATGCGAATTGTGATACTAGATTAACTGTGGACTTGAATTACTAGGTCTTGGAGTTGTTATGTTGGCCAGTAATATCATCGTGCGTTGCTTGATGAATCTTCTCTCCATCTGTTCTCACACGGCGATTGATCTGATTAGCCGGCGTGTGTTTCACGAATGTAAGTCGATGTAGCAGCTCTTGCGAGACGCTAGCTACTTTGCAGAGTAGTATTCGTTCGAGATTGTCACGTACGTACGCTGGCTATGCCCAAGATACAGGCAGGAGGCAAGCTACACTTCTCCAGAATTCCGGTGGTATTCTTTTTAGCTTCTAGCCACTACTCTCTTAATTTTTATTAGCATATTTTCTGAAACACGAAACTATAATTTTTAAAATAAACTTTCTATATGAAAATATTTTAAAAAATTAAATAAATCTATTTTAAAATATTTCATAATTAATATTTAATTAATTATATATTAATAATGTTTTACGTTTTACGTGTTGTTTATAAGCCATACCCTGATTGAAACACCAGCTCTGTTCTCTTCGATCCCTACCTCCTGCTTCTTCCCGTCTACTATCACGACCGGCAGCGCGGCGGCGGTGACGCAGAGGATGTCGGCATCGGCAGTGAACACGCGTCCCCAAACGTGGTGCGTCCCCGCCGTGAACAACATGGCGGCGTCGGCCACAGCAACTGCGCCGTGGCGCCCGTGCGGCCCGAGCGGTTCGCACCTACCTCGTTTTCCACCCGCAAGTGGCCAACGTACCGTGGAGTCGGCGGCGCCTACGTTGCTGGTGAGCCAGGGGCGTCGGCCATGGACGAAGCAGCGGGGCCCTTACTCTTGACTTGGATTGCCTGGGAACTCAGCCATGGGCACAAGAACCGGGATCTTCTTCTTGGACGGCAGGGATGGCGTCTTCTTCTTTGTCGGCGCCGGTGAGGAGTTGGGCTTACTGGGAATTGGTCTTCGCCTTCGGCGACGTCAGGAAGGGAGCCTGGACTTGGGTGGCGCGATTGCCCCAGCCGGTGGCGGTGGGTGCGGCGGCGATGGTCGGCGCCGCCTAGCAGACGGTGGACTGGGGTGTATGAATTGATTTATTGTATTGGTTTACAAGCTACACATAAAATAAGAAATATTATTAATATATAATTAATTAAGTATTAATTATTAAAAACTTAAAAAATAAGATACTTTTCTATAAGAAGTTTTTATAAAAAATACACCATTTGATGTTTTGATAAGCGTGCTAACGAAAACCGAGAGAGAAACTATAAGCATCGCCCATGGGTACGATCCATTTTGTGAGAGTGGATTGGGCTGAATTCGAAGGTGGGCTGGGCTGGTCTGGTTTGGGTTTCGGAGAAGGAAAAGTAGTGAGATGGATCGGGGTGGATTTGGATTGGATTTTCTAACCCACTAGCAGGCCTAATGGTAAGAATACAAAAGTACAATAACACAATCCTACAACAATTCAATAGATTAAACACCATATTTACAATCTTTTTACAGTGTTTTGCCAAGTCATATGCAGCAAAGCATGTAGAACCTCACATAACAGGAGCATCAACGAACATCCGAGTTGGCTCAGCTGGAGACACACACACACACAGAATGTCAACAGATGGAGGCTGCAAAAACAAGATACAAGTTTGAATAATACGTTCATTCCATTCTACAAGAATTCACTACGGGCGGTACTATACATTCTCTAATTTCAATGTATATCCAACAGCACTGCCACATTTCTATGAATATCCAACAGCATTGCCACTTCGCAAGACATTTACAATCTTCCAGCTTGGTGCGTTGTATACCACATATTTTGTGTATATATGCCGGGCATGGTGTGCTTTCGTGTACTCCAAACCTGCAGAGACCTGCTACTCCTTTAATCTAACCATGTGGTATCTAAACTAGCAACAGACATTTGACATTTGTACCACGTTTTTTTTTTTGTATATATGGCATACGTGGTACGCTCCCATTTGACCAGTAAGGTTTCTTTTTGGCATACGTGGCCACGCGCGGCGATCCAATGGCACAAGTCTCTCAACTTCGATATATAATAGTCATATTATCAAAAATCCAAGGACACAAAAGCTCTCAATAATTTAAATCATCTGTCAGGTCCAAGACTGATGAACGGAAGCAGATGAAAGTGGTGCAGGCAAATACCACACATTACTACATAGATATTACAACAAAAATTGGCAGAATAGCTCAAGACATCTCCCTGAATCTTGCAATGGCCTTCTTCTGGATGATGGTTTTATAGCTATCACCAGCCTGCGCTTCCAGCGACGGGTCCGATTTCCGCTGTTGGCTTCCAAGTCCAGCCCTCACATCGACAGGTTTAGCCTGCACTGGTTCCTTGATGCCACTACCAGTCTTTCCGAGACCCTGAATATTTGCCAAGGAGTTGCAAGCAAAAGAGAATGCCAATGTATACTCACGTCAGAAGGAATATATGCCAATTACGCAGCTTCCAGATTCTAGGAATTATCGGCAAATTGATTCTTCTGCAGTCACAATCAACTTCTCATTCCTAACAAACTACTCAAGCCTACTGGCGATATTTTCCCTCAAGCAAAGTGATTAGTAAGTTTCCACATTTGTTCCAGGCTTTCGGAGGCAGAGACCAGAAACCCAAATAAATCACAAGAACTAATAGTTTATTGCTCAAACAAGATGAGAATATAATCCACTAAATTTCCTTATGAGGAAGCCTACCAGCGAGATTTGACACTCAATACTGACATCCTACACAAGCTCCAAACTCAAAACAACTAAAGGTAGCAACTTGGTCACAAGTGCAGGTAATAAAACTCTACAGCATATATAAGCAATGGTCAACTTAAATCACTTGTCAATTATAATGCAACAGAAACCCCAATATAAACCAATGTGTAACTGGACAAATAAAAATGGCCGCCCCAAAAAAAAATCAAATGCAGGCAGCAGCAAGGAAACTGCAGGCAAGCCATCAAAGAGTGCTACGAAACTAAATTAGTTATAGAACTTACCAATCCTTCTTGCCAACCCATATTGCGTAGAATACGATTGCCCACATTGCTCTCATCTATTGCTCTATCAGCAGTGATAACCTCATAATTTTCAGTATTGCCAATTTCACCACTAGAACGTTCACCCACCCCTGGAGGAAATGGCATTGACCCCATCTCACTTGAACCCCTTCGGGATGGGTACTCACCAGCTTGACAAGAAGGAATTTCCAGACAATTAATATAAGTCTAGAACAAGCTATATAAAGAGAAATAGCCTTGTAATGTACCCACTTCATTTGTGAATACTTGTTTCTGATACAACTTTATCCATTTACATATACTTGTAATTTCATGTTTCCTAAAGGTCTGACCAAAAAATATTCCAATCAACACGACCTAAAACACTGCATTTTACTCTCATTTTTGTGTTTGTGGTGTTACTGGGAGTATTTTGGTCTTATTTTATTCAACTCACGATGTGCTTTGGTCAAAGTGACAAGTATTTACGAAAAATCTTACAAGCTAAAGAACAGAATGTACTGTGATGACAAAAAATCTATGCTGTGTAACATCTTGTGCTAAACAAATGAGGCTAGAAAAATAATGGCTGCAGTTATTCATAGTGGAAAGTGGAAAGTGACAGTTGAGAAAGTGAATCCTTACTTGGATCCAGTCCATCATTATCACTTCCAAGTGATGAAGATGATCCATATAGACTTCGTCTTTCTGCCGCCCGATCTCTGTACTGTGAATGTCCTGGAGCCTCAGAAAACCGACGTTTACCACTTCCTGAAACTCCAGATGGAGTATAAGATGCTAGAGCAGATAATTCTGTTTTGAAGGGTGCAGCAGTAGGTGCACCAGCATTTGCTGTTAACCCACTTGTGCTTGTTGCTATGTTGGAGGAAGAATCAGCACCACCAGCATCAGATGATGCATGAAATGCAGAATCTGATCTGACTATTCCTCTACCAGAGCCTCTTATGACACCCATAATGGTAGTTCCTAAACTGTTACTGACAGGTGTAGGCTTTATGTCAGAATCTATCATATCTGTGGGTGCAGCTGTTCGGCCAATAGAATTATAGCTAGCAGGTGAGTTCATGTCCTTAGCATTTCCAAAGTCAGATTTAGGCTTGCCTTTCACTGAGAATCCAGTTGCGCTGTGTAAGTTGTTTAA
Source organism: Oryza meyeriana var. granulata (assembly GCA_003991445.1). Taxonomy (NCBI): domain Eukaryota; kingdom Viridiplantae; phylum Streptophyta; class Magnoliopsida; order Poales; family Poaceae; genus Oryza; species Oryza meyeriana. The sequence continues at coordinate 386,969 of RYFJ01000212.1, forward strand.
TTTATCATCAGCAGAGTTGGATGGTTCCTTGTCATCAAGGACAGCACGCCCTGCCTGGCCTTCTTGATTCCTTTGTTTCCACATTGCTAGGACATTATTCATCTTTTTCTTATTCGCCATAAGACTACCTTTTGATGCCAACTTAATCTCTCTTGCCTTCTCCTTTTCTTTCTTTTCTGCAGCCAGTGCTGCACTTGCAGCAGCTTGAACAGCTTCAGGTAATGAAGTTTTCTCGCTTTGTTTAATTGTGGCTGCAGGTGCAGAAATTACTACATTTTTACCACTACTACTTTCTGAGGTCTTCGTGCTAGTATTTGCCGTGTCCCCGGCTGCTTTACTGCTGTTCTGTTCACTACAAGGGACATACTGTTGAGTTTGTTGATCATACGAATACCACACTCCAGCATTACCGTCATAGTAAAGTCCTGCAACGAACACAAGGTTATAAACTGTGTAATGGTTGAAACAATTGACATAGAGCAAATATTAAAAAAAACTATGTGGTATGGAAAATTGGAAAGAACTAAAAAAAATCACATGGAAAGCATTTCTAAATTAATTACAGTAAGAAAATTGTTGCAACATAAATACCAGTATTTCCATCATAATAGAATCCTGAGGCAGAATCATAGTAATAACCAGACTTTTCATCCCAAACAAATCCTGACTGTGGAGCAGAGCCATCGTTCTGAGGTTCTGAGTTGCTATTCAGTTTGTCATCAGGATTGTACTCTTTTGGGGCCCAACCTACAGCATCATACTGGTCCAAGAGGCAAATGGAATAAAAAAATAAGCATCATGTCTATAATCTGCCTAAATTGTATGCAAAAACCATTCCACCATAGTATAAGCCTTTAACACCATGAGAGGTTATGTGGTCCTAGTGCATCATTTAAGGCTATCTCTCATTTTCTTCAATTCATTGTTTCCTTTTCTGTGCAGGTAACGAATTACAAGTAGGGGCACAACGGACCTGCTGAGAAAATGATGCAGCCTCAATGGCAGCTGCAGCAAGGCTGTTTGACTGTGAAGCCCCTGATACTGGTCCGTGTGTACTTTTAGCATAGGTTACACGTAAAACTTGACCATTCTTCTCAAGTGTAATCCCATTTGTAGCTTCAAGAGCTTTTGTAGCGTCTTCCACCTAACATAATTGGATGCAGATAAATTTGGGAATAGACATCAAAGAAAAACTCAAAACTTTTTGCCCACCACTACTTACTGAATGAAAATGGATGAAGGCAAAACCTCTGGACACATGAGTAAACTTATCCCGAACAAGGCGAATGTCCTGCACAACAAGAGCACGTCATTCTCTCAGCAGAAAGGAAACAGTGCAAATTTCAAGAGTCATAAGCTTCTTCCCACCTTTATAGGTGCATGCTTGGCAAATTCATATCGAAGCATTTCCTCGTCAGCATTTTCATCCAGACCACGAACAACTAAAACATGAGTTGGACCTGAAAACGGTAGTGTCTAATAAGGCAACTGGCAGAATAGTTTACATAATCCTACAATAGAAGCACAGAACTTGCCTAGTTCAGATCCCCTTTTTGCATGGAGTGGAGTAGAACCTGTTGGATCAGCTGGTAAAGAATCCTCAGTTCGTGGCTCATTGCACTATGAGAATAGAACATGCAGTTACCCAGGGGAAAAAAATCAAGAGATCAACTAAACAAACATACAATCAGTTACCAAGAAATGCTACTCCCCCGATGTGACAAATCTTATTAGTTTGCTTATACTAGTAGTGGCTAATGATCCAAACATCCTCAGCCAATCCAACTGCTTATAGTTTATGCAATTATGAGACTACTTAATTTTTGCAACTTTTCATTAACATGAAAGATGTTGAATCTAAAGGGGGAAAAGTACTACATCGCGAAAATCGTAATATTGACTGAGGACAGAGAAATAATTCAAGCACGCAAGATTGGATTTAAAAACAGAAAAGACTTCATGCAAACTTCTGTAAGATAATAATTGTAATGTGTCTCGTGATGAAGAACGCTACAAAAATAATTTTGCAATAATATAGAGTAAAACATACCTGAAAACAAGAAGTTCTGCGAGCAAAGTTCATGCATCCACATATAGCACATATCCAATCACATGGCGCAGCAGCAGTCCTGTGCCCATAGTTATACCTTGTAAAATTTTCTTCTCCATGAGAAGGTCCATTCATCCCACTAGTTGGTTTACTACTGCAGTAAAGAAGTTGACCAGCAATAATTACAGTGGAAGAAATAGATATAAGTACACTTTTGCAAAAGGTTATATGCATGCAAATTGTTTTTCCTCAATGTGACCTTATGCAAAAATGAGCTTGATGCAACTAATATAATACACACTCGACAAAAGATATGAACGAGAAACTGAAAAAAATTCCACTGTGTGAATCTTTAACATACCAATGGTAGATTGACTGTTTTGCATCGCAAGCTTGTCACAATACAGAAGCATTTTACATGACTTACTTTAGCAATATGCTACCAAAATAACTAGATATTCTTGTGCCTTATTTGGTCTGTCATATGCTGTCTGGATCATTGCATTGCTAATGCAATCACAGAGTTCAATTGAAACACCTTAAGTGGTTAAATAGTGACCAGAGAAACAATAAAAGGTATAGCCACATGAGAATTTGGTATATGCAGGACATGCTCCAGTGAAAAATTGATATTAAATGACGGTTCCCGGTTCAAAAAAAAAAATAACAGTTCAACAATCAGGAATTCTTATTTAACCAACCAATATGCTGCAATTGTGTTGTTCACACATTGATTCAGTATCATCCAAAGAAGGCTACTTGAACTTTTAGCAGTTATTGTATAAAGGCTAAACTCAACAGTGTTACATACAAGTAAACTGGTGAATATAGATGGACGACTTCAACTATTATAAAAAATAAAAGGGCACGTACCTGTACTGAAAAAACACCTTTCTACCATCAATTAAAAGGCCATTGTCTCCAGTACCTTCCATCATCCTGCGGGCAGCTTCCTGTAGAGTACACTAAAATTTCTGAGCATTGTACATGACAGTCTGAATGGGTTAAGTAATAGATCTTTTACAGTTAATACCACGGTAGGGAAGTCGATAAAAGCAAATCCCCGAGATATGCCAGAAGATCGTTCCTTAATTACGCGCACACTACGAAGAGGGCCCCACTCAGCCTAAAAGATATCAGACTCCAAATGATTAAAACGAACCAGACAATACACTTGCAACCAGTTTAACAGTTTATGAAGAGGAACGTGTACAAGAATCTGGTTTAGGTCATCTTCATTAGTCTTCTGGGACAGACCCTTAACAACAACAGTGGCAGATGGAGCCTACAAGAATGAACGGAAATGTTATTGGATTCATCAGTTCAAAACACATATTTGAAGCATGCATTTATCTACAAAACAAAGGAATGGCCATACCACTAAATCACCATGCCTTCTCTCCTCCCAGTCATACTCTCTTCTTCTGCCAAAGGAATTGTCATCATAAAAGCCATCTCTTTGGTTCCGACCACGACTTCTACCACGAGGTGATCTTGATCTAGACCGAGATCTTGATCGGTCGTCGTGCCCACGTGATCGTGAACGGCTATGGTGCATGTATGGACTTCTGTCTCTTTCATGACTCAACCCTCTTCTTTCATGTTCACTCTCACATAAATCGCGCCTTCTCCAGCTGCCATCTCTCCTGCTTTTCTCATAGTCTGAATCATAGCTGTAACGATCATAGTCACGATCTCTCTCATAGCTATCCTCTCTACTTTGGTGGGAGCTGCGGTACCGGTCTTCAAAGTCACCATGAAACTCCGCACGGTCTCTACTCCCGATCCTTTTGTTCCTATCAAAACCAAAATCACGGTAACTACCAGATTCATAGTTGTCAGCAGCACGATAATTATCACGGAGTCTATCAACTCCTCCATAGGATTCAAATTCATGATGCTTTCCATCATTGCAATGATAAGTGTCATGCCTTCTGTAATCTCTGGCAGTTGAATATTCATCATCATGAAACCTTCGAGGCTGAGATAACATGTTGCCGACAGAGGGTGCAGGTGGATACATATTTCTATCATGTGCGTCCGGATAGAATGCACCCCTTCCATATGAATCTCCTGGAAAGCCATCATCCACAAATCTCCTACCATTGTAGGATCCACTGGCCCTGCAATTTAAGTCAATTGTAGAAAATATGGTAATATGACAGAGCTCATTAAAGTGGACAAACATATAATGGAAAAAAATTTGCAGTTACTCCCAATAAAATATAGCTGAGTGCACTTCAAAAATAAGTTGAACAGAATGGAAGATGCACATGAGTAGCTAACATACCACCAGAATAGCTTATTCACTTACCTATAATCTGGGCCACTGATGACACCATACCCATCCAATGCCTGTAGATTCAACAGAAGTCGAGTCAGCAAGTAAGTCTACAGAACAGGCAGGTAAACCCATTCCATTTAAGCAATGGCCGCTTCTTCAAATTCTTTACATCACAATGCTGGCCAACCACATGGCCAACAAATCTGCTATTCCTTGTTAGCTAATAAAGGGAAAGGCTTCAATTACACTGTTGTTCTCCCATCCATGCTGTGGAGCATAACGCCCGTGATCCATTTCTGATATTCAGCACTGATGTTAGACTGCAACGTTCTTGGTGATCTTCAGAATTTTGGGTGCAGATTTTTCTAGTGTCCTGTAAGAGATGCATGATACCATACGGTTAAGCAAATGCCACCAAGAAAACCACTATACTGCCACCCCTTTACTGGACCTTCAGTCAAGAAGACGTTCCATTGATTTCACATTAATCATCTCAGTTTCAAATTTCACTTTTTTCTAACACTCAAATTTCACTTTTTTGTTTATAGCACAAGAAGATATGAAGATATTGGTTCACTTTATTAGTACCAAAGTTGTCTCTGTTCCCCTTCTTAGCATTCTATCCCCTGTGCGATTAGCAATTTCAAGAAATATATAGAACCAACTTCACAAATTAGAAGATTTCATAGTTTACCCACTCGATTTACGATTTTGTATATAGATTGAACAGTGGATAATGAAGTGGACAGTAGCAATCGAACTATTTGGTTTAAGATTTTGTATATATAATTAAAGATTGGATAGTGGACATGGAAGTGTCAGAGGTGGAGCCACTGGACTTAGCACTATCTTGTAAAATCAAATGCTGTTGCAGCAGGTGCGCGAGCACCCTAAAGAAACTACACTTACGATTTTCACTAGAACATGATTAAAATCTCAAAATAAGCCTCCAAATTCTAAGCTAGTATATTACGATATGCCACTGCTTGAATTCACATACACATAAGCAGCAAACAACTGCACGAGTCAAATTATCAGGACTATACGAAAACTATATGTAACCCCCCACGAAATCGGCGAAATTTGGAGCGCCTGAAGGTAATCCACACTAGGGCGAGTCAGGAGGAACGACACCCGTAAACTGAGTTCGAAGACGAAGACGAGGAACCAGACCCCTCCTACCCTTATCTCCTACTTTACCTCTCGATTCCGTTACGACGGCGCGGGCGTAGCCAGGCACCAGCCACGGCCGACGACGGCCGAACCAGCCGCCGCAGACGGCCGAAACCCTAGCGCGAATCGCGATCCACGACTCGCGCGGGGACCCGCTGGTGGGATATCCTCCAGCGGCACCTGGCGAGCTAGGGTTTCCGGACGGCGCGGGCGTGGCGTTCGATCAGGGGAGGAATCGCGGCGGCGTGGGGCGGCGGCGGCGGCGGCGTGAGGTGGGGAAGCGGAGCTGCAGAGGCGTGTGCCGTGCGGCTTTGGGCTGTCGCGACTCGCGACGTTTTTTCCGTCCGTTTGCGATGCGAGGTGAGGTTTCCTTGGGAGAAAAGAAGAGGATGCGAAGCGAGCGAGAGAGGAGGTGGAGGTGAGTTGGATTGCGATGCGATTGGGAGAGGAAGAGGCCCAAATTACTCTTGCCGTAGGCCTCCGTGGGCCGTGGCCCAAAGTCACCAAGGCCCACGTGACACGTAGTTTGTTTTTCGTTTTTTACTGTTACTAATTTAATTTTTTTTAATTTACAAAACTAATTTTTGATTTGGTTATTTGCGGAATGGCCTCCCCGTCAGGCGCGGCCCCCCGCCGTTAGCCCGGGGGGCCACGTGGCGTTGCCGCCCTCGGGGACGGCGGCGAATGCATTTTTGCATTCGGTGCATTCGCCGCCGTCCCCCAGGGCGGCGAATGCATAGTGAACGGACCGTCCACATAGGGATCGGACCGTCCGAATCCCCAGATCAGACCGTTACCCGTCGGATTGGACCGTTCGCTTAGGTATCGGACCGTCCGAATCGTCCGATCGGACCGTTGCCCCTCGAATCGGACCGTTGATCGAACTGACCATTGCCTAAGATCAGACCATCCACCCAGGGATCGGGCCATCGGAATGCACACGATCGGACCGTTGCCCCCGGATTGGACCGTTGATCGGACTGACCGTTGCCCCAGATCGGACCGTCCGTCTAGGGATCGGACCGTCCGAATACCCCCGATCGGACCGTTGCCCCCTCCAGATCGGACCATTGCCCAGCCCAGGCCTCGGCCCCCTGGAGCCATTTGCAAATTACCAAATTTAAAAATTTTGTTGCTAATTTTTAACCCCAAAAATATACGTACTGAATGATTTTTAATTCGACATTGGAAGACGATATATTGTATTATTCGTCATCCACTCGGTCGATACTTAACGCAGTGCACGTACAATAGCATAGTGATATTAGCTAGATGCGAGCCGTTCGCATTGCGGCATGATGAATGCGACACCCATAGTACGAAATACAACAAGGGATACTACATTGTTAGCAGTACAATGTATCCGCTCGTTCTAGTCACCGATTCCTAGAAAAGCGGGCGATTCGTTCATGGTACGATCTAGACAGGCTGTAGTCGGCTGGTGATTCTGGTTGCATGTTCCAGTGCCGTGATAGATATGACGGCGTGAAATTGTCAATCCATTGTCTGAATTGACACCTCCTTGGAGGATCCTGTGGGACGAGTTTGATTAGTAAATTCGTCACGTTTGGTGAATGTAAACTATCTGCAGGAAGTAAGGTGCGGCTTGAACTTACATCGATATCGTTGTCAAGAATGTTCGGACAAACAAAGCTTCTGCGTCGCAGAGTTCCTGGCCTTCTCGACCTGACGACCTGACAACGATCACCACAAGCGCACGTTGGACAGTCCTCCCATCGCGGAAGTCCGAGAGATCAATTTCTCCAGTCTGCCCCTTCTAGCTCTAGACATTGTTCGTGCTCCGCCCTCATGGCCATGTATTGCGCCATGCTTTCGTCTAACGGGAGGTAGTCATATTCCGGGTTGCCGTTGTCAATCCACTCGATGAAGCCGCAATATCTTCCCTCGGTCTGTTAAGGTAAATATCCTGGTATAAGAGTCGTGGGCGTAAAAACGAATATGACAAAGACTTGACTGAAACACGTACCTGGGGACTCTGGTGCACGCACTCGAAGTATCTCCAGCCGTAAGTCTCCTCCTGATGAGATACGCGTAGCCGGCAACGGTCACTACAAAGACATATCGAGTGTTCAGCCCAAGGTGACAGTACCAAAGTGAAACCTAAATATCGCCAGTTGCAATCCTCCACGAAAAGAGGTGTAGGAGACATTGTTCGATGCTGCTACAAGAAGAAAAGGAAACTAGTGAGGCATGTAGTGGCCGTAGTTCATAAACAGTGCGAAGTTTGCCCGAGGGTCTGGGTGAAGGCCCTCTGCTACTATGATGGTGCTTTTATAGAGGTTGTTGTGCGTCTATTTCCCAATGAGACGTACAGGTCAAAATATAAGGGACATGCATATGCAAAAAGCGGTTGAAGTGGCCGACCATGTATTCAGAATGCCCGTGACGATGCATGACTAAAGCGACGCGTCGAAAGGTCGCTTGTCGCAATGTGGCGCACGCGCGGCCTATATTATGCAAGTAAAGGTGGTCCGTACTCGCGCATGGTATGCGCCGAAAGTGGTTTCTCCTTTTAAAATGGTACAGACAGGACGGAGTACCGTTGTAAATATTTGTGAAAGGTCAGATCTGAAGGGTGGGATCGAGCCTAGAGGGGGTAAATATGGACATGAAAATTTTAAATAAGTTATGCGAGACCTATAAATAAATAAATACAACAATAGCCCCTAGGTCATACGCCTCCTCATCCTCCTAGGCTGCGCTCGCACGTGCCCGCGCGAGTACGTCAGGCGGTCCGCCGGTACCTCACGGGTGCCCAGAGTTGTAGGAGGAGTGGACAACCCGTGAAGACTGTTTCTAGGTCGGTCTTCCTGCAGCCGTCGCACAGATCCCTGTACGTGGCGGCAAGGACTACCGATCCCCAACTGTACTGGGGAACAGCACCGTCCTCGGCATCGGCTATCTCCCTCGCGTAAGGGATCAAGCCCTTGTCGACTACGTGGCCGTGTGAGTTGGTGAACATCACCCACCCGAACAGCCACAACAGGTACGCCTCTAGGCTCCTCTGCAGTGAGTACGCGTCGGCCTCCGGGTCTAGCTGATCAGACTGTAGTAACATATAAAGAAGTTGACACTGTAATTGTAGTACGGACTGAAGGATGAACATAAAACAACAAGAAAGCATTCTTACCGTGTAGCTTAGTACCCAAGCTTGAGGGGGGCCCGCATGTGTGTACGGGGAGATCTCGCCAACGAGGGGAAGCCCCGGAGCACGGTGAACCGGGGCGAACCGCTGCAGGATGTCGTCTCGCCACGCCTGGAGCCCGTCAACTAGGCCCACCGCATCACCAGCTAGAGGCAGCCCAAGGAGGAGGTTGACGTCCTGCAGCGTGGGGGCCATCTCACCGCATGGGAGGTGGAAGGTGTGCGTCTCCGGTCTCCACCGGTCCACAAGAGCTGTGATCAGCGACCGGTCGATACCCCACTTCTTCGCTGGGTCAGTCGGGTCCGCTGCGGCTGCTACCAGCCTACACAGCGGCAGAAGGCCTGCCTCCCGCAACCTGATAATCAAAACAAAGCAAGTTAGTAAGTTGACATATACAGCTTCACAGTACAACGTTCGTACGTACCTAGTCGTGAACCTGTCGTCCACGGGAAGGAGTCGCCTGGAAGGTCGAGGACGTAAGGTACCGAGCTCGAGGTTCTGCACCGCCGAGAGAAACGACCGATGGGACTGATCGGTGGCGTGATCCAGCAGCTCAGGCGTCTGGTACTCGATACCTGCAAGGAAAAAGAAGCGGAACAGATTAGCTTAATTAAACATAGTGCATTACAGTCAGAAAATTAACAGACAGCAAAGTACCTTTAAAAGGCCCACACTAAAACGAAAATCAGATAGCAATACATGTATATTGGTACACATTACAGGGACATTACATCCGCAACCAGCGGCTATACTACACAACATAACCCGAAGGTGCACGAGGACGCCTGCGATGACGCTGCCTATCAGTGGTGCCTTCCCTAGTTGGCCGCCTTCCGTCGGCGCCTGATCCTTCCATAGGAACTTCCGCTGCACTTGGGGCCTCGGCGTCTTTCGTGCACTTCTTGTAGGTATGTCCATCCTCTCCACACCTACTGCAATGTTGAGCGCTAACGCCGGCCTCGGATTCGTCCATATCATTGCGAATCCTCCGTGTCCGACAGCGGCCTGCCTTGTTCCTTGCCTTCGTCGGGTCAGGGATGAAATAAACTGGGCTTGTGTCTTCAGTGAAAGTGCCGACGATGCCGATACCAAAAATCTCGGTACTCCACGTATGCATGATTGCTTTCTTTTTAAAGTACAGAGACACATATTGGCGTTCATCAATGCCGCACTCCCCGCAAGCGGCAATGACATGAGAACAGGGCTTGTGATACAATCTTGGTTTTCGACAAGAGCACTTGCATGTCCCATCTTCCTTTAGGACACACTCTTGCCGAGATTTCCTTGCGAATATGCCACGCCTGGACCCGTCGGCACACAATATCTCAAATCTATGCTCTCGTGTGCCCTGCACTCGGACTCGGTGCTCTCTTGCCTTCTTGCATTTCTCCTCAAGGTACTCTGTCATTTTTGTGCCGAACCAAAGGTTTCCATCGGCCATAGATGGGACATTCTGTCTGCACCTGTCGTGGAAGTATGTCTGTGTTCCATGTAGGATGAACTCTACGATGGCAACAAGGAGGAGTTGCCTCACACCACGCATGACCCAGTTATAGACCTCTGCAAGGTTCGTGGTCATTATGCCATACTTTGCTCCACCTTCATCGTACAGCAATGCCCATTTCTCCTTCGTCTTGTACTCGATCCACTGCGAAAATCTGCTAACCGAGGAATCGGGCCTCCTTCTGAATGTACCGTCATCGGTGGAAAGTGCACCTAGAGCTTCAGGGTCGTCAACACCTCTAGCTACGGGTCTTGCAGAACTCTCGCCTCTATGTTTGGCTGTCAGCTCATTAAGTCTCCTCCACAGCTCATTGAACTTCTTCTGTTGATTCTGGGTGCACAAACGTTTGAACATGGCCATCAGCTCCTTGTTTCTGAACTGCTTATAAAAGTTTGCGCCCATGTGACGCATGCACCATCTGCTCTTTACATCTTCCCACACCGGAGGGTATCTCTTGTCTGCGCATCCGTTTCGTAGCTCCTCAATTGCACGCAGCATCCCTAGATGACGGTCATGTATAAGACATACATCTGGCCTCATCCCCACCACCTTTTCCTTAACCAGCTTTAGAAACCAGTACCAACTCTCTGTGTTCTCGCTCTCGACGAAGGCAAAGGCCACGGGCAACACTTGTTTATTCCCGTCTACTCCGATTGCCGTCAACATTTGGCCTCTGTATTTTCCAGTTAGGAATGTGCCGTCGATGCAGAGAATGGCCCTGCAATGAAGAAATGCAAACATGCACGCCTGCAGAGAGAGAAAGGCCCGCTGAAGGACGTTCTGCCCAGGATTTGGTAACGATGAGAAACTTTTGATTTCGGAGTAGTTGCCAGGATTCCTCGCACAGATGGTTTCCAGTAGATGAGACAAATTATTGTACGAAGCTTCAAAACTGCCGAATCTTCTTTCAATTATCTTCTGTTTGGCCCTCCATGCCTTGGCATATGTAATGGTGTACTTGTATTTCTCCTCGATGTGCCTGATGATTGACTTGGGCTCGAACCGGAGGTTCTCCACAACAGCATAATACAGCTCTGAAGCGATGAATGCAGATGATATGTTCCTATGGTACTTCTGAACACCCGGAAGATGGCAGTTGTGCTCCGTCACGATTGACACGGACCAACAGTCGTCATATTTCTTCCTAGATGCGTACATCCTCCATGGACATCCATCGCTTGAACTTGCACATTTCACTTCGTACACTGATCTAGTGGACTTTGATACCTAGAACTCCCTCCCGAGTGACACGGCCCACATTTTTACAGCCTCTGTCAACTGTGCTTTTTCGGCGTATCTAGCGCCTTGCACCACTTCATTCTGCCGATACTCCCATGCCACGGTGTGCCCCTCTGAGACAACGAGTCCGGAGAAGTCCTCGTTGTCCCATTCTGCCGGGTATACATCGTCCTCCGAAGAATCATCATCCTCCATATGCTCAGGTTCTGAGTCTTCAATTTCTATCTCCTATACTAGACCTGGGTGTCTCTCCCCTTCCTCTGCAAACCCCCCAGGTCCCATGTCTTCTTGGCCTCCTTCTTCTCCGGCACCCTCATCTTCTGCCTCATTTTGCTCCCCTGTTTCATCGGGCCCTTCCGCTGTACTTGGACCAGCCTGATCAATGCTGACCCTGTCATGCACTACCACTAGGATGCTCGGTGCCCATCCTCGCTGCAGTGTACTCTCCACAAAAAATACCCAGCTGGCCGTCGAATCTATTGGCATCAATTCCCACCAAAAACCTTCCACAGCCCAGCTAACCAGTACGTACACCGTAATTGTATTTATTTCAGGATCTACTCCGAATCCCCTCATTAACCAATTGTAAACTCCAGGAAAACTTCTCTCAGCTGGAGGTATAATTCCCTTTTGTGCTACGTTGAACTCCGATAAATCTACCCTATATGGTCCTTCTCTGACATTTCCTTCACCGTGATATATCACGAATACAACTCCATTTGCCATTTCTGTTAACAAAAAAGATTTTCACTATAGTTATTAATCCGTACTAATCAATATTCGTTCTATAAAAAGGCTATATGTATGAGTCAAACCATTACCGTTTCTACATTTTACAAACTAACCCAGTAGCGCTAATAAAGTTATACGCTAGGTTTATCTAACGTGTCGAAATGACGTATACCAACGATGGCCATGGCGGAGCATATTTATTTCTAAAATATCTACAATTTACTACATGTCCGCTATGTTCTTCTAGTACGGTCAAATAAATTTAACAATAACGATGGTTATGCCAAACCGTTAATATTTTCATAATATGTCGGGTATTACACTACGCGTCTAGTACTAATTAACACTTGTCTAAAAAATTGACTACATAACAGGGAGAAAGCAAAAAAATACCTAGATTCGGCTCAAAAATCCGTGAGGGCTTCGCCGCTGTACTGCTCCTCCTTTGCCTCAGCTCTATTGGACGAACACTGGAGGCGGAAGGGAGAAATGACGTGCCGGCGAGTGTGCGAAGGGATTATATAGGGGAGGGCTAAAAACCGCCATCCCCCAGGGCGACGATTGGGCTAAAAACCGCCCTGGGGGACGGCGGCGAATGCATTATTCGCCGCCGTCCCCGAGGGCGGCAATGCCACGTGGCCCCCCCCGGCTAACGGCGGGGGGCCGCCGTTAGCCGAGCCTGACGGGGAGGCCATTCGCCGCCCTGGGCCACGGCGGTTTTTAAATACCGCCGTGGGCCACAGTGGCAAGAGGCTATTTCTGCAAAATAACTAAATCAAAAATTAGTTGTGTAAATTAAAAAAAAATTAAATTAGTAACAGTAAAAAACCGTTTGTTTTCTTTCTTTCTGTTTTTACACCTCTCTATTTTCTTTTTTTTGAAACACAGTATAAACGCTTTTTTTAAAACACAGTACAAAGTCAGACGCTCAGATACACATTCGTCTATGCTACTCTTATGAGCACCTCTGAAACACCCATCTATTTCTTTAGGTATTTTTCAATATGATTTTTTTAAAAAAAATCCGCGTTTGCCTGTGAATTATAGTTGATGGTTCAATTTAGTGTCGTATAAGCTCACTGTGTTTAGACACCGTTATTTTTTACTCCCTCCGATTTTTAATAAATGACGTCGTTGACTTTTAACATCACATTTGATCATTCGTTTTATTCTAAAAATTTAAGTAAATATTATTTATTTTGTTATGACCTATTTTATTATTAAAGTAACTTTAAACATGACTCATATTTTTATATACTATAAATGCACCTATGTGTTGTAATGGGAGAAGGTCGAAATTCATGAATATTCCTATAGAAATATTTGTCGTTTGTATGAGCGCCAAAAACCGTGACGGAAATATTTAGAAAAATAGAAAGAGAAGAAATCTAATTTCAAATTACAAGGGACCGCATTTGTTCTGCTTGGCTACTGTTCCTTTTAAGACGGAGGCGTGCCTATGAGTCCAACGTGAGGATGGAGGCTATTTGTTTTTATAATAATAAAGATTTATATTAATTTTTTAAATTAGACAAATGGTCAAAGTCACGACAAAAATAAATAGTATCATTTATTAAAAACTGGAGAGAGTATTTGCTACCCACTCCAGCATTGTGACACACCTTTTCTTTTCGTCCTCCTCCACTGAGTCATATCGTTTTGGAACATTGTATTAATGTAACATTATTTGTAATTTGTACTACCAAACGAGAAACAGTTAGCGAAACATGGCATCATTTAATATTTTCAGCTCAGTTTATGTCACTTCACAGGTAAAGGGACCACAGTGAGACTGTGAGAGCCCGTCTCCGTCATCAGTGGAAAAAGGATCGAGCAGATGGAGAGAGAAGATAAATTCTACACGGTTTGTGGAAGAAGATGCCGCCTACGCTTTCAGTCGACGTCGACCAACGAGATACGTACATACATACATAAATACGTACGGCACAGAGATGCATGGCAAGACACGTATGCTGGTAAAACCATCCTCAATTAATTCGTTTTGACGACCAAAAAATCGATCTCGCTCTCTCGTTGTCAGCCAAAAGGAAAATCGGTTTCAGAAAAAGAAAAAAAAATGCTACTCTCTTCATCTTAAAATAAAAAATCTAATATTAGACGTGACATATTTTAAATTATCCAGATTTATAATACTAGGATATATCATATACAATACTAAATATCTTTTTATTTTAAGATAAAAAAATAGCAATTAACATAGTCGACCGACTATTTTTTTTTTCCGAACGTGCAAAAGCTTTACACGTCAATACGTTATTTGATCGAGCAGATCTTGTAGAAGATTCTCGAGGGGACTAATAAACAACGGGAAGGTACACCGTAGAAAGCGAAGCCTTTGACGACCAGTATTCGCGTGCTCTTCGCACGTACTTACCTGGACTTGTAAATACGGGTTCGCCGTGCAAACGAAGGTGCCAACTTCACATTACACAATTTGACTCTTGTTTGTGGGCACACATACGTTTGAGATTTTTATTTTGTATATATACATTTATGTTTGGTCGTGGGGTTTTTATATATTATTTCACATTTACAAATTATTCATGCCACACTTATAAAATTACGATTTGTACGAAAACTCAACATTGCTAAGATCATTTACTCTAAACTATTTATAATATTTGATTCATTCCTATAAACAACTTAATCGTTCGTCAGCGTCCATCCGTTCTTCGTCCGAAAAGAAAAAAAAGGAACAGAGCCGAATACACTCGGTAGCATGCATACGGCCTGAAAATACATATACATATACATCATAGTTTTTCAAATATGATACAAACGCATACGTCTATATACATGAGTACACACTCATCCATATAAAATACAAACACACATAAACTACCATATGAGCACCTTGAAGATGATCCAGTATATTTTAAGTATGTCAAATCATTGCAGACATCTTATTTTAATAACTAGACTAATTTAGCACGAGTATTATATATAGTTAAGCCGCTGGTAGGCTAGGTTAGAGAAGTAAATCTGCAGTGATACTCCTCGTTTAATACTTTTTAAGCTAATTAATTAGTAAAGGCCTAACGAGATACACACCGGAGATCGATCAGTCACACCCAACGACTCCAAGTCAAAAAGATCGCTCGACGATGCGAGAGCAGGAGGAGAAAAACACATGCATAGGTCGACGTGCCTTTCACTAGCTAGTAGCTTTGAAAGATAAAAGAAATAATTCTGCGCTAATAAAATACTAAGCGTGTTGGAAGATCGCATAATCCCAGTTGATCATCTCGTCCTTCTAGTAATTAATTATGTCATTTTTATAACCGTCGTCGTCAAAAGTTTTGGCTGTTCTTGCAGACGACCGAAAGACGGTTTTATAGATCAAAAGTCGTACGTGCTTGCGTACGTGTCAATGCATGTGTCTCTTTCGTTGCAATATTAATGTGTGCTGCAACTTAGACCGTGCAATATTCGTACGTGTAGGTAGTAGTAGTGGTACGGAAGATGAGCCAACGATGAGATCCTATATCTTTTTTTTTTCTTTTCAATAAAGAAAAAGGAAGAATGGAATTGAAGATAGGGTAGACATTAAAGAACATGATATGATATGCGATACAGGCATGTACCAAAGTGGAGTTGTGGTAGTCGCACTACCGTTTAATTTATATATATATATATATTATTTGATGCAACGCATAGTATTGTAAGAGCATCTCCAGCAGGGACCCCAAACTTAGCCCCCAAACAGGTTTTGGGCGGTGAGATAAAAATTTTAGGTCCAGCATGGACCTTAATAGAGCCCCTAAAATGAGGAGGCCCTCAAATCCAGCCCCCAAGCCCCCAGTCCTGGGGGCTCTACACCACAGCCCCTATCGACGTTTTTTTTTTGCGCCTACGACAATTCCTTGTCCACCATGCTGTCGACATCTAGAGGTGGAGGAAGATTGGATTTTTTTCTCAAACGAAAACCCTACCTGTCTCGTCACGCCGCCCTGCCCGCCGGCCTCCTGCGCCGCGCCGCGAGCGCCGGACCGCCGCCCACCGCGCCGCCCCGCCTCTCGCGCGGCCTGCTGCGCCCCACCGCAGGCCTCCCGCCAGCGTGGCCTCCTGCCCCGCCGCCAGCCTCCCGCGCGGCTTGCTGCGCCCGCCGCCGGCCTCCCGCGCGGCCTCCTGCCCCCGCCGCCGGCCTCCTGCGCCGCGCCGCGAGCGCCAGCCCGCCGCCCACCGCGCCGCCCCGCCTCCCGCGCGGCCTGCTGCGCCCCGCCGCAAGCCTCCCACCTGCGCGGCCTCCTGCCCCGCCGCCAGCCTCCCGCACGGCCTGCTGCGCCCGCCGCCGGCCTCCTGTGCCGCCCCGCCTCCCGCGCCGCTGGCCTCCTGCACGGCCTCCTGCGCCCGTCGCCGGCCTCCCGCGCGGCCTCGTACGCCGCCCTGCCGCCCACTGCGCCGCCCAGCCTCCCGCGCGGCCTGCTGCGCCCCGCCGCAGGCCTCCTGCCTGCGCGGCCTCCTGCCCCGCCGCCAGCCTCCCGCGCGGCCTGCTGCGCCCGCCGCCGGCCTCCTGCGCCGCCCCGCTTCGAGCGCCGTCGGCCTCCTGCGCGGCCTCCTGCGCCCGCCGCCGGCCTCCCGCGTGGCCTCCTGCGCCGGCCGCCGGCCTCCTGCGCCGCGCCGCGAGCGCCGGCCCACCGCCCACCACGCCGCCCCGCCTCCCGCACGGCCTGCTGCGTCCGCCGCCGGCCTCCTGCGCCCCGCCGGCCCCGCGCCGCCCCGCCGCCCACCGTGCCGCCTCGCCTCCCGCGCGGCCTGCTGCCTCCTGCTGCTGCCTCGCTGCTGCTACTGCAATATTTATGTGTTATAAATATTTATGTTTTAATTATAGTGTCAAACTAGACATATACATATAGTCTACGGTGAAAAATAATAGAAAAAGAAATAGGGGCTCAGAAATGGGGGCTGTTGCTGGAGTTCGGAGCATTTTTGGGGTCCAAAGGAAATAGGGGCAGCCCCCATTTAACATTTGAGGGCTCTAAAATAGGGGCTATTGCTGGAGATGCTCTAAGTACAAGGCATATTTCGGTGACAGTTTCTTTATAGTTACATGCACGCCTTTAAGTACGTCTTTTTAGCACAGGTTTAATTAATATATGCAGGCCAAGAACCAATAAATTTATACCATGCATAAAAAGGACAACTGAACTTATGCACAACTAGAGTCATGCATATGTGCATCCATATATTCGATCTCACCGCACCAAAACTAATTCCTATATACCGTGAAAGTTTGACAAGTAGTGATGGATAGAAAAGAATTGTAGAGTCTATGCGAAATTAACTTAGAGCTAATATTTTCTATAATTTTTATAAAGATTTATATAATTGCATAGAATTTCAATAATCCTCCACCGACAAGCTCAGGCTGTGGATCTGTTAGTGTTGACAAGTCATCTTTACATATGTACCATGCATAAAAAAAAACACATAATATCTACTCTGTTTATTACTCCCTCAGTCTCATAGCTATTGACACTCTAACATTCAAAAATTATCCAACAACAATTGTCATTTTAGGGTGCGTTCGCATCTGCCTAGTGAGATGAAAAATTTCCTCATTTTTTGTGAGCACGCTTCCCGAATTGCTAAGCATTGTATTTTTTGTAAAAATTTTCTATATAAAAGTTTCTTAAAAATCAAATAAACCCATTTTCCAAGTTTATAATAATTAAAACTCAATTAATCATATGACTTACCTTGTTTTATATGATCTTCTTTCTCTTTCCTCTTCTCTCCACAGTTATTAGGACCGGACCGGACCGGCGGTCCGACCGGAAAAAACCGGAACCGGAGAGTATAGCGGCTCGGTTCACTTAAAAGACCGCCCATGCAATCGAACCGTTAAAAACCGGTTGAATCGGCCGGTTTTTTACGAAACCGCTGAACCGGGCGGTTTTATTGGAACCGGCCGGTTTTTGTTTGTGGACGTTGTTACCCCCAATTTTTTTAGGATCACACAACTCAGGGAGGGGCAAAATCGTAAATGTCTAGTTTTTAAGGGTCTTGCGGTCTTGCCTGCGCCTGCGTAGTGCGTTGCTTCTGTGGCAAAATAGATCGGCGGCGGCGGCAAGGTCTAGCGGGCGCACGGCGGTGGCAGCGGCGGCAAGGTGCAGCGGCCGGCGACGGCGGCGGTGTAGGCACACGCGCGGCGGAGGCGCAAGCGCAGGCGCACGGCGGCAGCGGCGGCGGCGGAGGCGCAGGCGCTGCAGCGGGCACACGGTGGCGGCGGCGGCAGCGGCGGCAAGGTGCACGCGCGGCGGCGGCGGAGGCGCAGGCGAATGGCGGCAGCGGCGGCGGCGCAGGCGTTGCAGCGGGCGCACGGCAGCGGCAAGGCACGGCGGCGGCGGCGGCGGCACAGGCGCTGCAGCGGGTGCACGGCGGCGGCGGCGGCAAGGGGCACGTGCGGCGGCGGCGGAGGCACAGGCGCACGGCGGCAGCGGGCGCACGGCGGCAAGGCGCAGGCGCACGGCGGCGGCCGCGGAGGCGCAGGCTCACGGCGGCGGCGGCGGCAGACTCTCTCGCCTCGCCTCGCCTCGTCTCCTTCCTCCGATGCGCGGAAGCTTCTAGAAACCCCTCCTCTTTGCTCTACTCCTTCCCGGTTGAGGATGCCACGCTGATCCCCTACCACCGTCGCTAGTGCGCGTGATGCTGGCGTCCAAGGTCTGGTCGAGGCTCGCGTCGCCGTCTTCGCCGCGCGCCTTGTGTTCTCCGGTAGCCGCAGCAGTGGCGAGGTCCCTCCTGCCGGTCTCTGGTATGCCGGCCCTGGAAAGGTCGCCGGCTTACCCCAGTGGCGGTGACGTGCAGCCCGGTGCCGCGCTGGCGCCTGGCGGAGACTGGGTGTCGCTCGGCCGGTGCGCTGTGGCCGCTGCCGTGCTCTTCCTCTTCTTCGGGCAATGCCGCGTGAGTCTCCCTCACTAAAAATGTTTCCCCAAAAATGACAATTGAAATTCTAGCTTCCATAACCATCATTCACTCACAGATGAGCTTCTCACACCAAAATATTTTTGAGTGCCACAATAATTTTTAAGTGCAGTTGCTGAGATTATATGTGCTTATTTTTTTTTCTATAAATCGACTATATATATAGCTCCGGTTCAATATATTTCATAACCGGTTCAATTCATCCGGTCTAAAACTATCGAACCAGCGGTTCAACCGGTTCTTAACGGTTGGACCAGTGAACCAGTGAACCGATGGCCTCGCCGGTTCAATGTCCGGTCCGGTCCTAATAACTATGCTTCTCTCACGTTCAAACTATCATTTAGTCTTTAGAATGTCACTTGTCCTATTAATTTCCTGTCATTTAAATTTATCTCATCTTACTCCCAACCACCTTCGATGAGGAGCACATAAGTCATTTCTCTTTCTCACTAATTTCACCGACTCCTTTCTAGAACGGTGATTGTTTTGAGACGAAGGAAATACATGTCATAGAGAAAAAGATATATACTCCATTCACTTTAAATATATTACGTATTTCTGTATGTGCCGTGACATTTACAAAGGGTGCCGGCATAACCACGTAGAAGAGAGAGATTATATTGGCCAAAAAGACCATGGTAGCTGCAAATCGACGGACTATTAATTCTGGCATGCAATTAAGCTAGTACTAGCATATGTAATGCATGCGGCGTTGAACATCGAAAAAAGACAGAGAGAGAGTAGGAGTACTACACTGCCCGTGATTCCGGACTGTACCCGCACTGTACGGTCCACGTGGACTCCTCGTGACAATGGCTGCTGACGTCATCGCCGTACGTGCATACATGGGAGGACAGTTAGGTGCTACTCCTCCGTACCATAGTATAAGAGAGTATATCATTTTTAGTTAATTAGTATAAACTACTTTCTCTATCTCATAATATAAATACTTAGTACTGGATATAATACATCATAATACTGTGAATCTGAATAAATAAAATAAATTTAAAATATAAAATATCTTATATTATGGGACGGAGAGAGAATACAGTATACTAGAGAGCATGCAGAGCAGTGGCCCCAGCAGCTAGTACGTGACAGGTCATCTTGACATGTATATGCCCCATTTTGGTGGTTGCTCTTTATCCTTTTGCTTTAATTTGCTTCATGTATGAATGTAGTGTGTGTGTGTCTGCTTGGTGCGCTCCAAGTCGATCTCCAAACTGTTTTTTTGCTCATCTCAACTTGATGCATGCGTTAGGAATCCAATCTTGTAACCCTTTTAGCCTTTTGATCTTGTTGTCACAAAGCATCCATCTCTGCCTGAGAAAGCAACTGTCTTTATGAGTAGAATTGAGCCGTTAAAGTCTCTCTATATAAGTATATCGCAAAATGGCTATACATTGATTTATTTGCAAACAGATCAAGAGTTGCTTATACAAATCCTACTACCTCTATTTCAAAATATAGCTATTTTTAGCTATAAATCTGGACAAGTACTTATTTATATTTATGCAGAGTTATAGTAAAAAAATAACTACATTTTAGAATAGAGGGAGTATACACGTAGAGCTATCTAGTTACTTGTTAGTCCATCTCACACGTACCAATATAAAACTAAAAGACTAGAATACTTTCTACTTTAGCAAATTTTAATGTGTTTATTCTCTACTTTAACAAACTCTAATACTTTATCTCTTCACTTTAACAAACTCTACTGTATTTTTCTTTTACTTTCACAAATTTCAATGGATTGATTGCTGCAAAGATAAAATATTTATTAGATAAATAAAATGTTTAAAAGATAAAATTATTTTAGAATGGGGAGTAGTTTTCGTGATAAGACAATAATTAATCTCACTAAAAACACCCTGACATTTAAAATTGAAAACGGAATACGCGCATGCACGGACTGAATAGCCAACTTAAAACAAATTAATGCGCCGTGACGGTGGTGGATTCGATCACTAGCAAGTTGCAACGTACTAGTAGTAGCTAGCTAGATCTATCTCATCATATCTCATGTCCACACGCGTACGTGCACTGTACAGTACGCGGTAGTACGTACGGTTCCTCGACTAGCTAGCTAGGCAGCACATGACCGACCGATCCACCCGGGACCCACACTAGGCACTGTCCTAAAGTCGCCGGTCGGTGGGCCCACCTGCCATGCATATCATCCACGCAAAAGCCAGCGGTGCCGCTACGCAAAATCCACCTGGTTTTTCGTAGAATTTCCAGCTCCCTAAATAATTTAGATCTTTGTTTAGAATGTAAAATTCTGTTTATGGGAGTTTGAGATTCTAAGAATTGACTGGTTATAATCCAATTAGTGAGAATCTAAAAAGTTTGGGTTTCAAATTTCTAGCTTGTAGTATATTTTCTCGATTTATAACTATAAATTTTTATAATTTAGGTGAGAATTTAGCAGCTGGAGTCTCTGAGACAATCTGTATCTGCCAGAAGTTCTTCAAACATGACCAGAATTGGTAACCACATAATCTAAAAATAAACTGATAACCAAAAATATATAAAATATAGTTTTTCTAAATTCTCACTAACTAACCACTGACTACCCGTCTATCTTCGGCTCCTATAAATAGATCTATAGTATAGTCGATCAGTCTACCCGTCTATCTTTAACCCAAAATATCTTCAAGCTCGGGGGCACGTACGTACCCGTACAATCGTGTACGTGCAGGTACAAGTATATATACGTGACTTGCTAGCTAGGGCAAGCAACTATACTTAATATATAGTCTACTTAATTAACTTTCAATTTCTCCTATTAATTCATAATTGGACCACCAATCCACTAAGTTTGGGGATCGAGACCGATGTAATTATCCACAATTCATATTGAGATGGTGGCTGAGAAGCTACAGCTACATGTATATCACGTACTACTACTTATCACGAGGTTACACGTTATATCAACCCGCTATAAAATATCACAGGACCACACATATACCTGGTTATTTTTCGTTGTGGTATCTTGCTCTGGAAAAAACATATGAAAATCAGGTCAATATATAATTCATGATACTCTTTAGATTTTTCACAGCTTCACAAATCAATCCCTTGTGAACCTCAAAATTTCCTACTCCTTTTGTCTCAAAATAAGTTCATCTTTTATTTATTTCATTTATTCCATAAAAACTTTATCTTTAAAGGACTTAATGCATCCAAATTTGTTAAAATAAAAAATAAATATATTTTTGTTGATAAAGTAAACGGTATTTTAGTTTATTAGTTTTATATTGGTATGTCTAAAATAAACTAAAAATAAACTTATTTTTAAAACAGAGATAGTAAAAGAAAGAAACATCCAAGACCTCATCCTACACGTGACAAGAAGAACCACACGTCCAGAAGAGAGAAGGAAAAAATCACTAGTTCAGCCCATAACAACAACAAATTTTTTTTTGGAGAAATAAACGAACAGGAAAATGAAACAAGAGAGAGAAAAAAAAAGTGGAGCTAGTAGCAATAGCCATCGGTACGGAATTCCAGGTGGGGCCCAGCGGTCACTGTCAGGAGCCAGCTCGTCCCCGCTGTCCCGGTCGGTCGCTCGCGGCGTCGCCATCGGTCGGTCCCTTCGCTGGCCGTACGAGCCGGACTACGGAATCGGCACGGCAACGCGGCGACCGGTCCGGATCAGACCGGAGCAAGGCGGAACAGCGGTCGGGTTCGGGCTGGCGCGAGGCGAGAGGCGCCGGACCGGCCAAGGAAACCGTTTTTTTTTTTAACTGAAGGCCACCGGGTTAATAAAGGCGCGTGGTGCGGTGTGGTGGGCACGATGGGATGGGGTCCGGGTGCACCGCCGGCTTTGTGTCGCATGTACCTGCCGGGTACACTATTCGGTACTACCAAGCCCTCCCACTTCCGTTATCTGCTAGGCTCACACCTTACATGCTGCCACCAATTGTTGTCTGAAATTCCGGTGTTCTTTTCCGGTTATTATGTCACGAGTGCTTACACATGCATCCAAAGAGGAAGTGGATATGTGACAAATTTTTAAGTTCTAATGGTAGGAGTAGCATTTTGGAGTATTATATATCATATGTAGATTCGTGTATTACTGTGTTGCACGAGTAAATAGGAATGAGAAATAGATAAATGTAACGGTTAACAAAGTGGTGGATTGAAGTGCTAAAATGAATGAATTGACTTGTTATGATAAATATTTACGCCTAATATGGGTACATTTCTCAAAATTAGAAAGTTGCTTTTATTTTTTATTACATTAATAAGAACATCTCAATATTCGTGATCGATTTTATTTATTTTACAGTGATATTTAGGGCACATATAAATATAACGTCTTTCAACGAAGGATAGCTAATAAAGAGTTATCTCTTTGGAATGAAACAATTTTATATAAAAAAGCACGACTATATTTTCGAGTCAATAATATAGCTTAAAAAAATGTTATCGTAGCAGAGTATATTAGACATGGCTACTGTCTCAACTATTTAATATTTTTTTTCATCTTATCTGAGACATGTAACTTCAAATTATCTTGTATGTAAGACTTGATAAAATGTCAAGTGGTTATTGTACCGTGCCATTCGATAGGGATTCATATAGGCTTTGCTTTACTTTTTACTATTATATTTACCATACTCTTTTTATGTGTGTGTACGTTACAATAAGGAAATGGAGTATATCAACCGAGAAGAAAATTGCTTCTAAAGTGGAGCAACCACTAAACACCCCATAGCTTTTTATATAAGCCCAACCCCCACCTGTACCGGCTGCAAACCGCAAAGCTCACGCCTTTGCCTCCTCTGCTCCCCCAAGAACCCACTTTTCGCTTCACCTCCTCCTCCTCCTCCTCGCCCCGCCGCCGGCCGACCCAGCCATGAAGGCCAAGCGCCTCCTCAAGCGCCTCTCCCGTGTCGCCGACGACTCCTCCTCCGTCCCCGCCGCCGCGGCGTACCAGCAGCTCCGGCCGAAGCAGCCGCTGGCGTCGGCGTCGCCGTCGCCGGGGAAGGTGCCGCAGGGCCACGTGCCGGTCTGCGTCGGCGAGGAGGGTGGCCCAGTGGAGCGGTTCGCCGTGCGGGCCGAGCTGCTGGGATCCCCGGCGTTCGCGGCGCTGCTCAGGCGCGCGGCGCAGGAGTACGGGTACGGCCACCCCGGCGCGCTCCGCATCCCCTGCCCCGTCGCCGACTTCCGCCGCCTCCTCCTCCGCCTCTCGGCCGCCGACGACCCCTCTTCCGACTGCTAGGTCGGTCGCCCGCCCGTCTCCGGCGGCGATCCGGCTCTCCGGCCACCGCCCTTCTTGGCCGGGCGCATTTTACGCTCTTGCCACTGGAGGCGTGACATTTTACCATTTTACCCCTGGGTAGAATTAGAGTGTACATACAGGGACTCAGAGGCAGAGCTGCTGATCTGATTCAGAATTTCAGAGTGTTGGAGGGGCAGGATTGGGATTTGGTAGTTTTTTTTTTCACCTACAGATTTGTGATTTCTTTTACTACTAGTACTATCTAGCTGCTGATGGGTAGAACTATGGGTGTTCATTTTTTTAATTACCCCCTTGTAGTTCTAGGACTTGCAGTAGTTTGTGAGAGAGTGTGTGTGTCTTGTGCTAGGGAGGATTTTGTGGTGTTCAGCATTAACCTTACATGTAATCCTTGAGGCTAGTTTGATGCCATTTATTATTATGGAGGTAGCAGTAATTTTTAGCAGAGCACACTGTTGTTATGTTTCTTTAGTTCCCTTTCTTTCTGCTTACCATATCTATTGATATATTGATCTAATTAAGAAAATCTAAAATGATCTTTCTCCCCGTCGAGAGAAGAATGCAAGAAATCCACATGAAATTTTAAGTGGGATTTTGCACGACAACATCGCAAATTATCTGAATTCTGACTAAATTTTGGCGATCCACACATTGTAATCTTTTCCTTGCCTACCTAAGTAAGTACTTATGTTTTCTTGCATTGCACTTTGGGGCACAAAGCTAACACTAGTGCGAGCAAGCTGTGATGCCCAGAGATATTTGGTGGTCCGGCCTAAGATGGCAATCCTACTGATTGAAGCAGAATCTGCTAAAGAAAGCAGGACAGTGTGTGTTTGCAGCTTCACCACACAGGCTCCCCTTTTGCAACCGTACCACTCCATTTTCATTACAACCAACACAAAAAATTTCTTTTGAAAGATCTTTACAACTGGTCGCCTATCAAGTTTGTTTGCCAATTCGAAACTCTATCTTGTACAAAATCAAGTCTAGAACTCAAATATTGCAACATTTGGATTGCACTCTGCACATAAACCTGACTGATGTGTATCTAACAGACTGTGCATGTGGAACTGTGGATAGAAAGATTGTTCAGCTTAATAAAGCAGAGTTTAAGTTATTTCATTTTCGTCTTGAAAAAAGGGGCCAGATTTCCAATGGATGGATGCTAATGTTTGGGCGAGAAGGAAGCATCCTACAGAACTGCAGGTCTTCTCTTGGTACGACCCTTAACTGATCGTCAGGCTGTCAAGAGAAGGACGGCTTGGTTTGGCACAGCTGAAAAAGGAGAGGAGACAGCCACGGTTGATGACTTGGCTGTTCATTTCTCCTGTTGCCTCTTTAACATCTCTTGATGCGATATTGGTATCAAATCGCCTTCACCGAAGGCTATAAGTTGACCACTGGGAAACTGCTTGATGCATGACATGTTGCAATGTCTCCTAGTCTGATTCTGAAAATATTTTGCTTGAATTCCAGGAAAGAGATGCTCATGTGTTTTACTTGGAGAAAATAAAGCTATAAGTGCACCTGGTCATGTTATGATGTTCCTCTTTTGTAATGCAGCTGTCCAGATTGACATCTTCACCAAACCAAAGATATGATTTTTACAGTTTCTCTGTGGAGGCTTCCATGAAATTTCTGAATTCAAATGTTCTAGACCACTATATAGAACATGCCGCGTCAAAATAAATGAAAAGAGAGGAAAGAAGCTGTGGTGTAATTCATGTGTTATGGAACAAACAGTCCCATGTGCAGAGAGATTGACTAGTACAGTTGACAATAACTACTTAACTGTGACTTAGCTCAGAGGGAAGATTCAGAAGAGATCGAACCTACTTATACCTAAAGCAACTAATCTTGCATTATTATTAGTATCATGGTGTTATCTTTCCCAATCATTGGTGACAGAACCAATGTTAAACTGTTTCTGAATCTTCTCCCCTCAAAAGAAAGAAAGAAAAAACAGTTTCTGAATCTTCGAAGAAAGAGAGCAGAACTATTTCTGAATCTCCTGCTCAAATATATTAAGCAAGCCATCCATACATGATAAATACATTAGGTAGGATGCAAATGCAGCAAACTATTACAATTTTCTAGGTTTGAACATGTGAGAGGACAACACAAGAGAAGTGGAGGCAAACAATGAGTACCACCAATTTCCCTGCTCATAAGTGCTATCTGATGTACACTCCATCAGTCACACATGCATGATGCAGAGCAAAGATATAGAAGCAGTCAGAGATGCTAATGTGGAAAAGGTCTCCATTTGCAGCACATGGTGAGCACCAGGAAGTTTCTTTCTCCCCCAGTTCAGTTCCAGCATTTGCAAGCGAGTGCAGCAATGGAGCCATGGAAAAACAGCAAATTGGCAACGCACCGATGCAGAAGTGCAGATGCAAAGATGGAGAGCTAAGTGAAATGCTTGCTGGAGCTTTGTCGCTCGTTAATGAGGAATTGCAGTATTGCAAGTGAAACGTTTTATTTGTATAAAGGACGCGCATGTAATCACAGGTTCTTTAGTGTGAGTGGGGGGTGTGTTTGTAAGGGGCTTTACCCTCCTCCTCCTCCTCCTCCTTCCTCTTCTTCTTTAACGCGATACGCAGCTATCCTGCATGTTTGATAAAAAGAGAGAGAGAGAGAGAGCAAGTGAAATGACAGGAAATAGAAAATGATGCTTATACTCAATTGGTACCTAAAGTTTTTTTCTCTTTTGTTTTTGTTTTTTTTGGGGCATCAGATCAAGTAGGGCAGTGAAGAGCACAATGAATTGGTGTAGGGCAGTGAAGGGCACAATGAATTGGAGCCAAGGGAAGGGCAGGTGAGCCATACGGTCAAAGTGCCAAAGGCAGGCAGACACATGATGGGTTCAGAGGGGTCTCAGGCCGGTCTCTGCTGGTGTAAGAATTTCATGATCAGGGTTTCAGGGGCAGGGCAACCACATGGCATGGCGGCGTCGTTTGCTGACACAAGGCTCGACACGTCTGGAGGCGACGTCGCCGGTGTGTCCACTGTTCGGCGTCGTCGTGCATGCCCTCTTCTTGCAGCGACAGGCGGCAAAGCTCGCCGAGGATGGCCGGGGCGACAAGAGAAACGTGAAACATGGGCTGCTCTTTAGCTGAATTCAGGTGGTTGGTTTTGGACGCGTTCAGCTTGGGGGTACGTCATGCGAAGCAAGTGGCGTGGCGTCACCGCCGTACAATACAAAGGATCCATGTTTTTCACACAATTTTGTGGCGCTCTTTTTTTAGATACTGATGAATTTTGTGGCGCTCTTGAGCTAATTTTCCTTGGTTCATTATATTTTTTGATGGATTATTTCCTGGTACAGATATATGCACACAAGTGTTGTGGAAAACGGTTGAACCGGGTCGTTAAGTCGGCCGTATATTTGGATACGGTGAACAAGCCATTTCGTTATTGTGATACGGTTACTATTATTGTTCGTGAACGTCAAAACTCCGTTTTTAGTCGTTAATAGGCAGTTTTCCGTTTAATTGTCCGAATAATCGTCATTGAAAGTAAGAAATTTATCTTTTAAGATCTTGTTTAGCGTCTTTTATATTTTGTTTATCTATCTGATCCAAATTGTCACTATTTGGTATATAACCGTGAGTGTCAGAATCTATATTTTTATATAATATCAAGCTATGATTGTTTATTTAAAAAATAATATGAACGTATTTAATTTATATAGTTATATGCATTTAAATCTTCAAAGAAGGATATAATATATTATATAATAAATATATTTACTTGCAACGCCAAATTTTCATTAAATTCTGATTAATCGTTTGACAATATCCTCTCTATCTGATATCCGTATTCCATCTTCCACAGCACTGATGCACACTAACGTTTAAGTTGGTGGCTGCTAACATCAACCAAACGGCGACGGCAAAATCGGTTGTACATAGAACTCACACTAGTCGATGGCTTGTCGATGACAAAAGGCAAAACAAGATTTTTATTCAAAAAACCAAAACCACCCAATAACTACTGGTTGCCAGTTTTTAAATTTAGGTTTCACGAATTTAAGATTTTATGTTTGAACTTAAATTCTTTCATGCAGAGCGTAAGTAACAGTTCCCAAGCTTCAAACAGGTAACTACATCTAATCATTGACAGGCCAGACGGATCGCGAAAGAGACCACAGCATCCAGAGATTGGCAGAATCATTGCCATATAATTCAAGTTACGCACAAGACGGCTCAATATTACCCTCCTTTACTGAATCTAGTGAATTGCCACCATACTTTGTACAAGACAAAAATTAAGTCTAGCATCCAACCAGCCATTTGATCTCAGAACCTTGTGTTCGCACATTTTCGCTCCACCTTCTCATCTGTATCATTCAGAGTTTTGGACTAGCTCCACCAGAAAATATAGAGCAATGCAGGGTTGAATCTTCGCCTCAGAATAGGCAGAGGTACGTGTTCCAAGTCGGTTTCAACTATTTTCTACCATATACAAAAGTTCAGCTATTACTCGCTGCGCACCGAGTTGTACTTGTCAGCAAGTGGAGGAGAGGCCATTATCTTGTTCATCAGATTCTTGAACCTCATGCTGTAATCGTTACCACTGCAGACGGTAATCCAAAAGATCAGAAAAAAGGTAAGATACTTAAAATAGAATAGCATGTCATTTTGAAACCTATGGCCTGTATAGAATGGCAATAATGCAAGTAAAATGGTGTAGTTATTTGTTTGCAGTTATCGCTTATCAAGGGCCAAGAATAAAGATGCGGCAATTAATAACTAATAGGAAAGATGACAGCAAAGTTAAACTTCTGGCTAAACCAGAAATACAAGTGAACTGGGCAGGGCAGAATGATGCCTGACCTTATGCGGCTTAGAGCAGCGATCGCTCGAAGAGCACTTCGAATCATGTCTTCATTCCGATCAACCTCTTGCTTCACTGCATCGCCCTTGGGTTTGTGATTTATAGTTTTCTCAATGGGCTCGGCTAATGAGTCCAAAACTGAAACAGTAGACAGTAGAGGAAGAATATTAGCAAAGGGCATTCACAACGTGTGAAACATCTCTGAAAGATGCTAGATTAAAACAAACCTGCCAGAACAGCAGAAGGGCACTTGTCTGCTAGCTTTGAGAGAATCAGATGGCAAGGCATTTTCACATCATAATGATCTACAAAGTGGGTCAGTAAGACAAAAAACAAGCAGTTAATTCAGCAAGTGCTGCATACTGAGCATAATCAGCGAGAAACGAATACTAGTGAAAAAAGCACCAGTAACTAGTAAACAATATAAACATGGTTTATTTGAGTGCGGAATAAAGGTAAGATTACACACCACCTAGACCTCTATATTACTACAGTGGATTAAACTGAATGTGCAGTCAAGTGAAAAATTATTTAGTGTAACTGTACTTACCACCTAAACCAGACAAAAGGAAAGGAATGATAAAGGATGATGGGTTCACTTGTTCAAGACAGCTATCCAGCAATGTATCCACACATTCAAAGGCAGCTTTCCTGAGTTCAAGACCATCGTCCACAACATGCTTGAAAGGCCCAAGGTCAACTGTTCTGATCAATTCTTGCTGCATAGAAAAAAATCATTACTTCTAAGATGGATAATTGATAGAATTTTACAAGTATATAACTTTCCCAGCTCACAATAAAACAAGAGATCAATAAGAAAGAATACCTTAACAACAGTTTGATCATACAAAAGAGGCAATAATTCAGGAAGAAGACCCTTAATCAAATTTGGCTTGTTGTGGGCAGCTGTACTCAAAGCCAGGACAGCTGCACGCCTCACATGCTGCAAAATGCAAAAGGAAACAGTGAACACACCTAGACAACATTAAGTAAAAAATGCTAAACTGTAGTTAAGTTCTAATACCCTGTCACTGTCTTTAATCAACATCAGGAAGGTAGAAATCTCAGAGTACATGATTTCATCTATTTTTCCAGGCCGTTCAACAATTGAATATTTTATAGCAATGGCAACCGTAGCTCTTGTGTTTGCTGCTGGACTAGATGTGCGTTCCTACAAAAAGAAGACAAGAAATGAACCAATAGCACTCTAATCATAAATGATTAAATGACTGCAGAAGTGCAAAATGAAGAAAATAGTTTAGCTAGTAATCCATATGTCGCACCTTTAGAGCAGGGATTAATTTCCTAGGTTCAATCAGAGCAATTTTGCCTAAACACTCTGCAACTACATTCCGAACTCCTTCCTCTTCACTTTCACAGTGATTAAAGAGCAATGCCAAAATCTTCTCAATGTTTGAATCCTGGAGCTCACTCTGGCCAGTATGGTCAACGGACTGCCGTGCAATTACCTGAGTGGTTTTAAGAACGAGCAAGAATTAAGCAACAAATATATGGAGAATGCACTTTAAAAACCAAATTCTAATGTGGGCAGACCTCTTTCAGTGAATGAAGCAATAGATACTGTTTCTTCTGTTGATTGTCAATCTGATTCAAGATAAAGGGCAAATACTTGGATAAATTTCCAACAGCAATGTTTCCAAGAGCATATGATGCTGCAGACTTGATCTCCTCAAAAGGTGACTGAAATGACTCAATGACAATATTCTCAATTTGAGCATGATTGCTGAGGTCCTTCCTTCTACCAATTTCTCCCAAACATAACAAGGCCATGTGCT
This sequence comes from Oryza meyeriana var. granulata, assembly GCA_003991445.1. NCBI lineage: Eukaryota > Viridiplantae > Streptophyta > Magnoliopsida > Poales > Poaceae > Oryza > Oryza meyeriana. The sequence goes on from RYFJ01000212.1 coordinate 417,945, forward strand.
GTTTAGCCTGGCAAACAAAGATAGGCAGCCAACAGACCATAAAGAGAATGATATAGGTCATATTTGAGTTAAACCTGAATTCATGCAATCAATGGATAGCTAATAATTCGATGGTGATTTTCATGGCTAAGCATCAAACAAGCACATAACACCAATGACTTTAAGACCAAGTACCATACAGTAATTTAGGGTGATCATATCAAATTGAAAAGAAAACAAAACACGATTGTTCCAATTTAGCATACAACCATTTTTCAAAACTATCAGGCATAGGAAACAAGTTTAGAGAGACTGTAGTATCTTAATTCACAATGCTATAGAGTTATAATATTATCTACATAAAAAGATGTTGATATATGAAATTTTATAGAACTTAGAAGGATCACCAAGATATGACATGTTACACCAAAAGGTACCTAGCATTACATAAATGTGGAACAGTACATAAAGTTGAGTCATCAAGAATAAGCAAGCCTTACAGAATTAGTAGCACTGTCATCTTTTAAAATGCCTTTAAGCATTTCAATGGTTGAGGCACATTTCTGATCCCCAGCTGCTAAGCATAACACAGCAACACACTGTGCAATGGAAGACAGCGCTTGCTTGGCAAGTCCACCTGACTGTGATGGTTTAGCAGTAGAAATAAGAGAATCCAACAAAGCGTCGAAGCTTGTATTTGCAGACTGGACCAGTGAAGCAAAAAATCTCTGCAGTGCCTGTGGCAGTAACATCCTATGTTAGTTTCAACATGCACCATAAGAAGAAATCAAATATGTAAATGAAAAAAAAATACCTGTAGTGCCTGCCCTTGCAAGAGAGCACTCCTGATCAAAATAAGGGCCTGGGGCAAAACCTTGTACCTCACTGCCAAACCAACGTTTTGGATGGATTTTCTATCGACCATGATTGTGCAACAAAGTTCCAGTGCAAGAGCAGTCATATGCAAATCCATGTCACTGCCACAGCAAATCAGGTCAATACCAGTTCCCATGGTAGCTAGAAAATGCAGGATTGATGAATAACAACAAACCTTATGAGGGTAGAAAGTTCAGCAATAATAGTTTCATAAGAGGAGGATCCAATTTGACCACCATATGCAACAACAAGAGAATTTAGTGTTCCCAATGTTGCCTGCCTAAGAGCTCTATTTGCCTGTTGAAACAAATGGGCATCAAATAAGTTCTCATGATAGAAAATCAAAGCAAACACTGGGTATAATGTATCTTTACCTTCCGAAGGAAAGCTGTGAGCTCAGAAATGACATGATCTAGGACACATGAAAGATCAATACGAAGAGGTGATTTGGCAATTACTGCAAATGCCTGTAAAGGAAAAAACATTTTATATACTACCACGGAGCAGATCAACAAGACAATTATATACTTCAATTGAAAAAATTCAGGCGCACAGAGAGCAATGAAAAAAATTTCTAATTTTCAAATGTAGGCATTAAGCAGATGATAATAGGGTATGCCATTAAAATTCTAAGGACATGATCTGAGCAAATAGATTGGTAAATTATATTTCAGCTAAGTTTGCATCGCAATGGACCAACTACATACAGCACATTTCTCTTAACAGGCAATCTAGTGACATGTGAAACCACTGATTGAAACATTTGTAGTTATTTTAGCATCATTGACCAGAATATCGATACGCTTTGTGTGGGTGTTTAGTCACTTGAACTATAATTCCCTACTAAAATATTCATACTGAGACTAAAACATAAGTGCTTCCAGAAAAGAAGTGCTCACAAGTAATGAATCAATAAGGAAATTAACAATTATATCTGTCAGTAAAGGTACATTTGTCTTACCTTAACTGCTGTAAGTCTAGTTATTTCATTGCCCATCCTATCAACAAGAATGGGAAGGCATGCTGGCAATTCCCTTTGGAGACCATCACCAAATGTGGATACCACAAGGCTCATGCAAGATATGGCACACTCTTTAACCTCCTGAAACAAATATTTCCATAAGAGACCAGAGAGAGAGAGAGAGAGGTGTTAATTTTGCTCAACCTGATCCTGATCCTGATTAGCCAAGCGGGCCAAGATAGCATTATAGATTGGACCAATATATGGCCTGTAATCTAGAGAGGGTGCCTGCATCACAAACAAACAAAGGCTTCAAGAAACAAAATAACTGGTTTTTTTTTGTCAGCAACATATGGAATACAAGACTGACCTCAAAATTTGGACGAAGTACACGAACTAGCTCTCCGCAGACTCTTAAAGCCTCAGCGGTGACTTTGTAATATCTGTCTCCAATAGCAGATAATATTGGGCCTGAAAGTGCCTGGAATTTGATTTTTAAGATCAATAGAACTAATGATGGCAAATGCCATAAGTATATTTTACTAAAGATACACATTACAATACCTGTATGTATGGATGAAACACAGCTGGGGAATGTGAAGCCATAACAAGTCTTGTAAATACAAGGGCTTCAATCTTCAGATTGGAGGTAGATGACTTATCCTATCAAAAAGATAACAAGTTAGAAACAAAAAGTCCTACACATAATATTTTTTTTAGCAAATGGGAATCACTAACATTCAAAGCCTTCTCAATCCCAGGAACAAGTGACCCAATATGATCAGCAAGACAGTCTGGCAGTACAACAACAAGCTCCTTCAATACAGAGAATGCTCCAACCTGAAATTTTAGCTAAAATCAGAACCAAGTCAATAGACATGATTTGCAGTCAAAGAGCTAACCTTTGTCTTGATTGATTTTTCACGCAGCTGCCTATTGATAGATTTGACGACCTTAGGTACTTCTTGTTTCAGCAACCATCTAGGGCTGCAAAGAAAAAGGATTGGCAACAAGCATGGTGGGATTAACTTCAAGCATATAAAAGTAATTGAACAATCAACTGCATCAGATGCTATAACTTATAGTAGAATCAATGGAAGGCTGAAAAGGATGATGAGAAGGAGAGAACTGACTTACAAAGACTCATCAATGTCACCTTGGCCTTTTGTCATGTTACCAGTTTGGCGTAATAACTCAATAAACGTGTTAAAGATGTCCATCTAGAATCATAGTGAAGTTTTATAAGATTGATAAACAGAAAGACAACTCAGAGAGTGAAAATTTATCGATACCAAGCAATTACCTTTACATTTTCCTCTCTTTCCCTAAACCGTTCAATTAATTTTGGACAAGCCTGTATAAAATTTAAAGAAAATCAAGTTCAATGGCAGCACTCACGTCATTAGCTAATGGGCTAAACAAAATTACAGAAACACTGTCCGAAACATGCGTGAAATAGAAACATGCTACCAAACAGAACATTTTTCAGATGATCATATGTTGGTTTAACTTGATATTGTTGATATACCTCCAGATACATCTTAGACAACATCTCGGGACGAGATACTATAATTGCAGATAAGCACTTTGCCGAGGCCCTCCGGACTTTCCAGCTTGCATCCTCATCATCTGTGTATTCATTCGCGCTCTCACTGGAGAAAATATTGAAAACATATTTTGATCAGGTAAACAGATGCCATTTATTTATTAGTGTGAAAGCACCAATTGCGTACTCATCATCTTCCTCATCCTGAGCTTCATCATCAGTATCTTCCTCCATGCTATCAGTGAAATTAGGATCATAGCTTATATATTCCAAAGCAAGATTTAAAATTCCCTCACAATACGGAGATATATCCCTTGGACACCTCAGCATAAAACTTTCGAGGGCCTACATTATGGAGAAAACCATAAGAGACATACAAGAGAATACTCTCTAGCTAATCATCCAACATTGGAAAGAAGAAAAATGTTCACCTGCAAGCTGTATTCACGGAGCTCTTCATCATTTTCTGATGCACTTGTACAATAGTTTATGAGCAAAGGCACAGCTTCAGCAAGGTGCGGCCCAAAACGGTATCCAACCGAGCGACTGTAAATCAAAATAACATTGAATTAAACTTTGCCTTTCCGCACATCAGACAAGAATCACTAAATCGCCAAAAAGTAGTAAACCTCAGGATTTCAACTGACTAGATAAATTTGAAGTGTGAACATTTATCTCATCTAAGCTATTATGAGCATGAGTATACTCTGTTCCTTACAAAAAACTATTCATGTCTTACATCTACAGTTTGAAAGCCAAAGTATATATATACCTTAGAGCACCGATCATCTGGATATTTGTTCGGGCTATTTCAGACTTTGCACTTCTATTTTTCAGCAACTGAACAACCTCAAAAGTTGCCTTGGCTAATAAATCATCAGACAGGCATGCAGCAAGAGATGCTGAAGAAAAATAGCATGTTATAATAGTCATTATAAATAGCTTTACAAATTCAAGCCACCATAAAAACAACAGTATACAACCAATGAGATGTAAAACACCTATAAAGGCAAAACAGATCAGTTCGACTTACCAATGCAAGAAATAGACTTTTTCCTAACACTTGCTTGGTTGGAGCTCAACTGGGACAACAAGGCAATGAGCATATGCTCATGATCTTTTGTGATCAAGTTGCCAAATCTATGAAGTACATCCCCTAATATATCAAGACACTCGCATTTAACTTCCGCACTTTTCCCCTGTCAACAGAAGAAGAGTTACACCAAACATATCCAAGACATCCCTATAACCAAAACCAATTATATGCTACTAAGCCCTAAAATGTGTATATTTATTCACAGGTTTCTCTAATATAAGCAGATGTTAAATATGATTGCTGGCAAAGGCAGGTAATTCAATACACTGCTCTTTGGGGGTTTTTTAAGGCAAGATGCAAAGATGAAAGCAACTGTGTTGTTATAGTCATGCGGATAGCTAGAAATTGCCAAATAAAACCTCATAACTATGTGCATGGTCAGCATCATTGCCAGTTTTTCAGCTAAAATTCTTCCTGTGTTAGGAAGGATAGCAGACACCAGCCAGCTTCCTACTTAGTTTATCAAAAGAAAAGATTGCTGGCGTTTTAGCATTAGCAACTGCATTGTATTTCCTGCAGTAGCAAAAATTGCGGTTTGAAATTTAAGGTGGCTAGAAAAATCTAGCAATATTGACTGGTATGGAAAACTATCCAGCTTTCTGTAGTAGTGGAAGATACTGTACTATGGCACTTACTTATCATGGCTCTTAAACAAAAAACAAATGTTAAACACACATTTCTTTTTGGCTCTCTGTGCTGCCAACATAATTCTAAAGTTGCGATACTAGCCAGCATATAATGACTTGAATTGAATACGGCAAGCAAACATGGTTGCACACCTTACCAGACTTGATAAATACGGAGGTAAAAATAAATACATAGCTACCCTTGATTTGCAAATGCGTTTTTTGGTATTATACCTCACAAAAGTAGAATGCACTATCAAGTGTTGGAAACTTCATTAGCAGATTGAAACTTTCAATTGTAATGACAAATACAAACTATATGGTCTGAATGGCAGACACCACAATATTAATATGTAATAGCATGCCATGTCTTTCCAAAATTAGGAGACAAATTAAGAACTTACAGCAGTGGCGCCCTTGATTAGCTGTGGGGCAAGAGACACCAAAATCTTTTCAGCAAGTGATGTTGTCGTAACTTCCACAATGATTGTCTTCAGAGCAATACTAGCAGTATCTCGATGTTGGTCCTTTCCATTGAGTAACTTATCACAAAGTATGTTGGTCATCTCCACCACCCTATCCTCACCAACCTTCTTGACAAGTGGAGCCAAGCTAACCAAGAGAAGTAATAATACAAATTAACATAGCAAACCATGAAGTGCAGAATGACAGACTGTGGAAAACATAACAGAACAACTGAGTATCAAGTTGCTATACTAAAAGTGGTTCAATAGATGCTATAATTGGGGTGTGAAGATGCAACAACTGAGATGTGAAAAACAGCAGTTATAGATCTACAGAAATACATCTTCTGTAATAAATCAACGTCCAATGAATAGTCCAGAAAACTGGATGAAAGCAGTACAACTCCTTAACAATAGCAACTGCACCTAACATAAATTACAAAAGTAGCGGGATCAAAATAACAGCAGGTTCTTACAGGAAGGATCGGATGATCAACATGCTAATGAGATGATATCACTCTCAATAAAGGGGGAAGCACTTAAAGAGATAATTGAAGAATATATACCATTTAACAGCTAAACCAGAGACATCTCCTGAAGCATCCTCCAGTTGTTGAAGGACAGTAGTAGTCAACTTTGGCTCGATGTCTTGATCAGCTTTGAAGCCCTCTTTGTTCAATTCACTAAGCAAATCTGAAGTTGCCATATATCTGTAGTCCTTATCTTTCCCTGTCATCTGAAAGTGCATTTTACACAACGATGTTAGAACCAATTCATAGATGAAGAGCAAAATTCAGATATACAGTTTACATGCAGATTTGTGCAAAATATACCTTTTCCAAGATGGTGGTTATGTTCATGTTTGCCATTTTAGCAAAACTGTATCCAAGTCCTTTTTTGCGGAACTAATCACTGGTCCCTGCTGGAAGGAAAATCAAGTAATGAGATTCCAGTACTGGCAAGCTAAACAGCGCACATTGTTGAGTATTCGCTAGCTGGCACGCGTGCAAAACTCGGCTAGCGTAAAACTTAATTCACGATCGCAGTGAGAATCCTCGCTCCTTTAAAAGGAAGAGCCGAGCGTGATGGTGTGCTCTACACCGCCCCTCCCGCTTCAGAAAACAGAAGATCTTCTCTGCTAGATCTACGGCGGTACAAAACCGAAAACCTAACGAGACGAACGAATCATTCGGATCCGGCAATTCAGTTCAAGCCCTAGAGCACGCAGCAGAACCAGTCGAAACAGCGAACAGCCAACCAGAGATACCAACCTAGCGACGGCGAACCTTGACGAGGGAGGCCCCTGGACGCGGCCACGCGAGGACGCTGGTCGAGCGGAGGCGACGTCCAGTCCAGCACAGCGCGATCCCAGGACTCCGGAGCAGAGACGACGTCGCCGATGGCGGAAACCGCCGCGTGATGGCGATGCGCGCCTCCGCGCCGGCGCCGGCGTGCGGAGGGCCCTGCGGCTAGGGCCGGTTCGCCGTGCGGCGGCTAGGGCTAGGAGTGCTCGCTCTCTAGCCGTCACGCCCCTGACGCCGATGGGGGATTGGGGTTTTGGGATCGAAGGGGGTTGAAGTAGGCCAGTTGGGTGGTTGGGCCTTCGGGGATTGGGCAACCTTGCGCCTGTTTAGATTCGATGGTTTTTCTTTCCTTTTTATTTTTGTCAGTTTTTGTTTGGAGATTTGGATTTATTTAGAATATTTTTTTCCAAGAGCTAGTATTTGGAAATTGGGATAAATAAAATTGCAGGTAGTATTTATGTTCGCTCTACGAGCTTGAACACTGTATTCAGGCAATGCTGCATGGTGCAGACTCAGGGCTTAATTTTCTTAGAGTAGGTTTTATACTCAATAGAAATGGCTACTATCTCTAATTTTATCCACGTCATCTACCCATAAGTTAAGATAATATATACAATAGGTTACCTCTAACAAACAAACCCTAATAACCCTAATGCTCTCAAATTTTTATTAGAATTTGTGTAAAGGTTGTCTCTTGCATGATTAGGGGTGGCAATTTCCCCGTAGGGGCCGGGGACCCGCCCCTATGGGGGTGGGGACAGATATCATTTTGGACCCGCGGGTAGTCGGGGTCGGGGCCCCGGTTATAAGCGGGTGCGGGTTTGGGGGAGGATCTGGACCCGCAGGTTATTCGCGGGGCCCCGAAGTAACAGTAAGCCCATTGGCCCACACTATATAAACTCACTCCTCAACCGTCCAGCCGGCCAACCCAATCCGATCCCCAAATCCCAATCCCCATCGCCTCGCCTCCTCCCTCTTCGCGGCGGGCGACACCGGCAGGCGGTGGGCGGCAGCGGCAGGGGCAGGGCAGCCAGACGGCAGGCGGCGGGTGGCAGCGGCGGGCGACGGCGGCTGGGCGACAACTGCAGGTAGCGACAGCGGCAGGGCAGGTGAAGCTCCGGTCCTCTGATGTTCTGATTTCTAAACAATATCATAGTTTGGGGCCCCGATCGGGGATCGGGGCCCCGGCGGGGCCGGGTCCACATTTCGCCCTGCCCATGGAATCGGGGCCGAGGCCGGGTGGAGAAATCGGGGGGCGGGGGCGAGGGCGGGGCCGTTCCTGTCCAACCTGCCCGATCGGGGCCCCGGTCCAACCTGCCCGATCGGGGCCCCGGCGGGGCCGAGGCCGGGTCCACATTTCGCCCCGCCCATGGAATCGGGGCCGAGGCCGGGTGGAGAAATCGAGGGACGGGGACAGGGCTGTTCCTGTCCAACCTGCCCCCAACCCGACCCGTTGCCACCCCTATGCATGATGGGTGGCTTCTTCCTTTCTCCCTCTTCTCTCTTCCACCTCATCAAATAAGTCTACATAGTATCCTAGAACAAATGCTTATGGGCTTATAGTACTTACTCTTACCATCATACTTCCATTTCTTGAGGCTTGGCTTTGTATTAGTAGTGGCTTCTATTCTCGATGCCTTGCTTTATTTCCTTGTAAATTGATTCATTCTATTGAGTTACTTCAAGTTATTTGTTTCTCATTCACTTATCAACAGCCATATAGGTTAGCTTCATTTACACCTATGCATATCTAGAAGATGGAGTGAGCATAGATGGTAGTGATTTATATTCCATTTGGTTGTGTTGTGGGTTTTAGGTAACTCAAAGCTTCAAATTGATTTTAATTTTATGGCTTATAGTTGACGTTGATTACATTAGATTGAGGATAATGCCTCGACAATAGGGAGTACAAGTTCTTTTTAGAGTTCTACCTATAATCTTATGCAATGTGTCGCGTCTTTTGTCATTTTTAAAAAGAAACACAATTGTTGTATATGTTTGCACATCGCCAACTTAAAAAAAAACTCGGCTAGTGGGGAAAAGGCCGCCCCCACAGTATTTCCCTAAGAAGAGCTCAATCGGAGCCCGGTAGAGAAAGGTCATGAAAGCTGGCCCTCCTCATACATGGGGATGCCGCCCCTGTGGTTTGGGCCTTAACCCGTGCTTTGAGGCCCAACCCACTACTAACCCCTTACACGACGACCCGCCCATGCCGACCAGGGGAACCAACGAGTGACCTTTTTTTACCTAGCCTGAAATTTGCTCCCATGGGGATTCAAACCCAGGACTTGGGGTGCTATTAAGGCCACTACAACCACTAGGCTGCAGGCCCCTTCGTGCACATCGCTAACTTAAAAACACATTTATCTTGTGGTTTTGTACAAATCACTAGATAACTTGCCTCGTTAATCCCCTCTTCCACCTAGCATCCATGTTCTACCAAAGCGAGCAATTGATAATAAACCATGTAGATGGTGATGAGCTAGTTTCTCTGTGTAACTCTACCAAAGAACGTCCCTTGCAATTAGAAACAGATTCTATTATGTGTTGATTATACTTGAGTTTTGTCGTTTTCGTCGATAAAAAGATGTGATAAGTCACAGATAATCAAAATACCATATAAATATGGTATATCGATATGTAGATTGTTTGACTACATTTCTTTTCCTCCGAGAATTTACCACAAGAAATCCTGTGCATGGAACTACACCGTTCCTACGGTATAGTTATGGTGGCAAAATCCCTGTTGGGGGCAGGGACCTGACAGGTACTGTAACACCTAGGAACTACAACAAGTCTAAGATGCCACTAAAACCATACAACATCGCAATCAATAGAATTTTGGCAGCATCTCCACCTACAAAAACATCATGGAATTAGCAACATGTAGATATAAGACTATGAGCCAACAAAATTAACATATACAAAGTATAAGAAAAGGCAGGTAAACAAAGATCGACGTCTCTAGTGTTTATTAGCCCATCAAGTCATTACTTTATAACCATAATACAATATTTAAATACTAAGTGATATCATGACGTACATAAGTGTTGCTAATCCCATCTCCTCATGAAACATGCCACAACAAGTACCTAAAAAGACTCTAAGGGGGTGAGAAAAGTAACCCACTTTAATAGGTTATTTGAGCTACAAGATCATTAGACAATGATTTAAAATAAAACAAATGTACAACATTATTTAACGAAATAAAGTCAAACATTCAAGTTCATAAAATTCATAACCTCATAGGTAAAAGTTAAGCCACATCTTCATAACCTCATGAGAATCAAGCACTTCTCTAAGATTACTCCAATGGAGTATATAATTTCCATAGCAAGATTGCAATATGTGTATATGCAATGCAATGGTATTCCTGTCTTCACACCCAACAAAGTGTGAAGGTGCATCATATTACGACAATATACGATGTTGTACCAGTATAGTCGCAACCATAGGTTCACGACATAAATCCGAATGCAATACAAATGTAGTGCAAATACGAGATGACAATAGAGTAATAATATCATAACCACATCCTTTATACGAGACCATATATAAATATTATTCTTGCTAAGAGCATACCAATCGACCATAACCAGCTCAAAGTAGTAGACATGTTTCAAATTAAATAAATACTGAGTTTAGCATATATAGCTATCTTGATTATTGATAAAGGTAGAGATTGGAGAAATAACAGGTTAAAGCTGTAGGAACCACAGCTACGTTCACTTGCCTCTAGCCAAGAAGAGACGATGTCAAGCATGATCCGAAGCACCACCACCTATTCACAAGCAAAACCTCATCATGCACACCCAAACATGCATATAATACAGTAAATAATATACTCCCACGGCCCCAACCCAACAACACACAAAAAAAAGGAACGTCACTCTCGACTATAAACAACACTACTGCTTTACATTTTTGTATCTTTAAATCCACAAACGCTATGGCAATAAATGAATACATTTTTGAAAACTACAAAACAAGACCTACAACTTTTATGCAGAAACCATATTTTTATTCTACCATTTAAATGACCTAATTCATACTTGAATACAGGCTTCAGAATCTGTTCAGAAATTCAAATAGCACACACTAAAAATCTATATCGGGAGGTCTACTCATAATCAAATCATGAGATTTTACCAGCTGCTAGGTATCAACGATATCTACAACTTTCTAGTTATACACTTTTTCAGGAAAAAAGTTTTCATCGCCTAATCATCAAAATACAGAAACATTGTAAATCTACCCACGTGCAGAACTACCAAACCGAATCGCAATGCCTAAATGTCTTCCCTAGGCCTCCTTACCCACGAATTAGATTAATAAAAGCACCTTAAAACACCTGCTACAACAAGGGGGAAAGCCTTACCTAGGGTTTCCTTGGAGAACCTCCATGGAGACAATAGGGAAAACGCCAATCAAACCCCTTTTCCTACTCCTCTCCTCCTCCTTGTTCCATTTTTTCACTTATCTTCTTGATCCAAGCTATGACGATGGAGATCTATAGGGAGGAAGATGTAGGAAGGGGAGGTGCTCCTAGGAGTCACGTAGAGGGGAGAGAGACGGACGGGGGCGCCGTAGGGTAAGGGGGGGAGTCGGTTGGAACCAGATCCTTTGATGTAGAGGATTCTACGTCAAAGGGACATAGTTTGCCGCATCGTTGTTCTTTTTGTATTTAACAACACAAGTTCAGCCCAAGCGCTCTTCTATCTATTCTCCATCGTTCAACCCAAGCGCGATGTCTAGCTGCTTTGTTCAGCCCATTCGTGGAGGGGAAAAGTGGCGCGAGAACGAACGAGACTACAGGAGGGCGAGGAGTGAAGGAGGTGATTGGTGGACGGGATGAGCTTCTCTGCACCACACTCGAGTGTTTTGGCACGAGGAGCGGAGAAGGAAATCGCTAGGCGGGACAATCTTCTCTACAATTCAATCTTGTATGCAAATCTCCAACGGTTTACCTGTCTTCTGCTATCTTCCTCTTGAATGGCTATCATCAGGTTGCTTTCAACTTGATCAATCTTCCCCTTTTCTCATGGAAGGAGCAACTTCTCCTTTTCTTATGGAAGAAGCAGCTGGTTGAAAATCTTGCCGAGGCCTGCCATCAAAGCATATCTATAGCCCTACGATGGTAGTGTGTAATACAATGTCATGAATGTTCTCTATGAACATGTGTGGTAATATGTAATCAATGATCATAGCATGGTTTTGTAATTTTCTGGTGAGCATATCTATGCCCTAGTTCCATACTCGTACTATTTTTTTTTAAAAAGTAGTCTGAAAATTTGAAGGAGTCTGCTAAGTTTATAGATTCAATGATATAAATATTGCAAAGACCTTTATAATTGTTCTTTCAATTTGCAGGGACCAATTAATGATGACATTTATACTGAAGATCTATTTTAGCAATAGGCATTGCATTCTAAAGTTGGAGAAGAATTCATCTATCTTTTGCAAGTTGAGCATCCTGTATACATATGTTTAGCTTTCTGTTGCCATTTTGGAAGTGAGCATTCTAGGAGCGTAGGCACACATTTTCTAAGACTGTATAGTTGTATTTTGCCACCTGAATTACATTACCAAAGCATTTATCAATCTCATTCAGCCAGGTATGATCGAACCATTGCATAATCATTCAGTTCAAGCATAGGATTGAACTGAATGCTAAACATTCAGCAATATCATTCAATCAAGCATTTCATTATGCATTGACAAACAGTCAGTGATCACAAACTCCTAATTTACGAAACTATCATTTAGCAATATTGATTCATGATCGTTCATCATTGAGTCAAAGTCTCGGTGTACAAAAACACTAATTTTGAAGCTACAATATGTCTGTCCATTGGGTCTGCTCCAATATCGCTCCTTGGACCTTCTACGGCGCCGTGAGCTCTATAGCACAGGGTCGCCCTTTCTCTGACAGCAACACGGGCTTGACAACGCAAGGGTCGGTGGTGCGAAGGTCGCCCTTCCTCCTCCCGTAGCGGGGCGCGGTCAACGGTGTGGCCATGGTGACGTGAAGGTTGCCCTTTCCTCCTTCCTCGGCGGCACGAATCTCTGGTGGCTTCGACATCACCTTGCATAGCTCCAGCAGCGTGGGGATCTTATATGTTGACAGAACGGTGTGGAGGAGAAGAGATAGAGCAAGCGAACAGTGAGCGAGCGAGCGAAGAAAAACGACCGTCGACTAGACCGACCTATGCCACGCTATTGGGCTTGAAGACAAGTCGCTTATGGAACTCCCAGTGAAACCATACGATGGAAAATGGATAGCCATGCTGCAAGCTACGTCCCTCTGACGTAGAAGAGAATCCGGTTCTAGAGTCGGCCCCCCACCTTCAGGGTTTAGGTGGGGGTGGAGGAAGTGGGCTGGGTTTATGGGCCTAGGCTCATCTCTAAAGATATTTTATTTTATTTATTGTCCCTAACTTTTTTCTTTTTATAAAGTAACCCGCCACACAAAGTAGATAATATGTCGTATCATGCCGGTGGCGGAGCGCCGGAGCCAGGAATTTTACCCTGTGAGGTGAAATACCATTACATTATATTTGAGTGGTGTCATTTTTATAAATTATAATGGACTTGCACGTGAAAATGGAGCAGCGACCTCGTGGCCTCGCCGCAGCTCCGTCCGCCCGTCGTAGCCATCTTCCTTTCTGGTACAGTGTCGCCTCGTCTTCTTACTTACTCCAGCTAGGGTCACCCACAGGCCAGATTCTCTGACTTTGTGAACAAAAGTCACAGGTGACTTTCCTGGTGTCAGATGCCATCCATTTAGAATCCAACGGCTGGTGGCCACTAACCTCTCCCCTTGCCAGCCTGCTCAGCCCACACGTAAAACCCAGCCCAAGGAAGAGGCCCATTTCCTGGTTGAGAGACGGACGGCTTGGAGGCTGCTTTTGGCGCGGAAATTTCCTGGTTGCCGCCGCCGCTAGGTCGTGCTCGCACCCGCCGTAGTCGTCGTGCCTGGCCACAGTCATCGCGCCTAGTTGTGCTCACTCTCGCGTCTCTTCCACTCGCCATGCCGGTTGTGCTGCAGTCGTCGTCGTCCGAAGTTGTGTTGCGAAGGCGGCGCAGGCTCATGCCATGACTGAACCTGGTGTTGTGGTTGGCGGAGGGTGACTGACGCACTTACCGGCGAGTTGTAAACTGAGTGATGATCGGCGTCTCATCTTCCTCTTCCTTGCTGTGATACTGCTTCTCCATGGGTAGCAAACAAATCTTCCCTATCTCACTGTTATTTGTTCATAAGTCTGAAAATTCACTCGTATATGTTTATTGTTTGTGCAGTGTTCTTTGAGCCCTTAACTTTTACTTAAAATCCAATGGCGCAACCCGACAAGTAAGATATGCTTACATTCGATCCCCTTTTTTTACTTCCAGATGTGTAGCAATAATAAGCATGTATTTATTTTCATACAGAGAGAATGCAACTCCAATTTGGGTACCTTATATTGGTCAGAAATTTACAAACTTGGAAGATGCTTGGTCATTTTGGGTAGATTATGGGGGTCATGCAGGTTTTGAGGTCAGAAAACGGTACACAAATGAAAGTAAATGTGATAAAAGGGTAACTTCATGTAGATATGTGTGTGCCAAGGAGGGTTGTCGAGCACGAGACAGGAGAGATCATGTCACAAAAAATCCTCAAGCTGAAACAAGAACATGTTGTCCAGTTCGTATGGGTATTACATTAAATCGAGTGACAGGGAATTATGAAGTGCTTGATCTGATTCTTCAACACAATCATGTTCTTCACTTGCCACAAACCTCTCATTTAATGACATCACAGAGAAAAATTTCAGAAGTGCAAGCATTTGAAATTGAGGCAGCTGATGATTCTGGAATTAGGCCAAAAGCTGCACATGAGTTGGCTAGTCGCCAAGTTAGAGGACGAATGAATCTTAGCTACACTTGTCGGGATCACAAAAATTACTTGCAGGGTAGGCGCCAAAGGGAGTTGGCATATGGTCAGGCAGGAAGCATGTTAAAGTATTTCCAAGACAAGATATCTGAGAACCCTTCTTCCACTATGCTGTGCAGTTGGACGTGGAAGAACACATAACCAATATATTTTGGGCTGATGCTAAGATGTTAGTTGATTATGCTCATTTTGGTGATGTGGTGACATTCGACACTACTTTTGGCACAAACAAAGAATACAGGCCTTTCGGTGTTTTTGTTGGCTTCAATCAGTTTAGGGAGACTGTCATTTTTGGAGCCGCCCTTCTATTTGATGAAACATGTGCCTCTTTTACATGGCTATTTAAGGCATTTCTAACTGCACACAATGAAAAGCAATCTAGAACTATATTTACTGACCAAGATACAGCAATGAGAAATGCTATTCAGGAGGTATTCACAGAAGCATGGCATGGATTGTGCACCTACCACATAATGCAGAATGTTGTCAAGCACTTATGTAGTAAGAAAAAAGAAGATGATGAAGAATCTCATATCCTTTCAAATTTTAGTTCTTGCATGTATAACATCGATGATAAGTCAGCCTTCGAAGAAGCATTTATCATGATGAGAAATAAGGTGGACAAGAAGAAGACATCTTGGCTCGATAGCATCTACAAGTTCAAGGAAAAATGGGCCGAATGTCATATGAGGGATGTTTTCACGTTGGGAATGAGAAGCACACAATTAAGTGAGAGTTTCAATAGTGATTTAAAAGACCATCTCAAATCAGATTTTGACATCATCAGGTTCCTAAAGCATTTTGAGAGGGCGGTGCAAGGAAAAAGAAACAAGGAATTAGAAGAAGAATTTGAAGCCAGAAAAAAGCTAACTAGATTAAGAATGAGGACACCTATGTTAGTGCAAGCTAGCGGACTTTACACTCCACCAATATTTGAAGCATTCCAAACTGAATATGAAAGATTCATGGCTGCTTGTACTAGAGCATTGAAAGAAAATAACACATATGCTATTGCAATTGTGAGGTCCGATGGTGATTTAAGTTTTGAAATAGAACGTGTAGTTGTTGGTGATCCCTTGGAGCAAACAGCTTCTTGTAATTGTGGGCAGTTTGCAAAAACCGGTGTATTATGTAGCCATGCTTTGAAAGTTCTTGACTTGATGAATATCAAATTCTTGCCTAACTATTATGTGCTGAAGCGTTGGACAAGGGAAGCAAAGTATGAAACTATCCAAGACAACACAGGAAGGAGCATTATTGAAGACCCAAAGTTAGATGCTATGCTTCGCCTCAAGTTTTTGTCTAAAAAATTTCTGAATTTGGCATATCCAGCTGCAAGCGATCCAGAATGTTGCATTTTGGTAGACAATGCACTTGATTGTCTTGGTAAACAACTACAGAACAAATTCAGTGCACCTACACGTATCTTGTGTGATACAAATAATGTCCAACCTAATATTCAACAAGATGAAGAATTGTTTAGTGATGCACGCTTAAAGAAAAAAGAGGTTCACCAAGAAGTTCAAAGCGGCATAAAAGTTGACTTGACAAGACATGAAAGTACAGAAAGAAAGCGCCAGATAATTCTAATGTATGTTGTTGAAAACTTGCAATAGGTGTCGTAATTTACTACTTCTTGCTAAACACAAGATTATATGTTTCATGCAGCATGAAGCGAATGATGGTGATATACAAACTCAAGTGTTATTGGATAGTACTCATCAGGACCAGAGTTCCTTTGCATTCACTAGTTACACAGATTTGATAATGGTACTTTTGTTATTGCTCCTCTTAAATTTTGAAGAGCTAGTGTCAATATTTCTCTTCTCTTTTCTAACTGTTCATTTGCCTTTGCAGGGTCGTACTGAATTCTCTAACCCGGCCGTTCAAGATCTTTTTTTAGATCTTTGATTTAGTAGCTGCTATCACATATGGAACATATTCGTCTTTTGGGATGATTGTTGAGCACCCGTGTGCTAATGGATTGCTTGAATGGAGATTATTTTGGTTCTTTTGGCCTTGATAGTTCTCTGGCTAACTGTACATATTTATATGCTGTAGTGGTGACTATCGATGGAAGTTAATTATTAGTATGGAATTGTTAAAAATATTTAAGTGAATTTTATTTTAGTTCTGCACTAAAATAACTGTATACTGAAACTCTGTAAACTGCATGTCTTCCCTGTCCACAAAGTGGGCTTTACTTGGGCTGCTTTCACGTTTGGGCTGGACAGGACTACAGTGGGAGAACTAAGATGGGCAGCCACCATTAGATTCTAAATAGATGGCCTTCGACACCAGGAAAATCACCTGTGACTTTTGCTCACCAAGTCTGAGAATCTGGACTGGGGTCACCCACGGGGCCCCGACCGGGGGGCGGGGGCGGGGCCATTCCTGCCGACCCGGCCCCGACCCGGCCCGCTGCCACCCAGTTGACCAGAATCCCTAATCCGCCTCCTCCGCCTTCCCATCCGGCGGCCATCCCCCACTCTCTCCGAGCAGAGGGACGGCGGAGCGCGGCGTCCGGGCGGTCACGTCGAGCGGAGGTGCGCAAGGCCGCCGGGCATCAAGCGGTGCGCCCACCGGCCGGGCGTTGAGCGGCGGGGCGGCCTGATTCGTCCGGCCTGTTTATCATCTAATCTCGGTAGTCACAAGCTTGCCTTATCCTGCTAAATCTTACTTGCAATATCCTGTTAATAATGCATTGCTATTTATTTTTCTAGTGTATATTGGTTGTCTTCTGTCATTGTGAGTCTCGTAATTCAGAAAGATGATACGAGCCTTCCAAGAACACAAGCAAATATAGCACTCTCCCATAATCTGTTAGTCCATCTACATATTTTTGGTCTTTGAAATGTCGTGTATATTTTCATGACTCAAAAGTTTACTCATTTCAGTACTTAAGCCTGAAGTTCTGTCCATATCACGTTTGTTAGTAATGGAATGTGATCACCCGGCTTTGAAGAAGAACAAACTGGTCCATCCAATGGATTGTACTGTCAATGAAGAGCTAACCAATTCTGCAAGCATGAATCAACATTCTCTCTGGAGCCAGTGGCAGCTGCTGGATTCCATCCTCCCAACCGGCGGGTTCGCGCATTCCTATGGCCTTGAGTCTGCAATGCAATCTCGCATGGTGAACAACCCAGAGGAGTTGAGGTCATTTGTCGTCCAGGTCTTGGAGAACACTGGCAGCCTGCTGCTTCCATTTGTGTTCTGTGCTAGCAGGTCTCCTGATGCCGCAACGTGGGTCAAGCTAGATCAGTTGCTGGAAGCTATGTTGACGAACGAAGTTAGCAGGAAGGCATCGATGTCGCAAGGCTCAGCTCTATTGAGGGTGGCTGCATCTGTCTTTACCGAGATTCAGTTGCTGCAGGATCTTCGACAGACGTTCTTTGGTTCCAAGACTGTGTCGTTTCACCATGCACCGATTTTCGGGTTG
Organism: Oryza meyeriana var. granulata; assembly: GCA_003991445.1. Taxonomy (NCBI): domain Eukaryota; kingdom Viridiplantae; phylum Streptophyta; class Magnoliopsida; order Poales; family Poaceae; genus Oryza; species Oryza meyeriana. Next base: position 436,172 of record RYFJ01000212.1, read on the forward strand.
ATATGTGGGCTGGTTGGATTTGACAGCGAGACAACGCAGCGTGCCTACATGTTTGTTACAATGAGGGATGTGATCTCTGCCGCGACAAGGCTCAATTTGATCGGACCACTAGCTGCTTCAGTGCTGCAACACCAGGTTTCGGTAGATGCTGAAAGGATGGTGCAGAAGTGGAAGGATCGTGGTGTCGAAGCAGCAACACAGACTGCCCCTCTGCTTGATGCGTTGCAGGGTTGCCATGCTTACATGTTCTCTAGGCTGTTTTGCTCCTGACAAGTAGGTGTGCTATCATCTCCCTGTCTCTTTCTTTTTATGATAGATAATCTCCTTGCTGTGCTGCAGGGTTACCATGCTTACATGTGCTATAAGCTATTTTGTACATAATATTTGAATGAACTAACACCAACCGTTTCAATTTTATGATGCATGTAACTCGCATGCTTCAATTTTACTCTGTTTGTCACTTCCATAATATTATGACATGTGACTGGTGCAATGCAATTGAGTGATGAAATGTTCAAACTTCAGATTACTGATGTCTTACATGATGAGCAGTTCATTCAACATTTCAATCCAGTGGAGCATTTTTACCCTTTTAACATATAGTTTGAGATCTGACAAGTCTATTTTCTGCCATTTAAGGTCACAAAACAAGATGATCACATCGTATGGCCTTACTCTGTTCATCCCCTGCCTCTTGCAGGTTGCTGACTGCAATTCGCTGTAATTCTGCCCACGGTTTTACCCTGGACAGTTGGAGGCAGCAGAGGACCACTGCCTTCTGTTAAATAAAATGACATCAGAAGATCACAGGCATCACAAGATCACAAGGACAGATTCTCCCTATTGATTCTTATTCTATTTCCAAGCAAGATTGTACAGGAACAATGCCAACAGTAGGTTACATTCTTGTGTGTGAGCCATCTCTATTATCTATTACAGTGATTGTACCATCATTTGTCTTCAGCTTCAACAATTACAACATCAACTTGCATGACACATATCGCAAATCACATCGTTTTCTTTTGCTCCATAATACAAATACACTGGTACATCTGTTTCTCCAGGCCTCCATCTCCTCCTACCTAGGATCCCTGAACCGTAGCAGCTTGCTTGGCTTCAAGGGACTTCTCATACTCCTCAATGGACTTGAACAGCTCTGAGAAGTTGCCCTTGCCAAACCCGCCGCAGCCACCCTTCTGGTACTCCTGCCCACTCTCATCCTTCTCCATGCACCCAATCCTTTGTATCATCTCCAAGAAAAAGGTTGGCCTGAGTGAAACAGCTGATCCAGTTAGATTTGGAATCACGGAGAGGAAATAACAATAGCAAAGATGCAGCAGAAGTTAGAATACCGACTGAATCCTAGACTACTGAATTTGAACACAATTACAACCTCCTGAACCAAAAGCTTACTATTGAGTTGTTCCCAATAGCCTTGTTGATTTATGCTGATGGAGTTGCCATAAGATTCTTGCTTGCTTTCTTTTTTTTCAAAAAAGAAATCCATCGAGCCTAGATCTAGCAAGTAGATACTCACTAATTAACTATATGCGGCTATCTGCAATACAATATGCCAGCAAAAGGAAACTGGGATATGCTTGCAAGAAGCATAAACAAACACACATTGGCTTTTCATTTTTCACTATGCACATTCAGCTTTATTCCCTTTTAGTGTCACAATCTTCATAAAGGCGCATCATGGATTCATGGAGGCACAAAAAGAGTATCCATAGTATCAAAGAACTCACCATCATATTATATTATTCATGCAATCTAACTTCCTAATGCCTGATATCTTTCTGTACCTAATCCATGCAATCAGCCAACAGATAACTATAAATCTGAATTTATAAGCCTATATTCATCTGCATATTACAATAGGAAAGAGCTGAAAAAAGGTAACATTTTTACCTGTCTCCCACTGGCTTGGTGAAGATTTGGAGCAATACCCCCTGGTCATCCCTGTCCACCAGCACCCCCAGCTCCTGGCACTCCTTGATCTGCTCCTCCGAGAGCACGTCCCCGGCGCGTCGCCGCACGCTGTCGTAGTAGTTGGGCGGCGGCGGCGCCAAGAACTCGAAGCCGCCCATGGCGGAGCGCGCCCGCATCTCCCTCAGCGTCCTGAGCACGTCGTCGCTGGCCAGCGCGATGTGCTGCACGCCCGGTCCACCGTGGTGGTCCAGGTACGTCTGTATCTGACTCCGCCGCTTGGTGCCGTGCACCGGCTCGTTAAGCGGCAGCAGCACGGTCTCCGTGTTGTTGGCGAGCACCACCGAGTTGAGGCCGCTCTCGGCGGTGCCGACGTCCTCCGCAGTGAACTCGGCGAACTCGTGGAAGCCGGTGAAGCCCGCAATGTACGCGGCCACCGGAGCCAGCTCCGGCACGTTGCCGACGACGTGGTCGAACCGGCGAAGCCCGTAGTCCATGGCTCCCGGGTTGCGGACGTCCTCGAACCCCGGCAAGAAGGACGCGGCGGCGCCGTCCGGGTAGCTGACGTAGCGGAGCACGACGTCACCGTAGAGCTCGACCTCCGCGAGGCCGAAGCCGCCGCCGAGGTCCGCGGGCTCGAACGCCGGGCGCGCGCCGGCGGCGACGCTGGCGCGGAAGGCGTCGGCCGCGTCGGCGACGCGGAGCGCAACGGCGCGCACCGCCAGCCCGTGCTCCGCGGCGAAGCGGCGCGCGGCGTTGGCGGAGAAGGAAGGGATGGAGGCGGTGCTCTCGTCGACGCCGCGGGCGTAGGGGGCGGTGAAGAGGAACGCGACGGAGCCGGAGCGGAGCAGGAGGGACGCGTGCGCGGAGTTCCCCGTGGAGAGGTCCGACCTGGCGGCGAGCGGCGCACCCAGCGCGAAGGAGAACCGACCCGTGGCGGAGGCGGCGTCGGCGCACCAGAGCTCGACGTGGTGAAAAGCGAGCGCGTGGAAGCGGTCGGTCCGCGGGTTGGCGCGGACGAAGCGGCGGTGGCCGACGAGGCGGAACCCCGCGTGCTCCGCCGCCGCAGCGGCTGACACGGCGCCGCCGGTGGCGGGGGGAGTGGGAGGCATGGCTGGCCGGCGCCGGCGCGCGTCGCGGGGATGGAGTGGCGGTGTGGGGGCGGCGCGGTGTGGGAAGTACGGAGTAGGTTGGGGGTTAAATAAAGGGAGGAGATGGCACCACGTGGCCGCTGGGTTTAGTGGTTGCGGATGGGATTCGCCCTTTTGGTGAATTTTGTGAAGCGGATGAGTTGCTGACTGGAATAGTACAGTGGTAAAAATTGGAATCGATTATTTTGTTAATGGGTTAATTGGATCTATGCCATTAGAAATTTGCTGGATTAAAATTTTTTTTTCAAACCGGCTGAATGTCATTGGTATTTTATAAAATTTAAACCATACCATTATATACGTCTTGGATGTCTTTAGACCAGTTTTTTGCATACTGTATTTTCGTATAGACTAAAATACCTCCAACCCTTCTTCTTTCTCGGTCCTTATCTTCTTCGTCTAGCTTGATGAGGCTAATGGTGGCTCCTGAGCTTGATGAGGATGGGACAACGGTGGTTTCCTCCTCTCTCCAGCGATGGCGACCTCCTCACTCCCGTCCCCCGCGGTGGTAACAGTGAGCTCAGGCATAGCAATCGGCCTCGGTTGGGGAAGCGAATCGGCAACCTTGCGCGTCTCCACCACCGACCTCGCCACCAGCAGATCTGTTGGCCTGGGCCGTCGCCGTGGATCTGCTTGTCACATCCACCGACGTCGTTAACTTGTCGTGGAACAGCTCATCAGCGGTGATGAGGTCGAGGACAAAGTGAACCTTCTTTCGGGTGGCTAGAATCTTGCGAAGGCGCACCACGTGGCAGTGGCGCAGCCGGTGGAGGATGGTCTCCTCCTACTCGATGGGCGCATGGTTGGGGTCCTCACAGCCGCCGTTGTGGCAGCCAGGGTTGGAGAACAACTTGATAGCGACGCCGCGGCCACTGAGGAGGTCGCACGCATGCCCGAGCTCGTGTCTGCCGAGGAGCATCTTCCTGGCTGACTCGTCCCCTATGGACTTTGCGGATGGGACAACGTTGGTGGCGGGCAACGTTGAGGGGGCAAAGAGGGGGCGAAGATAAGGCTGAGGGCATTTTGGTCCATACAAAAATATAGTATGAAAAAAACTGGTGTAAGGGTGTTGTGTCCGAGATGTACATAATTCGAGTTTAAAAAAATACCAGTGGCACTAAACCGATTTGACAAATAATAATGGTATTTTTAATATGTCAAATTTATAATGATATGAATCCAATTAATTTTTTTTAATTGTAGTAAAAGATTTTCTTATTGCAAATGGATGGATGTGGTGTTTTGCCGTGACTTCTCTTGACCTTTTGTGCCATTACCTCGGTCGATAGCCGTGGCAAGCGGTAGAATGAGCTGATATGTCCCAATCGAGGGTAACTCTACTGCTCTCTCCGGTTAAAAACGCTGACATTCGACCGTTCTATGGCCTTTGAGGTGTGATTTTGATCATAATCATTTATTACTACCTCTATTCTAAAATATAAATATTTTTATTTTTTTAACAAAGATTAAAGTTAAGAAAAAAGACTTTCATACCCTTTAACGAAGGATGGCTAGGATTGGAAAGGTCATTGGGGTTAAGGATGCCTTCGGATGTGCTTGTACATTTGGTTTATAAGCTACATGTAAAACGAGAAACATCGTTAGTATGTGATTAATTAAATATTAACTATTAAAAACTCAAATTGATCTATTTGAATTTTTAGAGATACTTTCATATAGAAAATTTTTGCAAAACATATACCGTTTAGCAATTTGGGAAGCATGCTTACGGAAAATAAGGAAATAAGTCCAAACCAGAAGCACATCCGAACGAGGCCTATGGCTGCGTTCGGTACTACCGATTGGCTTAGCTACTCTCTCGGTTTCCGTTAGCACGTTTTTCAAACGGCTAAATGGTGTGTTTCTTACGAAAACTTTCTATATAGAAGTTATTTTAAAAAATCAAATAAATCTATTTTTCAAGTTTGTAATAATTAAAACTTAATTAATCATATGCTAATAGCTTATCTCGTTTTACGTGCGCTGAAAATGTTAACCCAATCGGTAGTACCGAACGCAACCTAAGATGTGAATAAATTTGAATAAATGACTGATGTGACAATTAGTACTATAAATAGTACTAAACTATGAAACAAAATTTGAATTGTAGAAATATTTATATTTTAAAATGATAAGAGTAAAATAAAAATTTATTAAATATAATAACTTCGGAAGGGGCGAGACCTTCATTTCATTTGCGGACGGCGAAATGATCCAACCCATTTGGGGATTTGGGCAACCCAGAAATGACCAAAGTACTTTTGAAAGATAAATATATTTTTATGTTTTTAAACTAAATATTTAAAAGTCATTGGTAGCCAAAGTTTCAAAAATCTAATTAGATCTTATTTAAACATCTAATACAAAATAGCTAACGGTGGTGGGGATGACCTAACATTTTTAAGGTCAAGTAGTACATTTGGGCTTAATAATTATTTGCCAAATATATATGATTTATTGTAGAAATTAATCCTGAAACTTTCAGGTTTAAAATTTATTTTTTAAAGAATATATTACAAAAGCATGAGTACCTGGTTAGTAAAGGAAATTTTCCATTTTTTGTAATAAGACTACAAGATTAAAAACTACGCCATGTGCTCTGTTTGAAACAACAAATAAAAATGTCCGGAGGGAGTAATGTATGCTTATCTGATTGAAGGGAATTAGTTATCATTTAGTAGTTCTCAAAATCGATTAGACCTTCTTTCTTAATGAGGATTTCTACATGACGTTTCGTCCCATATTGGGATTGCAAGGAATTCGTAGAGATTCGGGTCGTCTTGTCTAAAGTTCATACGCTTCTAATTGACCTAATGAAAGTGTTTGCACTAACTGCTTCATGGTGATAGAAAATGATATGTACTGTTGCACAACCTCTCACCAAGTAATAAAAACTACAATGTACAACAGAGGAGATCTGGAAAAAAAAAAGTACGAGGCTCTAAGCTGAAAGTTAGCAAAATGAAATAAGCAACCAAAAATAATCTATAGGTAAAACTTTTATGTTCGTATTGTTAGCGGTTTAAAAGCTAAGACTGAAAAATAATCTACGATGAAAAAAAATCTCAAAATCAACTATAAATAAAGTTAAATTTTGGTTGCACCTAATAAAGCCAACAAGTACATAAGAGTCTGAATTAGGTGTAGGTGGGGCGAACAAACGGGTATTTTTTGTTCACTTATTGTAACTTTAATTTATATTTTATTCTAAATTTTATAAAAGCAAGTTAAAAATAACGGTAGCGGGACTGCCGACTTGCATCCCTAGCCTGATCTCCTTTGCTTTGGAAAGAGTTGTTTTTATTTCAGGTTGATCTCAATCAGGAGCTGGATAAGTGATTGAGTCATCGCTGTGCTGCCTGGTTTCTTGCTTGACCGTCCCTGTTCAACTAGATCTCGACGCCTCATCATCCATTCTGAAACCCATGCACCATTTCTGCACGCATCTCGTACCATGCTGCTGCTGCCGTTAGGTGTCACCGCAACCAATCACCAGTCCATCATATGCATATGCCCATCTAGAACGGACAAGCAGGGTTGCAGTGTCAAATCGACTGACCAGCAACTTCGAAAACGATGTACCAAGAAGCAAACAACGATGATCATGTGCAAGGCCCCAACACTAACTCAATAAGTAGTACAGCTGAAGCATCCCATTTGGGAAGCCAGTCGAAAACTCAAGTAGAAGTTTGGTTGGAATTGAATTGCTAGGCGTCCTCTATCGTGAGAGGAGGTCGCCCTCCAAAAATAGGTGTATGCTGCTTGTTGCGACGAGCACACAGTAGTACTTCTTTCATTAAAAAAATCAATTTCTATATTTTAAACTTTTTTCTAAAATAAATCAATTTATATCCTCTTATCTATCTTTGTCCGTAAATCGAGAAATTTTGTTTCTCCCCTATCCACTTATAAATACTACTTTTCTATTGATAAGGAATATTTTGGTCTTTTCTTTGGACTATTAATTTTGCATTGAGATTCTAGAAATCCTTTTTAGATAAAGGGAGTAAAAGGTGAAAGAATAATTAGCTCTGTGCTCACCACGCAGCTACATGAGTTCTCTCGGCAGCTGCTTACTATTAAGAAGAGCCTGACATGATAGGTCTATCGGGTTTTTTTTAGTCCTCGGTCCCAAAAAAACCAGCTAAAGGCTTAAGAAATTGTTTGAAGGTGAAGAAAAAAAAGATCATATAAAATGAGATAAGCTATTAGTATATGATTAATTGAGTTTTAATTATTATAAAATTAAAAAAATAGATTTATTTGATTTTTTAAGTAACTTTATATAAATTTTTTTAAAAAACACACCATTTAGCAGTTCGGGAAGCGTGCTTAGAGCATCTTAACTTATTTTTGATTACCCAAATCTCTATTTGGGTAGCTAGCAAAAAAATAAATAGTTAAAATTTCTGTCCACTCTAACAAAATAGCTATTTGCCAATCTACAAATCCCAACGGCTAGTTCCACTATCCAAAATATCACAAGGGCACAAACCAAATCAGCACGCCATGACCCAATATTTAGGTTTGGTGCATAAAGTAGTTCCAGTTGGCATCAGCAGCATATATATGGTTGCAGAAAAAATCACAGAAGAAAAGTTCAGCAACAAGATAGAAACACAGGAAGTTCACAGGAATTATTCATGTGAAAATATATGGACTGAACACAGGAAGTTCAATGGAATTTCATAAGAAAATGGAAAGGCTCAGACCTTGGCGACCTCAACGACCTCCTCGAGCAGCTGGCGGCGTGGCGACCTCGACGACCACCTCGGGCTCCTCGTCAACGGCGGTGTGTGGCGGCGGCGGGAATACGCGGCGGCGTTGTAGCGAGTGGCGGCGGCGGCACGGCCAGTGGTGACGACGGCCGAGGAAGCAGATGGCGGCTGGTGACGGGAGAGAAGAACGAAATCGGGGATCAGTGGGGGTGATGCGTTCTCACAGGAGACGGTTTCTCCGAAGAAAAAAATTAGGTGGGTCCCACTATTTTGGTCACTAGGTTTGGATGGCCATATTTAACCATCCTAGGGGATGTTTTGGCTATCCAAATGGCTTGGGTAGTCTGTTGGAGGGATTTTTTTTGCTAAAATGGTTAAATTATGGCTTAGCCATCTATATGGGGTATCTATTGGAGATACTCTTACAAAAAATGAGGAAGTTTTCTCCCTCTCCCTCACTTTCAAATGCTGCCTAAGTAAAGCTTCTTTAGGTCAGTTTTGTGCTGGTGCTATATATTGACATGTTAATTTGATGCATGTTTTAAAACAATATGTAAGTTATAGACCACCTATACGTACTGTCCTATATACACCACTGCCTGACATAAGGCTAATTATGCAAAACAAGCGATATGGGAGTATTCTTTTTTTGTTTTATAGATGGATGTGGCAATAGGGGTGAAATAAAAGCTCGAGGTCTGTGGCTCGGATAGGCACGAACTCGTAGTCATAATGAGTCGAGTCAAGCTACATTTTTAGCTCGTGAGCTTAATGAGCTAGCTCACTAGTTACTCGTTTAACTCCTTAGTATAAAAGATCACCATAACTTTATATACCTACTGTTTCTTAACTAGTGCTTACCGTTTTAATTACCTACAAACTATTGGTATTTAGTTAATTCTTCATTAGTTAGTATTTATTATTATGTTAATTATGATAAAATGATATATTTAAAACTATATAGGTGATATAAATACGTTAACGAGCCTAATGAGCCAGCTCGCGAGTCGAGCTAGGCTTTTAGTTCGTTAGGAATAACGAGCTCAAACATGTCGAGCTGCCTCGTTATCCCTAGGTGGCATACATAGCCAACCGGCGATTTTTTTTTTATTTTTATATTTTTTTTAAAAAATATTTACAAAAGTATATTTTAGTTTTGAAAATTTACAAATCTATACTTCCAAAGCCTCTTGGGAGGGCGGCAGGGGTGGCGCCTGCAAAAGAGCCGGTGACCGGTGGCCGCTATTTTGCGGGTAGCTCCCTTGCCACCCTCCTAGAGGACGGTTTTTTCCTGGCCAGGGGGCCGCTTGCAAAAACGCTGGCCCCAGGGTTCGGCCATTTTGCAGACAGCCCCCTTACCGCCCTCTGGGAGGGCGATTTTTGCCCGGCTAAGGGGCCGCCTGCATAAATGGCAGCCGCCCGGCCGCTGGGGCAAGGTGCCGCCTGCAACAGTGTTAAAAATCGCTCTGGTGGAGTGCCATATTTTGGTGACTCAATATAAAACCCCCTCCCAGCCTTTGAAAAATTCATAAAATTTTCAAAAATAACAGAAAAAAAGAAGAGAGCTGAGAGGGAAGGCGAAGGAAAGCAGCGAAGCCCTGCCGGTTTGCGAATTCGTTTGCAGGTAAAATCTTTTGTCTCTTTACAATTTCCATTTGTATTCATAAAGTGATGTAGTATTGTACTAGTTACGTGTATCGTACGATATGAAAATAAGTTGTTACACTCGTAGATCTGTAGTTTTTTAGGTCAACCTATTAGGCGATGTAATTTTTTGTAGAGATGGTGATTATAAAATATCGATTACACGGTATTAGATCTGATGAGCATGTTGCTATCTAGTTTAACTCTATTTTTTCGTCAACAGAGATATCAAATAAGGTGGTATTTCAGTTATTTCACAGGCAAGGAAATGTTAGGTATGGTTCACATGGTGTAGATCTATCGGAGTTCAATTCAACGACTAAGGGCATTGATAGGCCAGCTGAGATAAGTTTTGGGTCAATGTACAACTAGTTGATGCGAGGCTTCCGAGTCGACCCTCAGATCAACACAATAACCCTGTATGTTGTAGTGAGTCATGCAATCGAATGTTTTTTGGGAACTTATGCCAGTGGATTGCGCTGTCACTTAGAGATGGTACGTGGAGAATCCATTCCAACGTGGTTGGTCACTTGGCATACTTGTGTCAGTGTATGAGAAGAATAACACCGTTGCAATGGCCAAGCAAGATGATGAGGGTCCAAGTGTGACGGAAGATGATGCTGAAACAATGGAGAAAAATGAAGGAGAACGAGGTCATATAGGGGCTAAGTATGCATACATAGAGGATTTGAAGAAGACAGTGAAACAATGGGTGATATCACTTCAGAGGTAGTTCTGGGTCGTGAAGTCAAGCAAGTCGGCGTATGAAGTGAAGTACGTGAAGTATGGGTGTTCATGGCGGGTGCACGCGTTCAAGGGTAAATAAAAGAATTATTGACAAGTATTAATCGTGACTGAGCATTCTTGTCACTTATAAGAGGTCGAGAAATATCATAAAAATATGACATCTGTATTTATTACAACAGAGATGTACTTTCACATTGTGAACAACCTGGGGTACGAACCAGGGTCAATTGTTAGGCATATTGAGAAGAAATTCAAGTACACAATTAGCTATGTGAAGCATAGAGTGCGAAACAGAAGATTGTGAAGATGAGGTTTGGCATATTTGAAGCATCATATGATAATTTGTCTCGTCTTTTAACTTGCATTCTTTAGAGGAATCCAAAGACCTACTACGACCTGAAAGCTTTCCCATCAATTGACCATCGTAACCAAAGTGTGTTGCAACGGACATTCTTTGCATTAGGTGTTTGCATTCAGACATTTGTGCATTGTCGTCCTATCCTCTGCATTGATAGGACATTCCTGACTGGAAAGTATAGATGACAGATATTAACAGCAATTGGAGTTGACGGGATCAACCAAGTTCTATCCGTGGATTTTGCTATTGTTGAGAGCGAGAACACTGATAGCTGGAACTGGTTCCTAGAACGGGTTAAGTCTACAGTTGTACGAATAAGGCTAGATGTATGCCTAATACATGACCGTCACGCCGGCTTGCTGCGGGCAATTGAGGAATTGAGGGATGGCTGCGTAGATAAGGGGTGCCCACCAAAGTAGTCCGATGTTCGAAGTAGATGGTGCATGCGTCATATGGGTGCTAATTTCTACAGTCGGTTTAAGAACAAGCACCTTGTGGATCTTTTTAAGAGGTTGTGCGCCCAGAATCAAGAGAAGAAATTTAATGAGCTTTGAAGGAGGTTGGATGAGCTGATGTCTAAACAAACAGACGAGCAGTCCAGGAGGGCTACCCTTGTATTGGATAAGGCTCCACAAGCTCTTGGATCTCTCCCAAGTAATGAATCTCGTATGAGAAGAAGGTCAGCATCGTCGATTAGGAAATTTTCGGAGTGGATTGAGGATGAGCTAAAGGAGAAATGAGCTTTGTTGTTGTTTAATAAAGATAGTTCTCGATTCAGTATAATGACCACAAATTTAGCAGAGATTTACAACTGGGTGACGCGTGCTGTTCGAGAGTTCCCACTTGTTGGCATTGTTGAATTTATCCTGCATGGTACACACTAAGGCCGCCTACCTAGGATACCTCAGGTGGTATTAGCCTCGTACCCACACACGCGTCACGTTCACTCCAGCCGATCCATAGCCACATATCGCCGCCGTGACAAACGCATACCCTACACACTGTGACCAGGACTACTACCGCGCGGTGAGTCACGCTCTCTTTGCACTTTGCTATTTTCTTTGTACGTATCCATGGTTTTAACACATATTTAATAACATTTGAAAAATACCGACGCTGCGTGCCAGGTTCAGGCTGATGTGGACGCGGCATTTGGACGCTTGGATGTTGTGATCGTGCTGTGTAATGCCCAGAAATTCGTAACCAGAATTCTGAACATTTCTGTATATTAATCCATGTCCAGAAAAACCAGGGTACACAATACCAAGTGGCCATATAGAGTACGTCTTACAAACAAAATAAAATTTATCTTACATAAATACAGCGGTAAACATAAATAAAGCTTATATACAATAAGCCAAGCAGAGGCTTCCATTCCACAGGCATCTTGACGGCGGATCCATCCTAGTCCTCCAGATGATCCTCATCGGACAGGTACTCCACCACTGAGAGGGGAAAAAGTAGCAAGACTGAGTATTACCCACAGTACTCGACAAATCACACCTGCAAATATGCACAATGCACGGGAGACAAAGGTAGGCTAGAGGTTTATTTGCGTAAAAGCAATTGCAAACAGTAGTAGTTCGCAAACAGTAAAAATGTTGATTAATCGAACCATATTAATCCTCCACTGATTAACGTTACACCACGTTAACTAGGCCCAACCATCCATCCTATCACTATAGTAAGTTTTAAGTTAATTTATTATGGTGAGACTAACCACAGTGAGTCTTGACCAAGATGGCCATGACCGCAGGTGTGGCTATTCGAATAGATTTACTCTAACCAAAGGTGTACAAATGTACCCACAAGACACAGCTTCATACACATTCCCGTGTGCCGGCGTGTCATCACGACACCCCGCGAGAGGTTGTGACAGGGCCGTTCACGCAACCTCTCCCTTCGACATCATGCTGAGGTTGCACCTGCCGACAGGACACCCTATATCGGCCAGGCTACCCCCCTTGCGTCACAATGGATCCAAAAGCCAATCAACCCGATCCCGAGCTGACCCAACTTCATCACGTCCATTCTCACCGACAGTGCCTAGGAGAGGGAGAAGAAACGCTACAAACCCAGCCGTTGCCCACGCTGGCTTATGGAATATACGATTGATTACCTAAGGGGTTCCCACGAACCGGTTCTTAACTGCCATGGGTGCGACCAACAAAACCATGCATCCACAGCCTACCATTAGGTCAAATTTTAGTAATTTAACATTAACATATCCAAAGTTTCATTTCCCAACATCGAGTCGAACCACAAATGTAAATTAAAGTATTTAAATTCCCATATGAGCTAAAGGTTTCTAAGCAGGGCTAAGCATCCTAACAATAGCCTCTAGTCATATTATTACCCAGCTACAAAGGTATACAGGTGAAATTAAGTCAGAGCAATTAAAATTGCATTTATATAGGTTAACTTTCTCACATGTAATACTGAAATAATGCATGTTTATTAAATTAAAACAAATATTTTGTAATAAATGGGTATAAAATGATTAAGAAAATGATGCGACTTGCCTTGCTCCGACTTGGCGAACTTGGCAACGACTTCGTAGTAAACTAGGGGGTTAACTGTGTCGGTTTCTATAGCAAATAAAGTATAAACAATTAAAAACAGTACATGTGAACACTGAAACAGAGGCTGAAAGTATTTTTAATGGATTCTTGGTATTTTTCTGGATTTAATGAAATTTAGATGGAATTAATCGGAGCTCGTATGAATTAGTTATGGATTTTAGAAGTTTTACTCTAATTTTTCTATACAAAACTAATTATTAATCAACTTATTGCATAATTAAAAAGGATTATTGTGCCAGTGGACCATGGGGAACCGGCGTCAACAAGCGGGGCCCATGGGTTAGCGGCACGGGGAGGGCGGCGCACGTGGATGCGGTCCACGCACGCGGGCGCAGCGCGAGCACGCGCGAACGGTCACGATCTGCTAGGCAGATCGGACGGCTGTGGTTGAGCCGAGGCCAAGCGCACCGGCGCGCAGCCCGGTGGTCGCCGCTGGCAACCATCCGGCGCAACGGAGGGCAGCGGCAAGCGGCAGAGGAGGTGAGGAATGCGACGGGGTGCTAATCGAGGCGTGGCGATGGACGGAGAGCAGCGAACGACGACGAGCAGTAGGGATTAGCGGCGGTGAAACTCGAGAAGACTACTGCGACAGCGTCTTGACAGCGCAAAGCGGTGACGAAGGCGCTGACGGGGTTTAGGAGAACCTGGCGAAGGTGTAGAACGAGTTATGAGAGAAAAAGACCGAGTGGGTCGATGGAATTCCACGGCCGAAGGCCGGCAGCGGCACTCATCGAAAGTGATGACGAGGAGACCGGGCTTCCGGCGGTGGTAGAGCACGCTGGGTTGGTGGCCTAGATGCACTGGAGTGCGGCGAAGGCGATGGTGGTGAGAGGCGAGAGCGGCGGTTCAGAACTCGACGCGGAGGGGGTTAGAATACTCGGCAGATAGGGGCAATTGAGGGGAAAGTGAGGGCGGAGCACGGGGTGGGTTTTTTTGTACTCAGGCAGTTCGTGGCCAGGTTGGCCGAATTTCACGAGAAAGTGGGGCGGCGACGATAGCAGGATCGGTGAAATCCACTCGGGATCGTGGGCGGGAGACGCGGGGGAAGTGTGGGAACGACTAGGAGACCCGGTCTGCGCTGTTTGAATCACGTGCGTGGGCGGGAGATCGTGGGCCGAGGCGAGATTTCACGGCAGGGGCGAGTGGATCCCCTCCGGCCGATTTGGCCGAAGGTTGAAGATGGGTCTGACGTGTGGGCCTCGGTCCCACACGTCAGCAGGAGGAAGCGCAGGGGCGGAACGGCTCCCTGACAGGCGGGGCTCGAATGCAGAGAGGGGACGAGGGGGCCGCGCGCTTAAGTGAGCTGACAGGCGGGCCCTAGCTGTCCGTGAGGGGGAGCGGGGGCGCGGGTGAGTAGGCATTGACTGGCGAGGCCCACACGGCAGAGGGAGAGAGAGGAGAGGCACGTGCGCCGCGGCTGATAGGTGGGGTCCACGAGGAGACGCGGGCGCGGCGTGGATTGCGACAGGCTGAGGAATAGGACTAGGCCGGCGGCCCGGCGGGAAGAAAAAGAAAGAAAAAGAGAAAGGGAAAGAAAAAGAAAAGAAAAAGAGATTCCAGTAGGATTTTAATTCCGATAATTCGTTTTGATTTATTAAAAATACTTCTAGTGCTCTAAAAATTCCAGTAAAATTCCTGTTAGTGTATTTTGGCAAGGAGAATATAGAAAAAATATTTTCAACCATGATAATTTATTATTTTGCATTTTACTTATTTAATTAATTTCCTTGACCTTTTCAAATAATTTCTTTGAGGCTTTTTCTTTAATATATTTTCTGTGGCTCTATTTAAGGGGAAAAATTCAGGGTGTGACATGATGAGTGCAGAGGAGCAGAGGATGACTTTCGAAAGGATCCGTAGGTCGATGCATACAGTGATTCGTGCGGTCGACGCGGTACCTCTCGTAGCTGTACCTCAGCACCCTCCACAGCCCGTTGGAGCAGGAGTTCGCCTGCCTGCAGCAGGAGTGCACCAGCAGGGTTCCAGTCAGCCAGCTGGTCCCTCCAGAGGTAAATTCCAATATCTATTGGTTCATACGATATTTCCTTCTACCGACATGCACCGTTTTACATCAATATGCTTCCGTGCAGCTTTCGCTACACCGTACCTCGATCCCTTGGGAGCTGGCATGTTCACGCAGGGAGCGTACTACACACGTGCACACGTGCAGCAGGGCATGAGCACTGCCCCCAAGGCTACTACAGCAGATCTTTCAGGTTAGATGCACGGTGCCAAGTTTCCTTTTGCCTTGTAAAATTGCGGTTTTCAATTATTAACAATTTTTTCCACAGGGTTCCACTCTACACCATCGGGGAAGTTTGCTGGCGCTGGCTCCTCTGCGCAGGGCGCGCACGGCAACGGTTGGGCACGAGATCCTTTCGAGGGCGACGACTTGGAGGACACGAAGATCCAGGAGGTATTAGATTCCTCATAGCTCGAAGAAGCTTCGCCACCGCAGAGACAGGAGTCACCAGCTGCCACACTCGTGCACGCGAGCTGCGCTGGCCGTGCCATACCACCAGACCAGCTGACCTACTCCTAGGGCCACATGCGAGTATAGAGTAGGAAGAGGAAGAGGGCTAGAGGTTACGGCCAGGCCCCGTAGTACGTTGTACTAGTAGTAGTTAGCCTGTTGTACATATGTTCTATCTTTTGTACGCCATCTTTTATTTATCCTACGCTTGTTGCGGAAACTTCTTTCCTTCGTTTACGCTCATCGGTGCAATGATGTACTCCTCAGGGTTTATGTTTTCGACGAAACTGATCAAAAACCGTGAATTTTCGAGTTTCGACTTCACGACGAAAGTAGATTCCGAGAAATGAAAACCGATTGAAAAAATTTGCTATTAAAATCACGACCATTCATGATTTCCTTTATTAATTCAACTACAAAATGCCTGTTAAATTTTACTGTTAGATTTGCCTGAAATTTTACGAAAAATACTTGTCAACAGTCGCACTGGACAAGAGGCAGCCTTATGGGTGGTGGTTATTTGCAGGCAGTCCCCTCGTTGGCCAGAAACCGCCCTCCCAGAGAGCGGAAGGGGTCACCTGCAGTACGGCTGGCCTACGGAGCCGCCTCTATTGTAGACGCCCCCCTGGCTAGGTAAAAATCGCCCTCTGGGAGGGCAGCAAGGGGGTCGTCTGCAAAATGGCAGACGGCCCGATGGCCGTTCGACTGTAGGGGCCAACGGGCGTCTGCCACGTCATCTAAAACGCCCTCCCAGAGAGCGTTGGGGTATAGATTTGTAAAATATACTTTTGTAAATATTTTTTTAAAAAAATATAAAAATAAAAAATATTCGCCAACCGACCCTAGTTACACCATGCATGGTTGCTTGGCAGATGTTCCAGCCCATAAGTGAAATACTCACAGCAACGGTATATTGTGCTGGGGTTGCATATGCATATATAGGCCACTGGGCTTGATACAAATTAGTTTATTTGGGCTTTGTCGATGATATTTCCTAGTAGTCAGTAGTGAGCCGGACTTGTATGTACATTTCTCTCTGAGAGACGCACACGCAAACACCAAAAATGAAGGGGAAGACCGCTGCTAACATCCGAGCTTGAGCTACGCTATCGGTCGTTTCACCTATTATAAGCCGTAACCCTTTTTAGTAATTAAAAAATAATTTATTGATCGTTTCACTTATAGATGATTATAAGTCGTAACGCTTATCAATAAAAATAATAATTTATAGATAAAATATTTATATAATATACTTAGTGATTTAAAAGCAAATACTGAAAAAGAAACTGCAATAAAAAAACCCTAAAATCAACTCTATAATTAAATTTTAAATTTAAATTTTAGCAGTAACTTATAATCCGAAGAGCAAACGATTAGTATACACCACGAAATAATCCCATAAAACCATGAAATAGATGTATCTCTATTTTTTATACCATGAATGTTAATTACGTACCAGAATTGCAGTAAGAGCAATATTAGATAGCTAGGAGCTACTAGTACAAATATATAGTTGAGCTAGGTGAGCCAGCAGCAAGGAGATGAAATCGTCAGTTCAAGGTTAATGGCCGTCGTCATCGTCGTCGTCCGGCCGCTCATCATCGTCTCCTCCTTTGTGGCGGTGGTATTATTATCATCGCCGGCGCTGGCTGCCGGCGGCCGGAGGGAACAAGCACGGCGGTGATCATGCCTTGATCCGTTGATGATAATGTTAGTTAACACAGGCGCCGGCTGGATGATCAGCAGCTCGTCGTCACTGATGCTCGAACCGTCGTCGGCGCCGTCGCTCGATTCATCACCGCCGCCGCCGATCGACAGTGTCAGCTCGCAGCCGTCGTCTCCGGCGTGCAGTACTTCCCGCCGACGAGATTTCTGGTGGCTGTGGCTTCCAATACCAGCTGACACCTGCAACAAGAAAATCAATAAAGACATTCCTGGCTAATTAAATCAAACACATGCATGATAAGTCGTAAATGTGATCTCTCCTAATCCTAGAGCTAGAAGAAAATGATCACCATTAGTTCTGTTGCAAGGAAGCCGAAGCTGCTGATCTGTCGTCTCTGCTGTTGATGCAGCTGCTGCGTCGTCGAATCGATCCGGGGCCAGACATGACGACGACGGTTAACATTGCTACTGTTGTTAGAGATCCTGTACATCTGCTCCATGGATGACGCAATTAAATTATTTCGATCGAAGAAAGGTAAAGAGATGATGGTGAAGAAAGAAGTTTTGAAACGGTATCGGTAATAACCATCTGTTATCAGTGCTGTTTTCCAAAACCAGGATTGATGTCTGTCTAGAGTCTAGAATCGACACTAATAAGAGGTTTTCTGTATAAAATAGACACTAATAAGAGATTTTCTAGAATCGGTACTAATGAGTAATATGTATACGTCTACTTTAGCTACCTACCTGAAGATGGCTTTTAACGTGCGATATGCTGACTCCCTTAGCGGCCATCAGCTGCATAATTCGCTTCGGTGTTGCCTCTGTCCACATGAAAATGAATATAAAAGATACATACTTCAATGTAATTTCCTAGATAAGTTAATTGTTGGTATATACACGCTACCTCCGACCAATATTTTTTGACGCCGGCGCAGCGTTGGTAGCTAGGGAGTTTACTTTTAGTTATCGGCCGACTAGTCTCTCTAACTTGACACCATTTATTTTTAAACATACGTTTAATTATTTATTTTATTTGAAAATTTTATATAAATATAAAAAATATAAGCCATATTTAAATAATCTTTAGTGATAAAACAAACCATAACAAAATAAATATAATAATTATATAATTTTTTAATACGATGTATAGTGAAACATACGTTTAAAAATCAACGATATCTTATGTATTAAAAACCGAAGGAAGTCTACTACTCAGCAATATAATTAGGATTATTCAGGAGTTCAGGGCAGGCATTGATAAACCAGTAACGAACCATGGTGTCCGCCGAGGCGGTGGACGGCGTGGACGAAGCGGCGGTGCAGCTCCTCCGACCACCGCATCCGCGGCACCTCCTTCCGTTTGTACCGCCGGACGACGAACCCACCGCCGCCACCCATCGTCGATCGATCTCTACTCACTTCTTCCAGCTCCGGCGAGAAGCTAGCTAGCTAGCTTGCTAGCCATGCGAGAGCGACGATGAGCACACACATGCACATATCAATTCCATTTGCCTAACCTATGCCTATATATATAAGCAAGCTTACATCTGTACGGCCAAATCATTATCCGTACGAACTCTATAATTAATGAGTTGATAATTGATGTAAGAATAAGCATACGTCGTCACTTCTGACCTGGACACCTCTATTCCAGTCAAACACGCACGCTCGCATGCTTATGAGACATATGCTTGCTACCTCACCCCTTTGTCTTCATTATCTCTTTCCTGCTGCGAGAAAAAAAAGGTGTCAGGTGTGTACAGAAGCATGCAGGAAACAACATTAGGAGACTTTAGCTAAGTAGCTGGTTTGAGAAAATTAAGTACGGCCGGAGTCCCAAAATAACTCTATTTTTGTCTATCTCATTTATCTCGTAGAGATTTTATTGTTAAAACAATCAGTGTATTCAATTTTGCAAAAGTTGGTAACAATATAATATATTAAAGTTTGTTACAGTAGGGGACATATATATTAGTGTTCATTAAAGTAGGAGACAATTAAATTAAAATTTGTTAAAGTGAAGAATATTATAGTCTTTTATCTTTATATTTGTATATATAAGATGACAAAAGATAAAGTTTTTTTGAGATGAAGGTATTCTCTCCGTTTTATAATACTATTACCTTTTGTATTTGAATTTATCCTAAAATACTACTACTTCTCCGCGTATCAATTAATTACAACTATCTCTTCATTATTTTTTTACCTCTCCCCTCATATCAACCAATTACACTTACACCTTATCTCAAATTTGATTTTCTCAAAAAAAATAAAAAAGTCTCACTGTTACGTAACAGCGGGAGTAGTAACCAGCTAACTAATTAATTAACCAGCTGTTTCGTTGGTCCACGTAAGGCTACGGCACGCATATGTCGGCTTGAAATGTAAGAGTATTATTAATTATATATATTTCATCGTTCATTATTGATCGAGTGTCATCCACACGTGATTCAGTTTCTCTAAAAAAATCATCTACACACACATGCATGATTGACATGCATATAAAAATATTGTGTATATATATTCCCTCCATGAACAAGCTAGTGACGTTTTGTAATACGTTCAGTCAATCTACCACATTTAGACTTTAAACCATCAATGTATCTTTGAATATTTTGATTCAACTTTTGAAAATAATGGTATGCTATAAGTTTATCTTAAAACCAGTTCCAAAATATTGATTATAACTTTGTCACATTTTTCGTAGGTTTCGTACTAGTAACTAGTGTTTTCTGATCATGTTACTGTTTAAAATGCTTCTTATTTGTGACGAGAGGTAGAATGGATATACTCCGGGTAACATAGGTCATTGATGACTGGAGGCTATTCCTTCCTAGCGGAATTAATATTTTTTTCCCAAGGTGAGAGCCTAATAATATACTACCTCCATCTCAAATCCCAAAACATACCTCCATCTCAAATCCCAAAACATAGTAACTTTTAGCTATGTATCTGGATAAGTGCTTGATCAGATATATAGCTAGAAGTTATTATATTTTAGGATGAAAGTAGTATTAATATTTATTTTTAGGATGCTATAGACTCTATTTGATATAGCTTTTTCTTTAGGTTGATCATGCAGACTTTTTTTTATTAACGCGCTAAATTAATATTTTAAAAAATAAATTTTATAAATAGTTTAGAATATATGGTCTAAATAATGTATTAGAAGAAAGTTTTTTAAGAAATTATATTTTTAAGTAACGTGAAGCAAATAACCCGTTAAAAAATCTAAAAAAAACGAAAACGAATGCCACATTGGAGTAATCGGTCAACAGGAAACTAAGTTAAGGTAGTGGTTTCTGATCAGCCGTACTTAGCAATGGCAGTCAGGGAACTTACAGTACTTTTATTCCGTACGGAAGTCGTACACAGTACTAACTCTCGTTTCACAATAAGACTGTTAAATTGGATTTTTTAGATTTTTATGATAACTTAAAGGATATGGACGAATGAATTAACTCCTATAAAATTAAAATGTTTCTTTAGAAAAATATTTTAAAAAAAATTTATATAGAATTTTTTACATGAAACATATCATTTAGAAGCTTAAAAAAAATATAAATAAAAATTCAAAATCCAGAATCGAAAAGAAAAAACAGGGCCTAACTTCTCTTAGCATGCACGAGTGCTTTACATTCTTGTCAACGGTCAACAATTGATGTCACGCATGCAGCCACCACAATGAAAACCCAACTTTCTCCCCTCTTATTACCCCCGTACTACCTTGGATATTGGCGGCTGATTTAGTTGTTTGAACTTAAAACCAGTGTGCACAAAACAGTGCTAGATCAAGGGCTTCTCCCTATGGCCATTCGTTCACATCCTAAATTATTTGTTCATCCTTAACACTACAATTCTTTAACTGGTGCTTGGGTTAACCATTTGGAAGAGCAACCACCTTCAACCACCTTTCTTTTTTCATTACGTGCAAGAGCATACTCGTGTACACTTCTACAACTCATATGCACCATACCCATCATGGGTGTACCTTTTAGCACATGCTAAAAGAGATAAAGACCAACAAGAACAGGCTTCATTCAACAGTTGAGTCACATCTCAGCGCCCATTCTATTAACGCATAATTTTTAGGCATATCATCAACAAAGTTTATAAAACATGATTTTTCCCAAGAGAGCATGTATTTTGTACCAATTTTTTTTTAAGGAGTATTTTCCATCATTCTCGAATCCTGTCGTAATTTGAGGCTAGTCTGGTTTTCTATCATATCCTACCCATAATATCAATTTTTTCCATACAATTATGATTTATCTCTTATTGGCACATTGTACTTATATTATTTTTGGCAGCAAGCCCAACTCTTCTCATCGCTTCTACCCCACCAAACCAGCCGTTGGATCCAATGGTCGTCATGTTACGTCACACGCGTAGGGTTGGTAATGAGTCTAACTTTTTAGCCTATAAAATTTAAGCCTGGTCTTAAAAAGGGTGGCTGAATTTATATAGATTTTTAAGCTAAAAATATAAGAGGGTTGAGTTAGGTTGTGAAAAAGAACCTATGGGCCTTGGCCCATTACCACACTCCTTGAGACGCGTGCTCAAAGACCACTGGGCCCATACAAAGCCGAGGCCCAACAAGTATACGGCCCGTAGAAAGTGGGCCCACCAAATCTCCCAGTTTCTCCTCCACTTTCCCTCTTCGTCTCTTCTTCCCCCTCCGCCTCCATTCAAATTGCCTCGACCTCTCCGCTTCCCCTCTCCTCTCCCCGCCTCCAATTCGCCAACCCTACCCAAACCCTCCGCGGAGGCGGCGGCGGCGGCCGCGCCATGGGTTGCTTCCTCTCCTGCTTCCGCGCCGTCGCCGATCCCGCCGGTGGTGGCCTCCGCGTAAGCCTGCCTTTCCCGGCTCCCGATCCGATACCCTGCGTCTCTCGATCTGTGTGGTGATGATTTTGCCTTTGGTTCAGGATCCGCTCGTGCGGGAGAGCCGGCTGGGGGACGCGTTCCTGGGCGAAGAGACGAGTGGGTTTTTTTTCTTGCCTTTTCCATTGCCCCTTGCCATTTTTCGTTTTCGCTGTGCCGATCGGATCGGAGTTAGGGTAGACTTATGTAGTTGGATTTGGTGTTTCATCTATGCGGCGTGTTGCTCTGCAGAGATTGATGTGAGCGGGACGTTGAATGGGAATTGCGGAAATGGCGGAAGCGTCGACGAGGACCTCATGCGAGAGGTACCTGCAACGGCTTCTTCTCTTCCTGTCTTTACTGTTGTGTGCGATTTTATCGGAATTGGGTGGCATGTCTCGAAGCACCATTTTTAGAGTGATTTATATCAAAATTGACCCGTGTTATTAGTGAGCAGCGGCAAAATTGGACGTGTTAGTGTGGTTTACAGTTCATTTTGTTGTCACGTATGTATTGTCGATGTGGTCTTCCTGTAAAATCTCTCCCAGGTGCTGGATTATGCTCTCTCCTTGAGCTGTGGGTGATGCTAAGGATACATTGATTGCCAATCTCGTATTTTCAATCCAAAATTTTTAACTCATAATAAAGTCCGGCTTCACTAGACGTGCATATAATTTACTGGGAAAGTTACACCTTAAATCTTGCAGAAGCTAATTTCATGCCTGTACCTATCCGCACAACCGAAATTTAACTGCCAGTTACTTTAATTCTTTGAACTTTCAGAATTTGCAAATGTGTATGAGGTCACAAGTCACAACTCACGTGCTAAGCTGTTCAGTCCATTACCATGTTAAGTTCTTTTGGTACTAACCTACTATAGATGGATGACATAAATAGTTGATAATTCTCTGATTATCAGTATCATACAAAGATATAGATCATGTTACAGTTATACTAGCATTGGCCTTTTTGCAGGTCAGTAGCTTATAGTTCAATGATGATCACTCGATCAGTTAAGATTATTATCTTCAGGTATAGATCATGTTGACATGTTGTACTGGTTTAGAGCTGTCAGTGTATTAATTCAAAGTACCATAAAAAGGCCCACTGATGCCCTGTGTCTTTTGTAGGTTTATGTGCATGTTATTGGTTTATGCACATGTATCATTGCCTTGATCAAATGTGCCTTGAGAATTGATGCAAGCTTTCAACATTCAAAACATTCATCCCACGTATTTAGTATAATGCCCTTGCACATTCTCAAAGCACTTTGGATGGATAATATAGTTCCTACATGTACATGTGGTTTGCATTTTCCTTATGTGCACACTACATAGACCATACTATGCTTAAGCTTTTATGATTCTGTTCTAACCATTAAACTTCATAATTTATAAATATATAACATTAGCATCTTTCTATAACCAGGCACATTATCTGAAATCCTGTGGTGCGATAGGAGAAACCCCACCAGAAATTCTGAAAGGGTCAAACCAAATCACTGAAGAAGAAACTAATGGGGTAAGGAGTGTGTTTCTGCATCTGCGTTTACTTAAATTCGATTCTGATATCTTTATTTTTTAACACATACTGTAATGACTAATGACACATCTTGCATTGCACAGGTGATTACAGGGGCAGTGGTATGTGAAGAAAACTTATCTGAAAGGTAAAAAAATACCATCAATTTTCATGAATATAAGAATCTTGCATGCTACTGTCACTACTATAGTCTCAGAAGCCATTCCTTCTTTCTTGTGATACAGGTTAACTTGTGATGAACATAGTGCTTTTAAACATGAAAAGTACATTTATGAAGGTACTGATCATCTCCTTGAAGTTGAATCTGTGCCTCAATCATCTTTACAAGACAAGCATTCATGTCAGAATATCAGAAACCAGCGGCTTGATTCTAGTGATCCACCTTACCCGACCCCTCTGGTTCTCAGAGGTGATATGCAAACTCCTGGGACACTGAATACTGCATATAAGGGGGCTTTAAGGTCTGGAAAGCGTGCAAGGGCCAACAAGCAATTCATCTATCCTGTCCTCAGACCTATCGAGAACAAATTACAGTGGATGGAGCTAAGGGATGACTCTTCACCTGTGCTGTCATCCAATCCTCCAAAGAGAAGATACTTGAGCACAGATTCTAGCAAGAAATCTCAAGAGACCATAACAAATTCAATGGCTACACGGACAGAGCAAATAACTTCTTCTTCCTTCTCATTTCATGACATTACTGCAGGGCAAGATCAAGGAGTGATATCTCCGGAGGAACCTAAGAGTGAGAATGACAACCAAAAGCTGTTAGATGATGTAGAGCAATTGAAATACAATGCAGACAGTGCGAGGAAGGGTGTTGCAAGCCTTTCTTGCTGGCTTAAGCCTCCATCTTCAGATGGTGGGAGTCAAAGTGGCACGGAGGGCAAGGTTGAAAAGCAAAGATGCTATGAGAATAGTGTTTTTACAGACATGCCTATCTTTACAGCTTCTGGTCTGAATTGGGACAATGACAAACCTACTCCTGTGTTGCCCAAGGTGTGGGATGGTAATGGAATCCCAAACACAACTACCAAATACAAAGAGGTCTACTTTCATCTGATGCTCTCCATACCTTGCACTTACTTATCTGCGCTACTTACGCTGCTGCTTTGCTGCTATCAGGACCAGAAAGTCAGTTGGCATGCAACGCCTTTTGAGGAAAGGCTGTTGAAAGTTCTGTCCGATGAGAAACCACATCATCAAAGGTCTCCTGCTTATGCTCTAATCATACTCTGCAAGCTAACGGTTGCTTCGAATTACTACTAATATTGACATCATGATCCTTGCACCAGGAAAATCAGCGGAAAGCTGATCCAACTTGATGAAGAAACCAACTAAAGCCTCAAGAAGAGCATCATCCTCATAGCATTCTCATCATCATCGCAGGAGTCTGAACGGTGTAAGGGCCCCAGCTTTGGCTACTCTGACGTGAACTCTATAAGCTGGCAAGCTGCACATCTTGTCATCTGTACAGCGTTCGCAAATAGGGTGTCCGAGCTACATTCCCGTCAGTTTCATTTCGGACCGTTATTGTCAAGTTGTCAACTTAAGTTGTCGTTTGCTTCTCACTGCAACTTTCCCTTCTTTTTACTCTGTAAAGAAAATGGGAGTACTATATCTGCTGTGAACATCAACTGCCTACTGGTGTTTGATATCAATTAAAGAAAACTTCGCTTGTAGTTTTCTTCCTTTCTGGTGACATGCCTCTTGGGTATTTGACTCTACCCTTCAACTTTATTTATTTATCTCACCTTTGTTTTCTTGATTTTCAAATATAAGGATACCATCTAGGACAGCCTGAACTGATTTTTTTTGTTGCTACCTGATGCCATTCCTTTTTCTTTTTGAACTTTTTAGGCAATTCAGCAAATAGTGGAGCCAAGGTCATCCAGTCTCCATGTTTTATGACAGTAAGCCAGACTGTAAGACTGTACCTCTTGGCACACTAAGCTGCCAGTGGCAGAACCTGTAAGCCAGAATCTTGTACTACAAAGGTGCAAATAGAGCTTCGAGAAAGAAATATTGCACATCAACGTAGCTGTGCTACAACGTACATATCCATGAAACTCCTAGCCAATTATCACCGAATCATTGAGGCATTTTCGACGAGTAGCAGAAGGCACAGCCACTCGAGCTGTTCTTGGTTTCTTGAGAGCTTAAGTTCAGAGTCACAGGCTCACAGTATCCAGCTGACCTGACCACATGTTTAACAGTTTTGGTCTCAGGAAATCTCAACATCAAGACAGAGCTATATCTGCTTCCTGAATCACCCTGATGGCTAGCAGTGGAAAGGACACATTGCCATGCACTGGGCCAGTTTACAGTCTTGCACTGTGGTGAACACTGATGAACAATTGAACATGGCAATTGCTCCTCTACCGAACAAACTAACTACGGTGGTTGCAGTGTTAAGTCCAGATCACAATGGCACATTAACTTCCATCCCCAGACAGATCATCCTTTGTCAGACCAAACGCATGCAGAGATGAGAAAAATGGATTAAAAATTTCAGTAAAATACAGGGCGATTTACAGTGACATCAAGAGAACAATCCAAGCGGTGGGTGGAGATTAAAACCGTGGGCTCCCAAATCCCAATCATGGCAAGACTCTGGACAGGCTCTGTCACATTCAGATCAAATCAAACCACCACACAACACAAAATGGGCAGTGAATGTACACCTCCACCATGCATCAGCCAGATGATCTAGTTAGAGCAGAGAGTAGCATATCTGCAGAATGTTCAAATGGTCACATATTGTAATGCAATCCTGATAGAATAATGGTTGCAGTC
Source organism: Oryza meyeriana var. granulata (assembly GCA_003991445.1). Taxonomy (NCBI): domain Eukaryota; kingdom Viridiplantae; phylum Streptophyta; class Magnoliopsida; order Poales; family Poaceae; genus Oryza; species Oryza meyeriana. Next base: position 462,643 of record RYFJ01000212.1, read on the forward strand.
TTTGCGGATGCAGCTGCAGGATCACGGGTACGACTGTTCCTTGGCCAACCCTGCACCTCTCCACTAAATCCATGTCGTTTCCGTTGCAACTTGCATCCATCTTTTAACTGGCTACAGATCTTGTATTGCAAACACTCTCCTCCCCAAGTTGATCCATGAATCTTTCTCCCTAGTAGATTTCACCGGATTATTACTATATATTATTTGCTCCATGCTTCTAAAATTATGATTTCAGAAAAAGCTTATTGCTTAGACCCTATAAACAAGTAGATCATCCATTTCATTTCATCCACATTTCTTCACTTTACAACGCTATACTCTACTGAATATTTTCTTGTGCAGAAATAACTTACGGATTACTACTACTGCTATTTCTCTTACTGTAGTAGTGGTCACTTTGGATCTTTGCATTTGAGTTAAAAGGCATGGGACCAATGTGTCTTCTCCTTAGCTAAGCATGCATGGGTGGGTGAGCACTCTGCAACAACCTGATCTCCAGCAAGCAAGCAGACAAAATGCAAGATTGGAACAAATAAATAGCTACACCCATTTGAGTTGGGCAAGATGCCAAATGGTATGCTGGCTGCAGTAACAGCCTATCAGTATCTAGGCATATTGATCTGCAAAAGGGTTATTAGTTTTGGAGCCTTTGTCTACTTGCTGCTTGTCCCCGGCTTTGACATTAACTAATCAGCCTCACACACAGTCACATAGTTAATCAGTTCAAGTTGGTGACTAGAGACAGTTCAACCAAACTCACATGTTAACTAAGGTGGCTTTACTCTGGTTAAATTAATCGATTGACCCAGGCCAATCATGGAGGTATATGATGATAAATTGATAATCTATGTGTCCCTCTTGTGCCTACATGCATGCAGATGTATCTTTTGGAGATTCGTAGACGTTCTTGCACGCCGTGACGTTCAAGTTGTAGTTCAAAACTTGGAGAGGCTTGCTTTTACTAGGTTTTGGATTAGCTAGCTTGTGTACAGGCTAAGACAAAAGTGGCACATTGTCCTAGCAAGCTAGCTTCCGCCTCAGATTTCAAATGTAGTTTGTTTTAGACTCGTGTACAAGAGTTTAGAAACAAACAAACAACACCTAGTAGGTGATATTCAGGGCCTGTTTGGAATGGGGATTTCTAAGGGAAATTCAAAGGAACTCAAAACCATAGTCTTTTTTCCCCTATAGAGGTGTTTGGAATAGAGGAATGGACTCCCTTTGGAAATCTTTCCTAAGTTTCTCTATTCTAGTATTATTCTAGTACAAATCAAGGGAAAATAAAAATGAGGTTAAATCTAAGGGAAACTTTTCCTTGGAAATGAGAAAGCAATGGTGAGGTGAGCTTGGCCTAAAAATGAGTTAGTTTAAGCAAACAAGGGTATTAAGCTTTCCAAACACCTACCCATTCAAAGTTTTATGTGTTTTCCAATTCTCTGTTTTACACGTATATTCATGTGTTTTCTTTTCCTATATTTTTATTACTGTGTTTTGTTTTCCCTTGATCCAAACAGGGCCTCATATAAAACAATTCAATTCCCGGTTATCTGAATGAGAAACTTTACCGTTGTTAAAGAGACACCTAGAAGTTCCGCTAGTGTAAAATTCTTCCCAAAAATTAAACACCTCTTAAGATAATAGATTTTACACTACCAAATGTGTTACCTTCTTATTGAGTACATTAAAATTGTTTGACTGTGGCGAACTAAGCGTAGCTCAGTTAATTAGGTTTCTTGTGATGGAACTTGCCAATTCGTATTCAAGACTTAGACTTGCCATGGATGCTTGTATTTACGACTAATTATTCTTTCTAGTGGTACACGACGTACCCGTCGACAGCGAGACGCTTGCTGTGACTTCATCGATCTCAAGACATGCCGATCAAGTCTCTCAGAGATGCTGATAGAGGTAAGGTGCGCTGTGTGCATTTATAGGTGTCTCAAGATATGTCGGTCCAGTCTGTCAGAGGTGCTCATTAGGGACAGAGTGTGCATATGTGTGTTCATAGAGGCAGTGTGTTTTGCAAAAAATTACTTGACACTGTGTCACTTAGAGTAACTAGAGATTATTCCTTCCATCCAAAAATATAGCTACTTAGGAGATTTTTAGAGGGATTAAGAATTATGATGCAAGATCAAAAATGCTCTTATTGTATTGGGTGAGGTGCTAGGTCTATTTTTATTGGGGTTATATAGGCCATTAGGGGTAGCATGAGAAATTTTGTATCAAAATTTATCTTTTACATGTTTTAGTTAAGAGTAGCTATATTTAAAATAAATTTAAACTTTAAATATAACTAACTTATTTTAGTACGGAGCGCAGGGAGTGTTGGCACACGTACTGACGAGGGCTCCGGCTAAGGGGAAAAAACGGAATAGCAACCGGTGGGCGTCACCTTCCCGTTGTCGCGCGCGCGTTCTCCTCCCGCCTCGGCGTCGCTAGGTGCGTGCGTGTGGGAGCCTGACAAATGGACCCCACGCCGCAGCGGCCCACGCTTTAACCCCTCTCTGTCTCTCACCGCTCACCATTTACGAGACCGACGAGCTGATGCTTCGTTCGCTTCTGCCTGGCCGCCGCCGACTCGACCACCCGCCGCGACCGCGATGACCACGACGTCGCCGCCGCGGCCGCTTCCGCCATCGTCCTCCTCCTCCTCCCTCCGCGAGCTGCTCGCGCAGGAGCGCTTCGAAGCCCACGCGACCCCCGCCGCCCCGCGCCGCGGGCGGTCGGGCAGGCATGCGTCGCCGCCGCCTCGTGTGACGCCGCACGGTGGCGAAGAGGACGACGACGGGGGCACCGGCGCGGTGGGCGCGGTGGTGGCGATGCTGTCGGGGTACGTGGGGCGGTTCATGAAGGACGAGGGTTTCAGGCGCGGGCTGCGGGAGAAGTGCGCCGCGTGCCTCGCCCCCGCCGCGTCGCGTCGCGGCGCGGGCCACGCCGTGCTGGCCAACCTCGAGCTGGGCATCGAGAGCATCGAGCGCCTCGCCGCCGACGGCGCCGCGCAGGCGCAGAAGCGAGACGCCAAGATCCGCTCCCTCCGCAACTCCATCCGCCTCCTCAGCGTCGTCGCCTCGCTCCACGCGCCGCCGCGCCAAGCCGCCCCCGGCGCTGCCGCCGCCGCGGCGACCGAGGCCCACATCTGCGGCGTGCCCAAATCCCACCTCTCCGCCTGCGCGCAGCTCTACCTCTCCGTCGTCTACAAGATGGAGAGCAACGACGACGTCTCGGCGCGCCACCTCCTCCAGGTGTTCGTCGACGCGCCCTACCTGGCGCGCAAGAACCTCCTCCCGGACCTCTGGGACCACGTCTTCCTCCCCCACCTGCTCCACCTCAAGGTCTGGTTCACCGGGGAGGCCGACCTCGTCGCCGACTGGGACGCCGACCACCGGTGCCGCCGGATGAAGAGCCTGCAGAGGCTGTACAACGACCACCTCAACACTGGCACAGCTCAATTCGCAATCTACTACAAGGATTGGCTCAAGTCTGGAGCCGAGGCGCCTCCACCCCCCACCGTGCCATTGCCCTCCATGCCCGGAGAATTCGACGCGTGGGAGAAGCATTCGGCTTCCTTGCGCAGAAGCTCCATCAACAGAGGCCTGTGGGTGATCTGCACTTCAAAGGAATTTCAGTTTTTTTTTTATAGAATCAGTTTGTTTGATTCTGTCTTGAGCTTATCTAAATTTTGCAGGTACAATGCGGTTTTCGGCACGGCAATGGAGCAGGAAGATGTCAAAGATGCAAAGATGGATGATGAGACCCAATTGGTTCTCGAGACAGATGTTGAATTGGAGGACAATCCAGGTTGCTTGAAGATGGGGAAGCTTGCTCGTGTGAGTCAACAGTTACTTGCTTTCAGTACACCAAATAGCCTCATAATGGTGTTTATATTCTCTTGGGGTCTCAAATTAGTACCATCATGTTTTAGACAAGAGACAAATTATGATCACTCATTGCATTTTGATAATTAAGATGGTGTCAAGGAGACAGCTGGTTGAGCCCCTGGAATCATTTTTGTTTTATCTGGTGTGGGGACAAGAAAGCTTTGTCTGCACTTTGAGTTATTTAAGTGCTAGGCCTAGTTCGGTTTCTAGCTGCCAGTAAACTGAAGAACACCGTGTCTTTTGTGCTTCATTTGATTTACCTTTGCCAAATAAGTATATAGGAACTAGGAAGTAATTTTGGTTTAGAATGCCAATGGTTTTTGTTACCATTTTTCTGAATATTCCTGTCTATTGGAAGTGCACATTCTGTAGAACAATATGAATTCTCTTTGCCATCTTGTTAAACTTAATATGTTAGCATTCTAGTATAGAGGAAGCAAAACTAGCATTTTCTAGTATTGCAAAATTGAAGCAGCAAGCGAGGATTCGTTCATGTAGATTCTTTTCATAGTAAATTATACTAGAGTGTGGCTGCAAATGGGAGTTATGTTATCAAAGACATACTTGCAATCTGGACCTATTCTCTTAGTGGGACACGATTACAATGATTCTAAATGCAGAAAAGATGAAAATAAATACATAATGTTCATTCTTGGGCCTGAATTGTGATGGGCTGGTCTCTACTTGTAACTTATAACCAGAACTTGCGAAATTGGGTCAAGTTCGAACTTCAAAGGTTGAATTCAGATTATCCTATGTAGGCATTTAAATAGGAGACACGATTTCAATTCTTAATTCTAATCCTAGTTCAGCGATCCAAACGAGTGTAAGAAAAAACAGAACCATTTTGATAGAATCGCAACAGTTTTAGAGCCCATGTCTACCTGGTGCATTTAACACCCCTTGACATTAATGTTTGAAGCATGCAAAGTTCTGATGTTCATTTCTCACTGAAGCTGAATATACCCTTGAAGTTGTTTAATTTGTGCCTGTTTTGAGTAGACAGAGTAACATGGGGCTCCAAGAAAAGCATTCCGTTATTCAGAAAGAAGGCAATATTCCAGAAACAGCACCAACACCACGGAAATCCTATTCTCTCCGACTATTCTCATGTCGTGGAGATCTAACCAGGAACGTTATCAACCATCCTAAGATTCCAAAGAAGGAAGTTGTGTCTGTCGAGAAAGAGCTACAAAATGGTGAGCTAACAATGACTCTAGAACGAGCAGTTTCCATGGTATCTAGTTCAGACAGTCTTACGCAGAGCGAGTATGCTGTGCAAGAAGTTGCCAGCTTCTTGCACAGAGCATGTTCAAACTTGCGAGAAGATTCAAACCTTGGAACTTGGCTGTCATGTCCATCATTTATTCAAGGGCTTCTTGAGGTCACATTCACTTCCAAAGATGATGTAGTACTTGAATGTGCAATTTTGATAATAGGAGAGTTGGTTTTGAGCAATGAGGTGAATAGACAGATTGTACTTAATGCAGATCCACAACTTGAAGTTTTCTTGAGACTCCTGAGAAGCAAAGAGTTGTTCCTGAAGGCAGCTGTAGTACTTTATTTGATGAAGCCTAAAGCTAAGCAAATGCTGTCATTGGACTGGATACCACTTGTACTGCACATATTGGAGTGCGGGGATGAGGTGCAATTCCTGCCTTCTGTTAAATGTGCTCCGAAAGTAGCTGCACTATATTTCCTAGATCAGCTCCTTATGGGATTCGACGTTGATAGAAATGTTGAGAATGCAAAGCAGATGATTTCTCTTGGTGGTTTGGACCTGCTCATGAACAGAATCGATGGTGCTGACTCCCACGAGAGCAAAAAATGCATCTCTCTCTTGATCTCATGTATCCAAGCTGATGGCAGCTGTCGACACTATTTAGTTGACAATCTGAAGAAGGAACCTATTGTTCAACTTCTAGTAGGAAATCAGAAGAAGGCTAGTGCTGCTGCCCTTAACCTTCTGAGTGAACTAGTCTGCCTTAACAGGTACAACGATTATACATTGCTGATAAGGTGTATCCTGTTAGAATTTGTTAGAGGCATGTCTACTAAAACATCCTTTGAATTGAACCTGCTTCTTAACTTCTTCAAACAGAACAACCCAGATTTTGGAGTTCCTCAAGGAGCTGAAAAATGGTGCCTGCTTCAATACAATGCATATTCTATTGGTCTATCTCCAACAAGCTCCTATCGCCCAACATCCTCTTGCAGCTGTCATGTTACTCCAGCTTGATCTCCTGGTACATCTTGATAGATAAATCTTTTGCTTTTCCTTTTCCGAGCCAGGTGTTTTGTATTTGTACATTCCCCATATCACAGTATTCTTCTTGCAGGGAGATTTATCGCAGTACAGCGTTTACAGAGAGGAAGCAATTGATGCTATGGTAGCAGCTTTGGAGCATTGTCCACACAGCAGAAAGTTGCAAGAACAGTGTGCTCGAGCTCTCTTGCTCTTGGCAGGGAGGTTTTCATTCTCAGGGGAACCGATCACAGAAGCATGGTTACTAAAGAGAGCAGGTTTAGATGACTCCCTATCTGAATCCTTTCGAAGAACAGAGATATTCAAAGATAAGAGTGCAAGGGTGGTATGTTGTCATGCACCAAAAAAATTATACTCTGTAGTTTATACCTTATAATTTGGTCTTGAAGCTAGGTTCTATTAATCTGCTTGATGTCTTAATTACCAGGAAGAAGAAAAGATAGTTGAAGAACGTCTGAAGAAACTTGCCCTCATGTTGCTAAACAGTGGGAACAAGAAGTTCCTCACAGCACTGTCGAACTGCATTTCTGATGGAATCCCTAGTTTGGCTCGAGCGTGCCTCATCACAGTAACATGGATGAGCAGCTCTCTCTCCCCACTGCACGGGTGCAACACGTTCCAGCCTTTAGCTTGTTCCGTTCTTGCGACTAAGCTTCTGGATAGCCTAAGCTATGATAGAGTTTTGGAAGAGAGGGTGCTTGCTTCACTGTCACTGTTGAACCTTGTGAGACATCCAGGTATGTTTCTTCTGGCCATCTCCAACATGTTCTTGTCAATGGAATTTCTTTTATTTTTTTCTCGTATAGTTTCACACTTTCTTTAGGCTACAGTTTGCAAACTTGATACGCTCAGTATGCAGTCATTTCTGTCTAGCACATTTTGCACTTAAACTTGACTGCTCTCGTGAAAAGTTAGAAAATTTGTTCTCAGTGGACTATAAACTTGTCTAAGCAGACCAGAACAGTGTTGTTTCTATCCATGTAACTAGGAAGATCCATTTTTTCCTAATAATTACATCCACCATTTCGCTTCAAGCTTCATTGTTTTAACGCAACCTTTTCTTCTGACAGAATGCTTGGAGAAGCTTTTCCCACTGAAGAAAGACACAGTGGAGTCACTGCAAGATCTTGCAGAAGTGACATGGACTGCAAAGGAGCTCCTTTTTGCATGCTGTAGATGACAAACCATCAGAAGAGGAACAGTTTCTCAATGGTCAAGAACAGTATTTCGATATGGAATTAGTGATTGCTTGATTATAAGCAGTGCAATTTTGCACTGTTGTACACTTTTTTTTTTCTTTGTCTATAAAGCCCTGGAGTTTCTTTCCCTTGTAAAGAAGAATGTGGCAATGACAATTTGTTCCGGTCTCTGCTTGCCGTGAGCAATCAGATACTGAAATCCAAATATTTTCTGATACGCCCCGCCTAACAATCTAATTCATCTATTTAGTTGCATGCGTTACAACTGAAGCATGGAATCATGTTTTTTAGTTAGTTGATTACTGCGTTTAATCATGTATCAGTAAGGCATATGGTCCAGTTTGGATATTGGGAATATGTCATTGAGGTCTCTTAGTAGTGAGGAGTGACGGCCTGTGACACTCTGAGGACACGTGTGACGTTGTGAGACTAGGCCCTAGACAGGACCTGGAGATTCAAGAGGCAAATGGTGATAATTAAGAGAAGATGACGCCCTCCCTCCGTCGAGAAATATTTTTACCTTTGACTAGAAAAAACCCATAAAATTTAATAACAGAAAAATAATGTTATTAAATTTATCATTAAATAAACCATCGTTTATCGTAATATGTAACTCTTTTTATTTAAAATAATTTATTTTTATAAATATTATTAAACAAAGTAGCACATTAAAGACCACGTTGAAATCCAAAAATACTTATATTGTTGGGTTGAGGGAGTATTGATTTTAATTTGGAAAATGGTGCACGTACCAACGGAATTCGTTCAAACTCTTTGCAAAAACTGTTGGACCATTCTATGATTGCATCTTTATTTTTTATAACTACCAACTGATTAAATCAAACGGTTAATATTTTTGTTGTTCGTAAATTAAACGGTTAATATTTTTGTTGTTCGTAAGAATACTTTTTTAAGTATAGTACAACTCTTTCAATTTGAAATAGAAAGTAGACAAAATGTCTAATTACCAACCTGCCCTTCTTCCCCCCTCACCATCTTGCTTCCATTTCTCTCCTTCCCTCCCGCACCTACCCTCGCCCATCGCCATCGCCATCGTCCTTCGATCTGCAGCGGCGACCCGGAGCACCGGCGAGAAACGCCCGTAGGCACGTCGTGGAGGGCCTCCTCTTCTTCCTGATCCCACAGTCCGGCCCCGCCCTAGCCTCCTCCTCCCCCTTGCGCGGCCTTTCCTCCTCGCGCGCACGGCCGGCGGCGACGAGGCTTCGAGTAGAGCGACGCGACGCGGCCGAGCTGCCTCCATCTCGGTTCCAATCGAATCGAAGGTATCGGTTCTTCTTTCCCAAGTCGCATCAGCCATCTGGACTTGATTTTAATGTCTCCCCCCTCCAATTAGCCCATCCAGACAGTTTCTTCTCGATTTATTTGATGCGTGCGCGGCGTAGTACTAATGGCAGCTTCTGTTTTTCAAGACAGGATTTTTAATTCAGCTAAATCCCCATGTAGGTCGGCTCCTGAAGAAAGTAGGTCTGATTGGTTGGTTGCTGATTCTTCTCTACTGTGGTTTGCATTTTCAGGGATATGTTCGTCATGCACGAAATGGGGTGGTAACGACATGCAATGCTGGGTGGTGAAAAGGTCACTTTAGGATCATGAGATTGGTTTAAACCATTGCTTCAATGAACATCCTACTAGAACTCAAGCATCTCAAGCACATCAGCTTGCCGACGCGGCCTGTCATTTGCAAAGGCCTTCTTATAGTGATTGCCCTTATTGTGTTGAGGGCGATTGTATCCCCGTTTCTTGCCATTAACTCGTCCGAGAAGGAGGGGTTTTATGATCTGACAACTGATTTGCTGCCTGGAATTAGGCGAGACAAGTTTATTGAGGTTCCACAGATTATATGGGGATTGAACAATCAGAAGATTGCATTTGCCAGAGCATGCTTGACGGCGAGATTCCTCAACCGGTCACTGCTCATGCCTAGTTTGAGTGCTTCGCTTTTCTACAAAGAGGTTGACTTGCTGCGACCAATCACTTTTGATAAGGTGTTTGACTTTACCAAGTTCAATGCCCGTTGCCAGGGGTTCGTAAGGTTAGCACGGTATTCAGAAGTTTCAAATCAAACCAAGCCTTTTAAACTCCAAAAGGGAAGTGGAAGGAGGTGGACGGTGGAGAAAGACCTGGATCAACTACTACAATACAGAAGGGGTGAGGCAGATGACTCTGAAGTCATTGAAATCATCGGGAAGCATCCATTTTTGTGGCCTGACCACTGGCCAGTGAAAGACTATGCCAGAATTTTTGATTGCCTTGCCTTAGTTCCGGAGATAGAATCTGAAGTGGTTAAGGTCATATCCAAGATTAGAGAGGCAGGACTAAAAGCAAGACATGAGGCTGGTATTCCTCATAAGAAGCACATGAGAGATGGTACAATGAATCCACCAGTGCCATACATTGCTGTCCACATGAGAATAGAAAAAGATTGGATGATCCATTGCAAGAAGTGGGAGCAGCGTTCCAATTCAAATGAAATCTGCAGTAGTAAAGAAGAGATCATTCATAAGGTCTCACAGATCACTGATCTGCGTCGGCCGGTTGTGGTTTATCTTGCAGTAGCTGACAGCCTTCTAGAAGATGATTCTATAACTAGCGGTTGGAGAGTGGGTATGGTTGCTTTTGAGAAGAAGAGACTTGGAGTTACCGACATCTACAATAAGCAACCTTATCTTATAAAGTCTGCTATTGACTTTGAGGTATGTGCAAGAGCAGATGTGTTTGTTGGCAATAGCTTCTCAACATTTTCCAACCTTGTAGTGCTGTCTAGAACACAAAGGCTATATAACCTGGGAGAGGCAAGCTCTTGTGGGGAGAACGTCGGGCTTTCATCCTATGCATACAATGTTATTGGAGACGATGGTGGGCCACAGAGATGGATGACAGACATGTCAGACACTAGTCTCCAAAACTTAAGTTACGGAACGAATAATATCTCATGCCACTGACTTCTGACATAAAACACTTTGACTGAACAAGATCACACACACAAGGATAATTCCTGGCAGAATTTTATCTACAAACGAAGGAACATGTCAGAAGGTGGATATTAGCATGCCACACTTGTGAGGGACTTTGGCCAAGAATTGTCTGCAGACCTTTGTGAGTGTATACAAAAACTGTTCTCTGAAGAACATTGACTTGTATTGAGCAGTCTTTAGTTTGTAAAGTTAAATGTTGTGTGGTACTTTGTCTCTGTAACTTAATGGTTTCAGAAAAGCAGCTTCATACTGGAATTTGATGGTGTCACTTTCACACGCATTTGCATGAGCTGTATTTGTTTGTCTGCAGTGTTCCGACTTGACAAACTCTTGATCACCACTTTGATAGCTTCCTTGAATTAGAATTCGCTTTGGATTTGTATTGTCTCAACACAACTTAGTTGAAAATCTTAATGTGGTAAGAAAAGAGTGCTGGTTGATCTAGACAGATTTAACTTTGAGAATGAACAATATTCAATATCACAAACAACCTTTTTTTGCCCATTTTTATCAAGGGTTACAGTCCATGCCACAGTTTTTGCCACTGGTCCTGCGTTGAATTATTTAGAAACGAGGAGAGTTGGGACTCCATTCTGCCAATGGTACTTCAGGTTTAATTGTAGATTTGTAGTGTGCTGGTACTCCACTTCAAGAGTATTTTATCGTCTCAAAGAATAGGGCCTTTTTGTTTATTTGATCAGGCATCTCTTCTACTAACTACTACTACTAAGTATCAGAATGACATGAATTTCTCTAGATAATTTTTTGTAACATAAATAAATAAAAATTGCATGTTGAAGCTTGAGGTACATGGTAATACATTTTGGGATCTTTCTTTCTTTGACGGCTGTAACGTGTTACTGAAACAGGCCTTCAGAAAAGGAGATGAACAAATAACCACTTAAACAGCTGCGAACTGCGGCACATAATTCAAAATTCAACATTTCACTGTACATAAGCTTATAAAGTTTGTTCCCAGTTTGCAACTTACAACATCAGCAATGACAGCTAATGAGCGAAGTGAAATAAAGTTACAACTGCTGCTAGACTGAGTGAGAAGAACAATGGCGGGTATTACTCCAAGAATCGCCATAGGCTATCTACCTACTTAGAACAGCCAGTGCTTCTTTTTGGTCTTGCGATTTGGAAGATCTGAAAGTGAAGAATATATTAAGAGGGAACTAACCATCAATGCAGAAATATCCCAGCAAATATTGCTGAAATACATGGATCGAAATTCTGTTATATATTCAAATACCAATGAGCACAATAAATTGCACCTTCAGTTTTTTTTCAACACACGAGTCATGCATGTGCACAATGAAAACAAAAAAGAGTAGAAGAATAGAAAATGTTTGATGGCAAAGGCAAGTAGAACCTTCCTTGTCTGAAGAGAGCGACGGGAACAGATCACAGAAACACTCTCACCTTCAGTGGCATACAAGGAATTGTAGTGGACCTCACTCCAGAAGCTTAACCAAAGCTCTGCAAAAGGAACCAAGGGAATGATCAAACACCACAATTTTTCGTTGGGATTTACCCAATACCCATGAATGATACGTGGATTTAGTTTGCCAATAGCAGGCAAAGATTTGCAGAGTGAAGGTTACCAAAATGATAAAGTGGTTGGTACTGAATACTATACAAGACATCATGGACCATGGGAACAAACAGGATATCAAAGTTTTCAATTCTAACCTCTTGTGGGAGTGACACCTCTGGGGACTATCTCGATTAGGCATGTGTCTCTAAATGATGTCAGCAGACAAATCTTGGCAGCAAACTAATTTAACAGGTAAAAACTGGTGTTAGACAAATTATAAGTGGTATATGATGCCTGCTAAAATTATAACAATAGAGCACTGGCAGCTTATTTTTGTCCAGGTACATAATTTTGGAAACATATTGTTTCAAATTTCAAAATTAAAGTGAGAAGTGTGAATTGCAGGCTTACAGCTTGCCTGATCATCAGAAGGAATATTATCAACTAAATATGAAAAACACGGTACTGAGCTATTGATTGAGAATTCAAGATACATGGAGATGATAGGAGATGGCACTTGTAGTTTTTACTCAACAAGAATGGAACAGCAATGTAAATACTTTCAGACCAATTACTAAAATATAGCCACAAGGAAACAAAAATGGAAAAAAACCCTCTAATTCCAGTTAAAAAATTATAGCACAAAGTTCCTCCAAAAATAACAGCTATAAAATAAGCAAACAATTTTTTTTTACAAGAACAACATATTGTTAGCTTACAACTTGATAGAATTTTATGAACAAGAAAGCATCAGAGGAATCTACAGTTAGAACTAAATCACAAGATAAATAATGTCAAAAGTCAAAACCTACAGTTAGAAGGTATTTACTCATAACAAACCAATCAGCCATCTTGTAAGTGCTACGTTACCCGGTCTGCAGCCGCTTGTAAGGTCACATGATCTCCCCATTCTCCAGATCTACAGTTTCATGAATAAAATGCTATGAATAAGGTGATAAACAGCAAATTGAAAGTTTTACATCATAGGTGACTAGGTGTTTTGAAATGCTATGAACTAGAACCTTTTCATTTTCTTCAAGTACACCTTATATTCCATTGGTACATAGCCTTCATAGTGTTTCCTGAATTCCTTTAACTAAACCAGAGAGATAATATTTCAGCGTAGCTATCATAAAACTAGATTGATGTACTAAAATAGAAATTTATTTGCAGAAGAAACAAATTTTGCTAAGGAATTAAGGAAAGACTCACGTGCTTGTGATAGTCAAAAGAAACTAGATATTCCAAATTAAGGAAACAATTTTTTCTAGAAGAGGAGAGAGGGATGGACCTACCTGCTTGACTACTGACTTTCTCACGTGCTTGTGATAGTCAGGATTGCGGAATATCTGATCTGCCAAAGCTCGGAACTGTAAGGGGAAAACAAGCGACAAAAAATAAAGCTTGGTTGGAGGCACACAACGAAAACTTGACCTTGTAGATGAACTGAAATAGGATAATTATAAGATAAGACTGTTTGGAACGAAGACATTGTGGAAATGTATCATATAAGTTTATACAGGAAAGAATAAGTGCTAAATTATTATAATAGAATTTCCTGACAAGATCATTCTATCCGTACAAGTGAGGAAAAACATACAGTCCATAGTGATTAGATGCTTTTTCTGAATGTAGTACAAATGCCTTTAAATATTTTTTATTTGTACCTAAAGGAATTATACAAGCACTTAAAAAAATGATAACCTGGCAATTTCCATCTCCTTCTATTTGGAATTCAGCTAAGCCATAAGTGCCCAATCTGACAAATTAAAAGACAGGTAAATGATGGTAACATAAATCAGAGGGTAAAAGCAAGAAAACAGCACAAAAATTATACCTTTCCAACAATGTTTCATGGTCTATTGTTGCATTACTAACATCAGGAATTTGCCCATTAACTCGAGGAGTGTGCTGCCAACAAGTACATCAGTAACTTGGTACAGGGGGCTAGCACAGTAGCACTATAACTTGCAGCATAATCATGGAGAGTATATATCGAAGCGCATATAAAACAGTACGTTCATTACTAGACAAGTTCTTGTGCTAGACAGCTAAATAGCTGAATAGCTCCTGTCAGTAAACATGTCAGATCTAAAAGGTAAATTTCAAGGAAGCGGAAGGCACCAAAACTATCAGAAAGACACATTCAGTAACATAGACTAGTACCGGGATAGAATCTAAGTGGGACAAGCGCTTTCCAAGACTCCGTCCACTGGTCTTTACTTCAGTTAAAAGGGTACCAACTGTCACGTCCTCCTCACTCTCCTGAGTACTGCTGCTAAGACTTGAGCAAGAGCTTTTGCTAGCATGATCCTGTTGTTCCGACATACTACCTCAGAAGGAGCATTGAGAATATAATGGATCGACTGCAGGTTTCAAAGGAAAAGATCAGCGCAGTGATAAAAATACGAACCATTAAGAGCATAAATTTGCATAATACTCCCTCTGTTTTTTATTGAACTAACCAACGTCAAATAAAAGAGAATGGAGGGAGTAACATGGACAGTAAGCACAATATGAAAGAAACTGGTGGCAATAGCAAACAACAGGAGTGTTCATGACGTAACAATATAAGAATGGTTTCTATGCTGGCATTATCTACCTAGATATTCTAATATTAACATGGGATACTACATATTTTATTGTTTATTTAGTCCAGAAAAGAGATACTAGCTGAGTGATCATTTTCAACTTGGAAACTGTTAGCAATATAGAGGATGTGTTCAGATCATAATCTGTAACTTTGAAAAATACCATGTTCATTGTCTACACAATGAAGTATTATCAAAAGCTATGAAAGTCCAATGAACAAATGGAACATGATGACAATCAACAGCAGATCAATTTCACTGGCACATAGTAAATGGAAGTTTATCACCATTCCTCTATGTACGAAAAGCACACATGTCTGGCTCCACCAGATCGTTTTTTGTACTCTATGTATTTGTTGCAAACTATACTCACTGAGCTACAGATGTCATTTCTTGTCTCTTTGGTACTAACCAATGACAACACGCAAAGAACTGAAGTAGCACTGGCTCATAAATGTTGTACCAGAATGCCAGATGATAGAGCACTAGTTTCCTAGATAATGAGACAATTGTCAACTTGGTAACTGGATAGCTTGTTCGTCACACGGCAACACTACTAATCAAACGAGAGAAGTCTGATATTTTCAAAGAAGCAAAATTTCACACGCCTCCTTGCATTACTGATTTACTGGAGGGAACTACGAACTCTCTAAACAATAGCTAAGCTTGGGCTAACTGTCTAAGAAATTACCACATAAAAATCGTACAAATGAATGTATGGATCTGAGCTTGCAACTTGGAAGGGTCTCCCTAACCGAACACAAAATACACAGCAAAGATACCATTTTTGCAGGAACTAAAAGGAAAAAATGTACAGCTCCATGGTCGGACCTAACATTGGGGCATGGGAGTTCAGCTGAATCCCAAATCCTTTTCTTTTTTTTTTCCATTTTTTTGGTGGAAACAGAAGCTGCTACTAGTTCTACAACAGCAGCACGCATCAAAGAAATCCAGAAAACTGGGACCTGATGGCTGATGGCTGATGAACTGGCGCACAGGAGCAGCGATACTACTCACAACAGAAGAATGAATACCTTCAATTCGACTCGAACCGAGACGGAGGCAGACCGGCCTCGCCTCCCCTCGAAACCTTCTCGACGACCGTGCGCGCGCAGGGGAGGAGGAGGCTAGGGTAGGAGAGGAGGCCGTCCACACGGTGCTTCTTCTCGCCGGCCGCGCGCGCGCGCGAGGAACTCCCGCTCGCCCAGCAGATCGGCAGCAGAGGAGGAAGATGCGGGAAAGAAAGAAAGAAGGGAACAGAAGAAAATGGAGGGGAAGGAGGGCATTTTGGTAATTGCGTCGTTGCTCTATAAGAAGTGTTTGACTAGTTGTAACTTGTACTCCTCAAAATGTCAAAATTGATGATTCATTAGTAGAGTCAAAGCAACCGCTTTGCATGGGCTATGGTTTAAGAATGAATTGTATTTTTCCTATACAAAATCAGGTATTTTATACTCCTACCTAGAGTAAATTGAGATGTAATTGTTGGTACGGTGACAATGTGACATAGATGCGTGGTTTCAGCCTCATTGGCCTGCATTCGGCTATGACATATTTATATATTCTTCTTAATTATTTTACACAAATTCTTTTTGTTGTCCGGTGTTTTTTGTGTTAGAAAAAAACTTGGAGTGTTTTTTATGTTAAGGAAAAAACTTGGAGTAGATTGTATTCATGCCGTGTGTGTTGCATGCGATTGCCAATGTTCCATATGGTTCATTTCCATGATTACAACTAGAAGCTAACCACAGGATTTCATATCAGCCAGAGAGGTATTTTGATTAAGGAACCTTGATGCTAATGCTTTTAGGACACTTCAGACAACACACTGTGATTCAGTGATTGGCCTCAAGCTGCATGAGCATGGCTAAATTATGAAAAGCATCCACTTTTTCATTTTTTTAAACAAAACAAAAGAATTGAGTCATAATCAAATGGAGAGGAAAGAATAACTAAAATCATCAGAACCAGCACACACTGTACAGAATCTCTCTTTTTTCGCAACATCGAAGAAAGACTACTACTAATTGTTTGTAGTCAAGTGTGTACCAAATACCAATAGCAATCAGCATGTGTTCTATTGTCTAGGCATCTCTAATTTAATATTTTACTCTTCAAGAGCAACAACCAGCCTGTTGAAAAAGGCATTAGATGAGGCATTTGAATAAGAATCAAAGTGTGTGTACAATTGATTTCTGGTTGTACTTTCTTTCCGTACCATAAAATTTGTACAATTGATTTCTGGTTGTACTTTCTTTCCGTACCATAAAATCTGTTATATACACTTGAGTTTGCTCAATGAATGGGGATCATCACTACGTTTTCTTCATATTACAGAAGGGATTGAACAGAAGTATGATCTGAGCTTCCTTGAGACACAAGAGTAGCACCATCAAAGGTGCCAAAAGATTTCTATCAGGGTGTTGATCAACCTGCCTTGGCAGTGCTGAACAGTTATGGATGCTGCCTTATGCTGATTAGCTCGACGTCGAAGATGAGTGTACCAAGAGTGGAACCCTCGCCATTTGCCAGGCGTGTTGGGTTAAATATAGTAGTAAATAATCTCTGTCGATCAAAGAACTGCACACGAAGCAGCAGGGAATATTAGTTTTTTTCATACCTTATCAGTTACATCCTTCAATCATGGATCGATAATTAAAATATTAACATTCAAATGTCTGCAACTCTGCGTTGACACAAAAGGGACAACTTATAGGTAAGATTTGAATATTTCACAATTCCAACTTAAAAAGAACATGTAGGAATTGCCTAAACTGGGAAAACTTCAGCTAGGCTTCGTTCACTTCGGCTCTTTTAGCTGAGCTAGTTGTGGCACGCAAAACGGAATGGATCATTAACGTATGATTTGTTAAGTATTAGTTATTATAAACTTAAAAAATAGATTTGTTTGGTTTTTTACAGTAACTTCTATATAGAAATTTTTTTAAAAAATACACCGTTTAGAAGTTTGGAAAACGTGCTCACGGAATACAAGGAAGAAGCTCAGCCCTCTATGCAGAATCGAATGCAGCCTAAGCAATAGTAGCCTAGAATAAAAATCCAGGATTCTCGTAGCATGAAACTTTGTTAGAACAATACTTACATTAGGAGGAATAGGTTCTTGTGATGTGTTCTGATATCCCTGTGACGGCGGAATGACCACACGGCGAAGACCACCAACTCTCATGGACTTCACTGCTGCTTCAATACCAGGTATAACCTGCATAAGATCTTGGAAATATTATCAACACCCCAAAACATTCAAAAACAATACCACTACCAAGGGAATGTCAGTTAAAAGGGAGACATTGACCAAGTTAACAATACCATAAAAACAAAAAATTCGCAAGGAGCATCCAGAACCATAAGAACAGATAGTTTTTAATGGGTTGTGAAGTTAGTTTTCAAATAATCTGAACTGAATAGACTCCAAACCAGTATATAAATCATCTTAAAATCAGACCTACACATATCATAGGACGACGTAGTTTCTCTTCATTGTTACTTAGCCACTGGAATTTCTATGCATATGAAAACATGAACCTCTTCTACTTCATTCATAACTTGGGTGCACTTGTGAGCATCACAATTACATTATTTTATACTCCTGAAGTTTAAGTAATAGAAAATATAGCAGTTGTCTGAATAATTAACCTTTCAGGAATCTGTTTGACATTGCTCCCACGTCATGTTACTTTTTTACGAACAAGGTAACATCAATATGTTGTAACTTCAAATTTCAGCAAGCAAACTTCAGAATGAAAGTATAGATGATCTCATAGTGTAGTATCAGCAGTTCAGCACTCAATGTGATTCATTTCTTTGAAAAGAAATTCTGATGAAAATCTTGTGACATTATCTCACTTTTCCAGACCCGATGATGAATACGAATGGCATCGGATCGCCAGTCTCGTCCTTGTGATCATAGGTCGAGTCAAACCGCCATCCTTGCTTCGCTGCCAATCTGCCGTAATAATGGATTGCAACCTTCATAGTTCATATAATACAAGTAAACATAAGAGATTTCATATATCTTCTCACAAAAATAAATAAACTGAATTTCAACCACAAATTCAGACAGACCCAAACATATCGCCAATAGCATCACAAAAGGGGAATAGCTTCATTACACATATAAGCAATCCCTGCACTTATAACTTACACAATTATAAGAAACGAATTGGATTCGTTTATACCATGATTACTTCAGTGTCAATTAGTCATTGCATGTCCAATGTCTCCACTAGGTTAATTAGAACAAGAAAAGGTGCTAAGCCAAGTTTATTTTGCGCAGAAAAGCGGCGCCTTTACCTGGTTTCCGTCGGCCGGGACCTCGCCTGAACCCTCCCGGAGGTCTAGGGCCTTCACGCCGCCGGAGCCGGGGATCTCGGCGAAACTAGGGGCGGCGGCAGAGGCAGCGGCCGTGGGGAGTGTGGAGGCAGCAGAGGCGAGGAGGAGGTGCCTTCTTGTGACGGTGGGAGCATGCGCTTGGGCTATGGTGGCTGCTTGGGTTTTCGGAGGCGGCGGCACGACGCCGGCGGCCGGCGCGACGGCCGCTGACAGGCTGATCATGAACGGCCCTTCGTTTTTGCAATTCTCTCTTTTTTTTCTTCGTCAATTTCAGACTCAGCGGGTTTTTCCTCTCCTTTTCTTTTCGCGTCCAATATATATATATAAAAGATTTGCTATTGACTAAGGGTATGTTTTTTTCTGTTAAACAACAATGTTAATTATTGGATGGAACTTTTAAATTTGAGACTGAGGAAGCAAGTTCTAAGCAGTTGTTATTATCGATTTATACAACTTTAATTATAAATTTATATAACTCAGTTATAAATATGTGCAACTGCATGTTACAGTTTGTATCTTGATGTTTGGATATAAAAAATCATTTGATGGATTTATTTTTTAAAATATTTGATCAATAGACATTATATATAATAATCTTTTGTCGCTCAACTTTATTTTTATAATCTCCTGGAAGTACAAATTATGTAAAATTATTTTTCATTGCTTTAGACATATATTGGCCTCGCACGCTTGTGCTGGCTGGTGCAGCTACAATTTTGCTCCGGTTGCGATTGTGCAGCCACCAACAGCACAAACGATTGAACCATTATTCGGATTATAAGCTATAGATAAAAATACCTTTCAAATATGTCTAAGACTTCGCAAATTTCTTTTTTATGGATGTGTTTGGTGTATAGATTTTACATACACTAACATGTAATTTTACATTTATCTTAAAAAACAACTTTTATATTTAATCTCGTATATTCAGTTAAATATATGTTAAGCTAAACCATATAAATTGACATATATGTATCTAAACCATATAAATTGACATATATGTATGTAGACCGTTAGTACTCTTTTGAAACGTATGATTGAGAAAATATAGAAATATGAAAACACAGGATTTTGATAGAAATGTAAGTGCAAAACAGAGGGTTGCAAAATATAGGAAAAATAAAAAATGGTTGTTTGTTTGAATAGAAAAAAATACAGGGATCGGATGAAAGAGAGACTCAAAAGGAAATGTTTCAAGAGGTTGAAACTCTTGCTAAATTTCCTCCAAAATCTACATGTATTAAGCCATTCCTTAGAAATTTTGTAGGATTTGAACAGCTCCAATCATTTGTTTCAAAGCATCAAATAGGAAAAAACAATCCTATAGGATTTAAATCCTACAACATTTCCTACACAAATCCTTTATTTTAAGGATTTCTTTGGAACACAGGAATCGCAATAATAAGTAAAACTTAGGATTGGAATATCATGGCATGTTGAATATTATAGGAAACAAAACCACAGGAAATACTCAAAGCACGTGTTTGAATTTTTCATAGTAAAATTACATGAACTTTGAGATTACATGATATTTATATTAGAGAGAGAAAGAGAGAGTTTGCATTGGACTTCTCAAAAAAAAAAAGAAAAAACATGAGGTTAGATCACATGTTTAGAATCCTATAGAATTGAGGTTTTCAATCCTTTGATCCAAAAGACCTCTATAGAAAAATTCCTAAGGATCAGACTCCTTAATTTTTCCTATAAAAATCCTCCGATCTAAAAGAACCCTATAGGGCCCTTATGCACTATTCAAATCTAACGGTGGAGGGTTAAAACCCCCTCGTTTTTCATGAGCATGCTTCCTAAACTGCTAAACAGTACGTTTTTTATAAAATAAATTTATATAAAAGTTGATTTAAAATTTATATTAATTTATTTTTTAAGTTTAAAATAATTAATACTCAAGTAATCACATACTAATGACATACCTTATTTTACGTGATCTTCTTTCTCTTTCCTCTTTCTTCAGCTTCAAACTAATCACTTAAACCTAATAGGCCAGCAACCATGTAAAGTGGTCTTTTAAAATACAAAACACTTTACATGATTTTCAAACGTTCCATATAATAACTTGTCCATATAAAATTCCTGTAAAGTAAATATAAATTTTATAGTTTTAACTTTCATGTAAATTCCATAAAATTTCTCCATTTCATCATAGACCTAACTGGATAAGCCATGGGCATTGGACAAGATCTACCATTACTGACAAGTAATTCTGAATTTCTGACTCATCTCTCTCCCTGTGCTGCTGTATAGCAGACTTCTTCGCTGCGGTTGGCCAATCCGAACGCCACATTATCCCCTTCCCCTCCCTCATCCATCCATGCCCAACACGAAAGCATAAGCACCCGCAGCAGCAAGCACGACCCAGCCAGCAATTGCTCCCTCTCAGCTCGAGTAGAATAGAGGAAAAAAAAATCTCTTCTTGGTCTCTCGCTGCCCGCATCTTCCTCGGAGATGGCGCCGCCGCTGAGATGCGCCACCACCACCGCCCACCACTCGCTCCTCGGCTCGCCCACCTGCCTCGCGCGCCCGCGCCGGAGGTGCCCCGTGCGCGCCGCCGTCGCCGTCCAGGCCGAGGCGCAGGCCAAGGTCTCGCTCATCCGGATTGGCACCCGCGGAAGGTGATCAGAATCGATCGAGCCTTTCTTTCTTTCTTTAATTCTGGGTGGTGCTCGTGTGGGTATCTGGTAAAAATCGCGTCTTTAAGTGCTAAATTGGGTGGATTTGGGGTTTCAGTGTGGTGGAGGCGCCTGCGAGATCTTGTGTTTGCCTGTTATTTTTTTCTGGGAATTTTGGGTTTTTGAGATGTGGCTCTGACCCGATTGCGTCTTAAGATGTCAGGCATTGCGGGCACTGGTAGAATTCAGGTACAGAGAATTGAGGCTGGTTACCAAGATGTGTGCCTTTAGCTTTGTTTTAATGGAATTTTGGATCAATGGTGGCATGCCATTGTTAACCTTAATAGTGCTAAAGAATGGACTTTTTTCAGTCGGCAAAAGTTGGACTTTTAGATGTTTCCTGTACGATTGTTGGTCAACACGACAGGTTGTATTGTTCTTGCGCTTTATAAACTAGCTGGAAGTTACATGTGATTGTTTGCACAATTCTAGACTTTAGATGTCTTTTTTCTTATGGACTTCTGATTTTGACTTGGATCTCGTGTAAAATTTGCATCCGCGTTAAACCCTTACATGAAATTCACAAGAATTGGTATGGTTACTGTCTTTTCAATATTGACTTGAAAATGACTTTATGCTCATGCGGAAAAGGGACTATTTTTACTACTTTTCCTGTGATAGAATATCTTATCTCTGATATGCAAGTCTATAATTCAGATTATTGGCTATGTAGGACAGTCCTCTTGCACTTGCACAAGCTCATGAAACCCGAGATAAACTGAAGGCTGCACACTCTGAGTTAGCCGAGGAAGGGGCTGTTGAGATTGTCATCATTAAGACCACAGGAGACATGATCTTGGACAAACCCCTGGCAGATATAGGAGGCAAGGGTTTATTCACCAAGGAGATCGATGATGCACTTTTGCAGGGAAGGATTGACATTGCTGTTCACTCGATGAAAGATGTTCCAACATATCTACCAGAAGGCACAATTTTGCCTTGCAATCTCCCACGGGAAGATGTGAGAGATGCATTTATATGCTTGACTGCAAATTCTCTTGCGGAGCTTCCTGCTGGCAGTGTTGTTGGAAGTGCTTCTCTGCGTAGACAATCTCAGATTCTCTATAAATATCCATCACTTAAAGTAAGTACAATGACCACATTCATGACATTATGTGCTGTAGATTTCTATTGTGAAAGGGTGGTGCTTCATTTCACCTTCACGAAAATATGACTTGTTGGGGATATAAGTTGCTAGATTCACCTCAGTTAATGTAGGGTCTAATATTAGTGAATGCTTTTCAGGTTGTTAACTTCAGAGGAAATGTTCAGACACGGTTAAGGAAACTCAAAGAAGGAGATGTCCATGCTACATTGTTGGCACTAGCTGGACTAAAACGGTTAAACATGGCAGAAACTGCAACATCTGTATTGTCAGTGGAAGAAATGCTTCCAGCAGTTGCTCAAGGTGCTATTGGAATAGCTTGCAGAAGCAATGATGACACAATGGTAGGGATCTAATGTTTTGATTTGCCAGTATATTAAAAAAAAATTATAGACGTTGCATGCATAATGCCATACCCAAATCTGACTCAAACTGTGCTCCTGTTTAATTCTCACTTTGCATTTGCCTCTGGTTAAGTGACAAGTTCAAGCGCCTCTAGTCTTTTTTTTTTCCTTGGCTGCACCACTTCATGTTAACCAACTCTTCACATTGTCATTTACCTAGTGCGCCTTGATCCATTTGTTTGTTGCTCTTTATCCTGACCATGTTACATATATTGAATATTTTAACAACTGATAGACTCAAAAAAATCCTTTTGAGTATTCTTAATGCCTGAGCCTACATTTCTGTTCTGTTATTCATATACACGCTCCTGTACAGCTATGCAGAATGTGCCAACTGCTTGCATAATCTGTTCTGTTTTTATGCACCGCAAGCTAAAGATTTTGAGGCATCTCTCTCTTTGCCCTTCCTTTTGCAGATGAATTACTTATCCTCATTGAACCATGAAGATACCAGATTAGCGGTTGCATGCGAAAGAGAATTCTTGTCAGTTCTTGATGGCAACTGCCGAACTCCAATTGCAGCATATGCTTGTTGTGACAAGGATGGGAATTGTTCATTCCGAGGGCTATTGGCTTCACCTGACGGATCCATAGGTACTTTTTTTTCAATACAATATATGATTTAAAACAGCTGTATTTTATGATGAAATTAATTTTTTTTCCTTCTGATGCTGCTTACAGTATATGAGACTTCAAGAACTGGACCTTATGATTTTGACGTCATGGTTGAGATGGGCAAAGATGCTGGCCACGAGCTGAAAGCAAAGGCAGGCCCTGGCTTCTTTGATAGCTTGCAATGAAAACAGAAATCCACAATGGCCCAAGTAGAGTGTTGAGTGGATTATTTTGATTTTTTTTTCTCTTAGTTCTACTAGAGGCTTGTTCCACAATGTTGAGCTGTCTCATTCAGATCTGTATCTCTGGTTCTTTTAGCAAGGTGAGCTAGAATCTAGAACGTGGTTCCACGGTTTGTAATCCCCTTGTATTTCCAACAAATTCTGGAAGAGGCTTTTGCGGCCAATTATGTTGTAACCTTGTAACTTTTGTAATTTGATGTAATTTTGCAGATGCTTTGTTTTAAGAATAATTCTATTCTGAAATTGTTGTTTGTTAAACTTTTGTCTGAATCACTTTTGCCGTGGATTCTGGTTAAACATACGATCTGTCAAACCGGAGCTAAATGTACCCGGCTATGATGGAATTGCTTACTGATACATAGAACTCTGGTGAAATGTATATGTTTGCAGCAATAACATCTAAGAATTTTTCCAAATCATATTAAGTGAAGAGAGTATTTTTCCCGAAATATTACAACACGGTAAGTGAACATATGGGCTGGTTCACAGTTCAAACATCACAGGTTACTGGTAATGGAGTTCAGAGTCCTAAGCTAAAATTACTTAAAAGTAGTAGAACATTGGATGCGAAGTTTCTTGCATGGCACATAAGGCCGGTCACCGGAAGTAGAGTATCTGGATTCACAGGCTCACAGACGGTATCTGTTTCAGTTGGGACTTGACACACTGAAATAGTAGATTGCTTGCTAGATGGGTTGATAGTCAGGATGGTTCACCTGCTGGAAACTACAAACGGAATAGCTAACTTTTTTTTTCTTCATGCTGCAGCCAAATCATGTGAAATTGCAGCATCATTTTGTCATGAATCTCTGTTAACTGCTCTGATTCTGCATTGCTGACATATTAGCCATCTCTTCAGCGGTCACTGGCTTGTGCATCTGGACGAACAAAAAGGCGAAAACTCTAGTTAGCCAACTGCCCTTTCAGTAAATAATTATGATGTCCTATTACGTATTACAATGTCAAATGAAAGGAAGATTGGCAAAACAAATTAACAACATATTCATCAAGTGTACGGTAAGCACAGGTGAAGAATTAAATTTTACAAAAAAGAATCAAACAGCACTGCCTCTTTTTGTAAAAAAAGTCAGGCATTGGATAATGAAGGAGACTAGCATGTCATTTTTTAGACAAGATTGTGATACTTCAAGAATGTAACTTGAAAGACGGAATTACTGGTGGTAGGGC
Organism: Oryza meyeriana var. granulata; assembly: GCA_003991445.1. NCBI lineage: Eukaryota > Viridiplantae > Streptophyta > Magnoliopsida > Poales > Poaceae > Oryza > Oryza meyeriana. The sequence continues at coordinate 487,710 of RYFJ01000212.1, forward strand.
ATCAAACGAACAAACTTTGCCAATTATTTATGTTATATACCCCTAGCTAGGTGTTCGCATTAATCTATCGAACAATTGAGGACTAGAAAGCAATGAACTGAAGGGACTAGTATACCGAGCACAACATACACATGACACAATGATCAATGAGTCCTGCAAAGAATAAACTTACAGCATTAGCAACGGTTAGCAAATGAAAGCACCGTGGTAGGGGATCCTCTGCTGAAGGTGTGGTATCATGATTCCAATATGTTATGTTTTGGAATTCCGCACGGGATTTGAAACTGCTAACCTCTCCCTCCAGCTTCTGCATATCCTTTCCTCCGCTCCTCTTCTCCAATATATAACCTACAACAAATTGGTAGAAGCACCACGAACTTGATCAAGATAAGCAGACACTTGGTTCAACTTTCATCACTTGCTACTACAGATCAGCATGTCATCACTAGATGTCTTGATGTGTAAATTATTTGGTATCATACCAAAATCTGGATTTTGTATTCCCATCGTTGCTCGTCCGTACTAGTTTGATGCACATTAATATGAATCGATGAAAAAAAAAATCAAACCGATGCCATACAAGAAGCACACCTCGGTAGCCATCCGGGAGTGCGATGGTGGCGCCCTGCAGCTTCCTCCCGCGGAAGAAGGCCTCCTCCACCCTCACCCTCTCCACCTCCACACCTGCGCGCACACACACATCGATTCCTCGACCGAACAACCAAGAAGAAGAAGACGAGAACTTTGCGGCACTGACCTGTGTCCTTGGGCTTGAAGTAGTCGGAGACGGCGGCGGCGCCGTTTTGTCTGATGCCGCAGGGAAGGAGGTGCACCCTGCCGAGGTCGGCCGCCGCCGGGGACATGTCGACGGCGGCCGTGACGCCGGAGGTGGCGGTGGCCTCTTGCTCCATGGCTCGGGAACCTAGCCGTTCACTGCCTCACTACTGTCCTGAGACGGCGGCGGAGTGAGGCGGAGGATTGGGGAATCGATTGATGCGGAGCAGCCCAAGGCCAAACTGGGCTTCTTTTTTTGGAAGCTAAGCCCATCAGGTGAAATGCTTCTCTGCGAATTTTTTTATTTTTATATTTTTTTAATAAAATATTTACAAAAGTATACCTTCATTTCAAAAATTTACAAAAATATACTCCCAACGCCCTCTAGGAGAGAGGGCGTTTTTTAAAAATCGCCCTCCCAGAGAGCGATTTGATGACGTGACCGACGGCCGTCAGCACTTTTGCAGGCGGCCCTCTGGCCCGGGCGGTTTTTGGCGGCCAGGAGGCCGCCTGCAAAATGGCCACTTTGTTTTTTTTTTGATATTTTTTTCTCAACTAGGAACTCGAGAATAGCAAAACCCCATGAAAGTGCAGCTCAAACCAATGTAAGATGTGGCCTGTAAAAAATTGTGAGCGTGCTTTAAAAACCGTGCTGAAACTTTGGACCTCGAAAACTCAATCTTTCTGGCTGAATTTCGCAAAAAAATTTCGGACAAAACCAACAAAATCGGGAAGAGGCAGATGTAAAATTTTCTGTAGATATCCGCAAAGTACTTATTTACCCGATTTCGAGACCGTATGCGAAAGTTATGACTGTTTTAAGGTAGGTAGTACGCGTTAGGGAGAAATAGGCACAACTTTTAAGCGGTTCTGTACCTGGCCGGTCTGACTGGGTTGAGGCAGCCAGTCCGACCACCACCCTCCTAGAACTGCTGGGTGGTTCTGTACCATCCCCATTTTGCAGGCGGTCCGTGGTTGCTCAAAAACCGCCCTCCTAAAGGGCGACAAGGGGGCCGCCTGCAAAATAGCCAACCCACGGACCGGCTATTTTGTATGCGGCCCCCTAGTCATTAAAAAAATAGCCCTCTAGGAGGACCGCCCGCAAAAACATCAGCCTCACGACCGGCATTTTTTTAGGCAGCTCCCTTGCCGTCCTCCTAGAGGACGGTTTTTTAATGGCCAGGGGGCCACTTGCAAAAGTGCCGACGGTCGTCGGCTGACCAACGACCGTCTGCCATGTCATCAAATCGCCCTCTAGGAGAGCGTTTAAAAAAAAACGCCCTCCCAGAGAGCGTTGGGGGTATATTTTTGTAAAATTTTAAAATGAAGGTATACTTTTGTAAATATTTTATTAAAAAAATAAAAAAAAAAAATCCTTCTCTGCTACTGTAAACTACTCTCTCAAATATAATAACGGAGGGAGTATTGTAAAAACAGAATCGTCGTCCTCCTCCCCCAACTACACTGTGCTTCCCACGTAAAAAACCACCTTACCCAAAAAAAAAACCCAAACCACCCCTTAAAAAACCACTCTACTAAAAAACCGGTGGTTTCATAGATAAACCTTGTAAAACTACCGATCCTGTTGCAATAGCATGGCACTTGTAAATAAAGATACGAATATAGTAGTAGGTTGATAAGCCTCGTTGTTCAAAGTTCAAATGTGTTACCAGTGGTCACTCTTTTACTGGATCAGAACTCAGAACAGTCATGACAGTTTCAGCTTATTTCTATTCCACACCTATGGTTTTTTACATTCATGATGGGTCAACATCTCCTATCTATGTACATTTCATCATAGCCGATGAATCAGCATTGATTATATAGCTGTATATCTTCTTCAACTCGTAAAGCTTCATAGCAGTTGATTAGATAATTCCCCGCATGATTTGGCCACTTTTTCCACATCACGGGAGTGTTTACTGCCAGGAGTACTGTAATACTATTCACAACTTCAAATTCTAGTTGCTGTTCCAATGCGTGCCAATCTTTCCTTGCTGCTATCAAGGAACTGAATTACGAAATCCATCTCTGCATATTATGCAAGCTGCCGGGAAATATTGATTGGTAGGAACAATGCAGGAGATCAGTTTGTCCAGCTATCTATCGGAGGAGATGGCTTCTTCTATTCTCCTAATAACGGTGCTGAGACTATATCCACTTTCCAGTGCTTTCACAGCAGCTCTATGCGCTTTCTTGTGCCACTTCAAAAGGTTGTAAGATTGCATGACTGACCAACGAGCTCGGTTTGCCATCTGATAAGCAATGGAGAAATACATGTTGAATATATGAAATTTTAATCAAGAGGAGATAAAAGACTAAACAACAGAATAATGTGAACCTGAGCAACAGAGAGTGGAGGATCCAGTAGAATGCACAAACTCCTGAACAAATTTTCATCGTTTTCTCCCCCTTCTGCTTCCCCATAAACGAGTGCTTCTGCAGCAATTCCAGCAAATAGGATCATGCAATATCTGCAATCCAAGCATTTAAATTTTGCTCAGATAAAGCAGAAATGACATCCAAGAACTCCAAGTACCAACATTCAAGCATGATACCTATTCTATTTTTCGTACCTGTCAAATGCTGTACTTGACAGATGCCCCTCGGCAAGTTCTTTCTCCATTTTTTCATCCCAGAACTGAGTCCCTGCCTGCAAAGGTATGAAACATATGAAATACCATCCTTCAGTTGATGCAAAGGTCAATTAAATGCCACAACTGAGATCCTTTGGAAAGAAAAAGAGTAGATTAAATACCCAAGCTCTACAGGGCAAAGCAAGAGAGTCTAATAATCTACTAACAAGGTGGACCCAACAAAGATGAGAATATACCTTATGGCAGAACATTGCTATATTTTCAGGATTATTCAAAACATAATCCGGACTAAGTTATAAAAGAAACAGTACCTCATAACAACCTGCTTGCGTCTATCAACATTTCAAGGTGCAGACAGCATGAATGTAGATGGAATAATTACTACTTATAGAATTAACCATAATCACTGCTGGCAGGTTACTATTTATTAAAGTTTGATAATGTAGTGCAGCTTACACACCTCATTTCTAATATTGAACTCAAATCCTACTTGATAACCAAAAAATAACTTTTGATTGCTCTCTCAATATGATAGATAAATAATCAAGCACATCAAACTCTTTACAGCCCTTTGTAGCAATAGCATCATTGTAGGTGAAGTACAGATGGAGTAAACCCACAAAAATGCAGAGTAGTAGAATACAGAAATAACATGAGTCTTTAGCAGGTTTGTAACTTTCTCATATCTGGTTCTGTGGGTTTACACTTTCTCATGAAAGTAATACTACTTCCGTCCCAAAATGTAGCAACCTTTCTAGTTCAAATTAAAATTTGAACTAGAAAGGTTGCTATATTTTGGGACGGAGGGAGTAGCTTTTTAATGGAAACAGAAAGTTACTGAGTGAAATCACCAGAACTACATCCCATTAAAAAAGGAAAAAAAAAGGACCCTGGAAGTTTCAAGTGACAGATTATTACTACATATAGATAATTAACAAGAGAAGACAACAAAAATGATAGATACTCCCTATACAGTAACGGATAAAAACTACTAAGAACTGTACCTGGCCTTGAATGCCCATTCGCAATGCCACAAATGGATCTAAAATGACTCCTCGTATGGGGCAACCCATTAGATAAGCTATGCATATCCAAAGTAAGAAGTGTTAGGTTAACGAAGTAGAATCTCATGAACCAGAAGTAATACTGGAAAATAAAAGTAGAAGGTACCATCCTAAAATTTTGCATTAGTCAGATGAACTTGAGACAGTAGAGAATGGGAAAAAGTTCTTAAGGAAAACAATACCAGTAAGAAGATGGCCTGCTTCATGTACAAGGATCCGGCGCTTGTAAGGAGGCCAAAAACATGAGATTTGAGCAACACAGGTACCACCAAGAAACATTGCATCTGCTGTTACTAACGCCAATATGGCGGCCAAGTTGGACCGTAAATCTACTCCTTGAGTTAGAAGATAAGAAACACCTCCAAGAAATCCAATTAGAACATATGAAGAACTTCCTGAGAGACCCCACTTCTTTGGTGCAAGCTTTATAGCTGAGAAAAGCAATAAAATAAAAAAAATGAGAGATGTACAACATATAACCACAATTCATAATAGAAAAGACCCATGAAACTGCTCTATCACCATGCTGTAACTGTGTTGGTAATGACTAAGGAGTATTGCAGTATGAATTTCTTAGGAAAAGGAGGTATGGCAATTCATTTAAGGATTCCAATCCAATACTGCCTGAAAAACATCCATAGGAAAAGAGATGTTATTGCAATTCTCACCTTCCAAACCTGTCATCTCCTTCAAAACAGTTGGCGTGACTTCTCTTGGCCCCTCCAGAACTGCAGCAAAAAAATAAATGCATTCACAGTGGTCAGGGGAACTAACATAGCTGAATAATATGGCATCTTGACAAAAGTATCCTGACAAACTCTAAATGCAAGTCACATGGTGGGATTGACTCTTCAATACAAGCGCATCAATAATACCTCAAATGATCAATTGTCAATTATTCTACATCCTAAGGTGCCATTCTACAAGCATCTAACAAATGAATCCCACACCCAACCCAAGCTATGCTCGAAATGAAACCAATTCGCATTGTAGGATCCTCAAATCACGCAACAAAAATGACAAGAATAACGGAAAAGCGAGGCCGCGGCTCACCGATGTTCTTGCACTTGCCGAAGTTGGCGAGGACCCCGCGGTCCGCGAGGAACTGGTACGCCCGCCCCACGAGCCGCATGTCGTCGGCGTCGATGCAGGCGTCCAGCACCTCCCAGTCCCTCCCGGGAGGCGCGGGGAGCGCCACCCGCGCCACGGCCCCACCCGCCGCCGACTCCGTAGAGGGCTGCGCTGGGGGAGGCTCGACGGACTGCAGGAAGCGGAGCGCGCGGGGGAGGTCCCTGCTCCTGACGGCGTCCTCGAAGTCGCCCCACTCCTTGAGCGAGGAGCCCGCGCGGAGGAGGATGCGGGTGCGGGTGCGGGTGCGGGGTCCCCGGCGGCGAGGGGACGGCAGGAAGCGCCTGGAGGAGAAGGGGGAGGAAGGGGAGCTGCGCGTGGAGGCGAGAGGCCTGGAGCAGGAGAAGGCGGTGGTCGCCATTGGTGAGGTCGCGGAGGTGGAGGTGGAGGTGGAGGTGGAGCTGCGAGCCTGCGGCCTGTGGCGGATTTGCGCTTTCTGATCGATGCACGCTCTCGCCTCTCGGTCAGTGGATGGTTTACATGGGCCGGGCCGACAAGCTTCGTAGCTCTGACTTTCCGGCCCATCCGTTCGGAGCTTATTTGGGCCTTAACAAACTTGAGCCTAATAGCATTCCATTGAATTTTTACTGTTACTAATTTAATTTTTTTTTAATTTACAAAACTAATTTTCGATTTGAATCATTTGCAAAACTAGCCTCTTGCCGCCCAGGGCCACGGCGGGATTTAAAAACCGCCGTGGCCCAGGGCGGCGAATGGCATCCCCGTCACCCGGGGCTAACGGCGCCGGCCGCCGTTAGCCCCAGGGACGCCACGTGGATTCGCCGTCCCCCAGGGCAGCAAATCCACTGGACCGTCCGCCCAGCAATCGGACGGTCCGATCCGTTGGACCGTCCGATTAGATATCGGACCGTCCGATCGAACCGTTCCCTCCCGATCGGACCATTGCCCAGCCCAGGCCTAGGCCCCCTGGAGCCATTTGCAAATTACCAAATTTAAAAATTTTGTTGCTAATTTTTAACCCCAAAATTTTTGAAAATTTATTTGTCAAAATTAAATTCTTAAATTCTATTTATTGTGCCATTGCATTTATTGAGTCGATGTTTTAAAAAAACCAAATATCATATATTGTTCACGTCGTGAAAAGAACTTGTCAAACTGAGGGTATTCCCGGATCGCCACTCGCATTCCACTCCTCGTATGTCTAGATTGGCACTCGCAATCCACTCCTCCCCGTCTTTCGCCTACACGTTTAACAAAATTTAGTTTTAATCGTGGTTTAGGGTATGTTTTTGACAGTTTTTTTTTATAATCCGACGATGGTGGGCGTTGGTTTGTAAAATCGTGCTGATCATTTTTTCAAGTTTATTTTTGGTAAAACTTAATTAATGACATGGTAATAGGCCAGTCCGTTTTAATGACATGATAATAGGTAGATGCGAGCCATTCGCATTGCGGCATGATGAATGCGACACCCATAGTACGAAATACAACAAGCGAGACTACATTGTTAGCAGTACAATGTATCTGAAGGATGGGATCGAGTTTACAGGAGGTGAATATGGACATGACAAATTTAAACAAGTAATGCGAGACCTATAAATAAATAAATACAACAATAGCCCCTAGGTCATACGCCTCCTCGTCCTCCTAGGCTGCGCTCGCACGTGCCCGCGCGAGTACGTCAGGCGGTCCGCCGGTACCCCACGGGTAGCTCGGACCGCCTGAGCAGCAGGGGAAGCACCGGCGTCGTGCGGCTGTGTGTGCGGTGCACCTCCAAGCTGTGACGACCCGATCACGTCCTGCTCCGGAAGGAGGTCGTCCTCAGTAGAGATCCAAGCAGAGGTGCTCGGGGCAGATCCCCGCCTAGTGTCCCCCAGGTGGAGGTGAGATCCGCTGCGTGGGTCTGGTAAAGAAAATCTCGCGTTAGCCGCATAAAAAGTGCAGTTAGTTATGTAGAATAGGTTCAATCCTGACGTACCTGACAATCCTCGCCCGATCGTGGAGGTTGCCGACCTCGATCCTCCGGCGGTACCAGAAGGACCTGCTCCCCACGACGTACTGGCCCCTGCAGAACCCGCCGCTCCTGCCGATGTCCCTTCACCATGGGGACCTCGCATATGTATCTGCATCGGTGGGACTGCATCGGAACGGCGACAACTCAGAGCACGGACGACCGAGCGCATCGTGTTGCATATCCGGTCGAACGTGATCGTCTGCTCCTGCTGCGTGAGAGGGATGCCAGCCTGTAGGCGCTGCCGCAGTAGGTCCAGCTCCGTGTGGACCTGCCTAGCATCGTCCGCCTGTTCAGCAGGACATGCGTGGTTAGTTGCGCGTGGCACCTACCATTGAAAATAGTATGAAAACCATTGACTCACCGCGCGGAAGTAGTCCTGGTCGCGGTGCGTCGGGTATGCGTCTCGCACCCCCGCGACGTGCGCCTGTGGAGCCTCGGGAGTGTACGTCATCCGTAGTCTGGTACGGGCCTGGTACCAGGAAAGGTACTGCTCGTACCTGGCGGCTGTGTAGGGGTGCAGCTCCGTGATGACGTCCTCCGTGGCTATGAGCCAGTCGTTGATGTAGTCGACGACGGTGGGTCTCCACAGCCTACCGGCGGCCTGGCCGCGCCGATTTAACCTGCAGAGCACAACCGGTGACACAATGCATAACAATACGGAATATTCATTTCCACATATACCTATGAACGTGTTGCGGTACGCCCCTGCGTTGTTGATGGCCGAAGTCGTCGCATACCGAACTGCCGCATCACACTCTGCGGGCAGTGCGGCTCGACAGAAATGTCGAACAGCATCGGCGTCATCGTCAGCCAGTACGCCTGGTCCCTGGTGCAGAGGGACGACAGCCCGTGCGGCGCACGCGCGTCCCTCGCCTCGGCACTGTACGGCTCCCAGACAACGTCATCGTCCGTGATCCTGTCGAACTCCATGACGAAGTCTGGGTACGACTTCTGCGTCTGCACGTGAGCGTACCGACGCTACAAACAGGAAAAGAGTTCTCGTTAGTCCAAGTAACATAAAAAACCGAGACGGTTCTAACACCGAACATACCTCAGGACGACACACACCGTCCCATCGTCGGATAGTCCTCCGGTGGACACCCACGTACAGGCTCGCCTCGTACGGACTGTGGTCCACAACAGGCGGCCGATCGCGAACCGCTCTGCCGCCCAGAGCTGTAGGAGGAGTGGACAACCCGTGAAGACCGCTTCTGGCTCGGTCTTCCTGCAGCCGTCGCACAGACCCCTGTACGTGGCGGCAAGGACTGCTGATCCCCAACTGTATTGGGGAACAGCACCGTCCTCGGCGTCGGCTATCTCCCTCGCGTAAGGGATCAAGCCCTTGTCGACTGCGTGGCCGTGCGAGTTGGTGAACATCACCCACCCGAACACCCACAACAAGTACGCCTCCAGGCTCCTCTGCAGTGAGTACGCGTCGGCCTCCGGTGCTAGCTGATCAGACTGCGTTAACATATAACGAAGTTGACACTGTAATTCTAGTACGGACTGAAGGACGAACATAAAACAACAAGAAAGCATTCTTACCGTGTAGCTCAATACCCAAGCCTAAGGGGGGCCCGCATGCGTGTACGGGGAGATGTCGCCGACGAGGGGAAGCCCCGGAGCATGGTGAACCGGGGCGAACCGCTGTAGGATCTCCTCTCGCCACGCCTGGAGCCCGTCAACTGGCCCCACCGCATCGCCTGCTAGAGGCAGCCCAAGGAGGAAGCTGACGTCCTGCAGCGTGGGGGCCATCTCACCGCACGGGAGGTGGAAGGTGTGCGTCTCCGGTCTCCACCGGTCCACAAGAGCTGTGAGCAGCGACCGGTCGATACCCCACTTCTTCGTCGGGTCATTCGGCTCCACTGCGGCTGCTACCAGCCTACACAGCGGCAGAAGGCCTGCCTCCCGCAACCTGACAATCAAAATAAAGCAAGTTAGTAAGTTGACATATACAGATTCACAGTACAACGTTCGTACGTACCTAGTCGTGAACCTGTCGTCCACGGGAAGTAGTCGCCTGGAAGGTCGAGGACGTAAGGTACCGAGCTCGAGGTTCTGCACCGCCGAGAGAAACGACCGGTGGGACTGATCGGTGGCGTGATCTAGCAGCTCAGGCGTCTGGTAGTCCATACCTGCAAGGAAAAAGAAGCGGAACGGATTAGTTCAATTAAACATAGTGCATTATAGTCAGAAAATTAACAGAAAATTAACACATTACAGGGAGATTACATCATCAACGAGTGGCTATACTAGACAACATAACCCGAAGGTGCACGAGGACGCCTGCGACGACGCTGCCTATCAGTGGTGCCTTCCCCAGTTGGCCGCCTTCCGTCGGCGCCTGATCCTTCCATAGGAACTTCCGCTGCACTTGGGGCCTCGGCGTCTTTCGTGCACTTCTTGTAGGTATGTCCCTCCTCTCCACACCTACTGCACGTTGAGCGCTAACGCCGGCCTCGGATTCGTCCATATCATTGCGTATCCTCCGTGTCCGACATCGGCCTGCCTGTTCCTTGCCTTCGTCGGTCAGGGATGTAATAAACTGGACTTGTGTCTTCAGTGAAAGTGCCGACGATGCCGAAACCAAAGATCTCGTACTCAATGTATGCATGATTGCTTCCTTTTTGAAGTACGGAGACACATATTGGCGTCATTCAATACCGCACTCCCCGCAGCGGCAATGACATGAGAACAGGGCTTGTGGTACAAGCTTGGTTCCGGCAGGAGCACGTGCATGTCCATCTTCCTTTAGGACACACTCTTTATAGGCTTCCTTGCGAATATGCCACGCCTGGACCTGTCGGCACACAATATCTCAAATCTACGCTCTCGTGTGCCCTGCACTCGGACTCGGTCTCTCTTGTCTTCTTGCATTTGTCCTCAAGGTACTGTGTCATTTTGGTGCCGAACCAAAGGTTTCCATCGGCCATAGATGGGCCATTCTGTCTGCACCTGTCGTGGAAGTACGTCTGTGTTTTATGTAGGATGAACTCCACGATGGCAACAAGGGGGAGTTGCCGAACACCACGCATGACCCAGTTGTACACTCTGCAAGGTTCGTGTCATTATGCCGTACCTTGCTCCACCTTCATGTACAGCATGCCCATTTCTCCTTCGGCTCGTGCTCGATCCACTGCGAACATATGCTAACCGAGAACCGGGCCTCCTTCTGAATGTACCGTCATCGGTGGGAAGTGTATCTAGAGCTTCAGGCCGTCAACACCTCTAGCTGGGGGTCTTGCAGAACTCTCGCGTCTATATTTACTGTCTCTCAAGCTCAATCTCCCCAAGCTCATGAACTTCTTCTGTATTCTGTGCGACAAACGTTTGAACCGCCCATGCCATCCAGCTCCTGTGTTGCCTGCAAGCACAGCGGCCCATCTGCCCCTCCATAAACCAAGTTTGCGGCCATTGACGATGCAGCAACCCATCTGCCTGTTCCCCCGTGTCCCCACCGGAGGGTATCCCCTTGTCTGCGCAGCCGTTTCGCAGACCAGAATCCCTGAATCTGCCACGCAGCATCCCCTGCCCGTGAAACGCGTCATTATGATGACATACATCCATGGCCTCGTGCACCACCACCTTTTCTTAACCAGCTTCATGACACCAGTACCAACGTCTCTTGGTCTCCCGCCCTCGACGAATGCAAGCACTGCACACTTGTGTTTCCGTCTACTCGATTGGCTACATTTGCCCTCGATTCCTTGATGTGC